>JAMAKC010000041.1:0-234292 GCA_023628735.1 Trichoderma sp. PF4103 | reverse complement strand
CCCCCCGGAGACTGGACACGTGCTGGTATAACACCTGATGATGGGAGTAAGTGATGTCAACCATTATGTTGATGCAAAGCAGAACATGTTACAACGGACTACCTATTCTCGACTCATCATTCATACAGGGTGTTTTCAACCGGTTATTAATGCGAGAAAGACGGGGTCCTAGCCAGCGTTCGGCTCGAGTCCGAGGCGGTCCGCCGAACCAAATCAGCGAGCAAAGACGGCATTCAATGCCAGTTGAGCAAGAGGCCCACCAACCCGTTGCCTGTTTAGGGAGGTGCCGAGTTTGGCAGTCTTGTCGCCAAGATGTTGGACTATATTTCTTCTTCGAACCGAAGGAGCTTTGTCACTACAAGCTTATAGCATGAGGTTGATGTAATGTTGCACCGCTTAAGGACTGACTATAGGAGCATGCATGCCTCGCCTCGGTCATGTCTGAACTCGTGGTTAGCCCAAAAGAGGCATTTATCGGAAAGAAGCACTTCCAAGTCGGCGGAGATGAAGGAGTGGGAGCGGGAGCTCATCTGTCAAAGATTGCTCTCCGTTACCGGCGACTCTAGTCTTCGACCTCCGCGTCGCGCCCTATCCTTCCAAGTTGTCGAGCAATTCCTACGCAAAGCTCTTCTGGTGGGTGTGCTCATTATAAATAGGTAAGCCGTTGATGCGACCAAGTCGATAGTCGATCATGAAGATTGTTGAGAAAACCTGTCGATTACTTGGTCCTTTCAGGCTTTAGGACCGAATACTCATCTGATAAGAGTAGGACGATGAAGAGTCGATATAGGCGCACTTGGTAAACATACAGACTGAGCTCAAGCTTGTTTAACAGATATACAAAGTAGGCACATGTCTCCTTTCTCATAGCACTTATGAAGTAGTCATCCAAAGATTGACAGAACCAAAACGAAGGATTGGACTATATCCGGGGATTATCAAGTTGCTTGCATTGAAATGAATCGAAATCGGTCGGTAAGCTTAGGAAGTCATAACCACTGTCCATCCACGTAGAGCAACAACACCTTGTCTTCCTTTGAGTAGACTGTTACATCGAATACATTCTAGAGCCGACAACAATCGTGGTCGTGCTCGACGCATTCGACGAATGCCATCCGCCAGAGGATGCAAAACTTCTCATCAGACTCCTGATTGAGAATAAAAATGCCTCTCCCATAAGATTCAAGATCTTCCTACGAGCAGGTCGGAACATCATATAAGCCTCCAGTTCGAATCTCAAGCAACCCGCGTCAGGATCTAATACTGCACCGTGTCAACGAAACCATCGTCAAGAGCGACACCCGCACATATCTGCAAAATGGCCTTCAGAAGTACACGAAGCATTACAATCAGCAAACAGAACAGATGGGACAAGGCCAAGTGCTCCCAGCCGAATGACCCGGAGAAGAGACATTTCAGCGACGTGTACAATTAGCGACGCCCCTCTTCCTCTCTGCTGAAACAATATCCGGAATGCTCCGAAACGATCAGTGGCCTGCAGCGCCTGAACAAAGGCTAGAGCGCATACTTCGGATTGGGCGCAAAGGGCGAATGCCAGGTGGAGGATCTATACCGTTCGATCCTCGCTCGAATCATGAGCCAAATCATAGTCCGCGCCAGACAGAGATACATTGACAACTTTCAAAAAGATTATCGGATCGGTTATTTCTCTTGCTAGTCTTTTCTCTGTCGTCGCTCCCTCGAGGCTCCTTGAGTTTCGGGGGAGCAAAGTATACAACAAACCCAGCCGTCTGCCTTCCGTTTCGGACGTACAATATAGAGACGCGCCAGTCAAGCTATTCTATCTTCCATAAGGAGATTTCCTGTTTGAAAAAGACTTCGTTCTGCGAGCTTGAGCGTAAAGATTTTTGCCGAAGGTTGCACACTGAAGAAGCGGCCGTCCATATGTGGCTGGCCAGGCAATATCTGAAGCCTCTGTCTACTCATTCAAATAACGACGTCTGCAATCCCCAAGATCATCAGGCTGTGAAGAGAGCGGAGGTTCCGCAGGAAATGACTCGTCATTGTCTCTCTCCCGCGATAAAGTACGGATGCCTCCGCCGGACTCACCATATCGAGGCCTGGAGGATAGTGCTGCAAAATGGAGGGGCTAGAGCACATATTACTTGAAACCAAGATGCTGAATAGGATTAGCATGGATCGGAAGGTTAAAAGAAGGGCTTGAAGGAATCTGCGTCTTGAAGAATGTGGCTCATGTAAGTTTCTTTCAAAGCACTACGGACGCTTCTTAGGTACATATCAAACCACCTAAAGAAGTTCTAATCTTTGCTCTATTGAAAGCCAGATGTTTCTAAAGCTTCAAACTGCTCGAGAGTGCCGGAATATTCATCTTCACGTTCAGATCGGCAACCCATGAGACACCCATTGCAAATTTATAACTCGGCCTTACATTTTCACAAACTACATGTTCGAAAAAACTTGGCTTCGAATTGCCCGACGTTTATCAGACAAATGCCACAAGTCTCCCCCAAACTGGTCTGCCTACATCTAGAGCATCTAGTTCGAAAACAGAGACGCAGAATAGCCTGTAGGTCTTGAGTTACTGTCCAATGACACATTGTTCAGCGGTCCGCACGCCGGTTCCATCACAATCGGGGACTTATGAAAACAATATTTCGTCTCCATGACTCTAATATTGAGTCAAACAAGGCCCACGAGTTCGCCGCATCATCAGATGGCAAAGTCACAATCATGGGAGAGAAGCATGTACAGATCTGGAGTCTCGAAGATCGTCGATGCTTACATACATTAACCATGGCTTTTAGGGTTTTCTACATGTAGGTGCGGCTCCATGGCTTTCTCGCCCAAGGTATGTACTGCAAATTGTCTCTGTCCGCTATCGTTGGGCGGGAGAGTATTACTGTCTTTGATCTTCTCCGCAGAGAGATCTAGACTGTGCAGGTTGATCGGGTTTCTGACATGAGAAACAAACGCCTTCCCAGGGACCGAGATTTGCCTTTCTTGATGAACGCGGAGTCATTGTTGGGGACCCGTATGCCACTGTAATTCATCAGGCCGTGAAAGTCTAACCATCAGCATAGCCAGCCATCTTTTGCCAAGAGGGCGACCGTCTGATCACGGGACGCTTTGGAGGCCAAGTACGCCTTACGAACGTCAAGGCTAGAGATACTGAAAGAAAATCTGATGGCCAGGTCGGAATGGTTCAGGCCCTTGCCGTATCCGAGAATAACGAGCGGCTTGTCTTTGGCGGCGGAAACAGTACTTCGATTGGTGTTTAGGCCATAAGCTGCAGCATATTCTTACGGGCCATACGAGGCCCATTTTGCACGTCGCTTTGTCCCTAGACGAAGATGCGTTGGCTTCTTATTCATGGGGCACCATCATAATATGGGCTTTGCCTCTCGCCCTCCGCCAGACTCTCGGGCTCGTGCCGTCGGAAACATTCGTCACATGGTTCTCGATCCAAAGGCTTAGACGCTCTGCCATTGGGAGACGGAGGCCGTGAAAACGTGGCATTTAAAAACCAAGAGCTACGTCAAGAGTTCCAACGTTGGCTCCGTATTTGGCATTGAATTTTCAGACTCCTCGCCGCTCGCCGCCATTTTGGGCATGAAGCACATTGAGATACAGGATCTTACCAAGCAAGACGCTGCAGACACTGGAGCAACTGCTCTACTCAGGGAACCTACATGGGCTGCCCTCAATTTAACTTGCCCTCCAACCATGCGCTTTCTCAAGGAACGCTTAGATGTTTTACTCACAGCCTAGCGGGTCTGAACCTGAGATGTACTGGTCGATGCCGCAGACGTGGGATTCTTGTCTCCGGCCAGTACGTGAGCGTATCGAGCAGCAGCGAGCGAGCAATTACATCGATCGTCATGTGCCCCGAGGGCCAGCAAGTGGCGTTGATCGAGATGTCCGATATTCGGCCGCACGCGGAGATTAAGAGGGTGGACATTCGTATCCAGGGGTTTTCGACGGGTCGCTGCATCTGTGTCATCCCACACCGAGGCTGTGGCCGAATTCGTCGTATTTCTTGGCAAAGGGTACACAGATAGTTGCCATCATACCAACTCGGGAAGATGGGGGGATCTCAATACGTCGACAGGGGGCAACATACTGGGCCTCTCCCTTCATCTGCACCCGTACGACGGCAAGCCGGTTTTCCACTTGCCTCCTAGCTTTTTTTTTCTTCTTTTCAACAGAGGGCTTGTTGTCCACGTGGATATGCCTGCCGAAGAAGTCAGGACCTCTCTCCTGAAAGAGTACGACATTCCGCCCGATGGAGCTTGGTTAACGAGACCTCTGAAAAAGAGTGCTGCGGCTTCCCCCTGAGTATCGCCCATCGTGTGCTATCTTGGCACCGTCTCAGTTGATCGTGGAATACAGTGGCCGTGTGGTCACAATGGTGCTGGAGCCACCAAGAGCAATGGGATAAGTCGTATGAACAGATCAATAACAGTTCTTGTCTTGGCCCCCTCGCTCTGCACTGGAACCAACGTCAATCTATTGCACCCGATAACCCAGCAGCCACCCGTCCCAATGACTCGCCCAACTTCTCTGTGAGTGATACAGGAAAGCAGCCAAGACGATAATAGCTGCAGCTGAGCTCCGCCCAACTCTGTTGGATGAAGTCCAGTGTGGGAGGTGGTTATGGCAAAGGCCTTCACGTCACTGCCTTATGATTGTTGGTATAATTCCTAGATGCCTTCCGTCTAAGAGCTATCGTCTTTGCTACGATATGACACACACTATTCAAAAGCTTCCTCAACTTTAGCCTTTCTAGAGTTTCTACCCCGTCTCAACCTCATTCCCACAATGTCGGATCCCAGCCGCTATACAGTTGGATGGATCTGCGCCCTCCCCACGGAGCTGGTTACAGCGAAAGCCTTCCTTGACGAGAAACACCAACCCCCCAGCTACGTCGCTAAACATGACACCAATAGCTACTCGCTGGGAAGCATGGGAGGCCACAACGTCGTCATTGCAGTGCTGCCTAAGAATGAGACCGGAACCGCCTCCGCGGCTACTGTCGCCAGAGACATGGTACACAGCTTTCCCAACATCAGGGTTGGCCTTATGGTGGGCATCGGTGGCGGCGCGCCAAGCAGCGAGCATGATGTCCGCCTGGGCGACGTTGTTGTCAGCATGTCTGAGGGCGCGCAAGGAGGTGTTTTCCAGTACGATTTTGGCAAAACGATACAGGATCAAGCCTTTCGATACACCAGGTTTCTGGACCAGCCACCCACGATCTTCCGAACGACCGTGAATCAGCTCTCGACTGACATGAAGTTCCATCGCAAGATGCTCGAAGAAGCCATCAACGGCGTTCTGAAGGCCTCCCCAATGCTACGGCCAGATCACCACCGCCCAGCTCCCGAGAGCGACAGGCTATTTCGCAGTGACGTGGTCCATCCACCAGTTGGAGGCAGCTGCGCAGAATGCTGCCCTGCTGATCCATCCACGATGGTGGCTCGACCTGCACGAAAGGGGGCAAAGTATAGTCCGGCCATCCACTACGGCATCATCGCTTCGGCGAACCAGGTGATGAAGGACGCCATGATCAGGGACAAGCTTGTAAAGGAGAACAATGTGTTATGTTTCGAGATGGAGGCAGCAGGACTCATGAATCACTTCCCTTGCCTGGTCGTCCGGGGGATCAGCGACAGGTCCGACTCGCACAAGAACGATGAGTGGCAAGGATACGCAGCAATGGCCGCGGCTGCATACGCAAAGGCTCTCCTTCGACGGATTGTTCCTTCGCAGGTCGAGGAGGTGGAGAGAATCGGCAAGCTACTTGCACAGAGTCAGTTCTTTCCGGCCTAGATGTATGTACCTACTTTTTGACAAGGCCAAAGTCCATGACGGGATAGCCAGAGTCGATGGAAAGATAGATGCTATAACAGACTGCCTTTCAACCGAACCTTGCGTCGTAGGGAGCGCTGCCTTTAACTCCTATGACGAATCGCACAACTCAACCTGCTTACCAGGAACCCGAGTCGAACTAGTCCGGCAGATCTTGAACTGGGCCGGTAGCGAGAACGGGAAGCCCATCTTTTGGTTGAACGGGATGCTTGGGACGGGCAAGTCGACCGTTTCGCGAACAGTCGCCAAGTCACTGCACCAGGCCGGTCGTCTGGGGGCAAGCTTCTTCTTCAAGCGAGGCCACAGTGACCGACAGAACGCGGCAAAGTTCTTCACCACGATTGCTGACCAACTTGCAAGGATGCAGCCCGCTATGGCCGATCCCATCAAGAACGCAGCCCGCGCGGATTCCAGTATTGGCAGCAAGGGAGTAGAAGAGCAGTTCAACCAGCTCATCTTGTGGCCTCTATCCGCACTTCCGAAAGAGAATTGGAAGGGAAAGCAGGTTGTCATAGTCGTCGATGCTCTGGATGAATGCTGGCAGCAGAACGACGCAGCCGATGTTCTTCGTCTCCTGAGCACTGCTGAGCTATGGCTCAGGGTCTTTGTCACCAGTCGGCCGGAACTCCCCATTCGTCTCGGCTTCATTGACATCAAAGGAGAGTTTGAACATGAGCTCTGTCATGCTATACCGCACTCCGTGGTAAAGCAGGATATCAGGATCCTGTTCAAGCACCGTCTGGGCGAAATCAGAGACAGGTTTAACAAATCAGTGCAAGATGATCCAGAACGACTGCTGGACAAAGACTGGCCTGGCGAGGAGCATATCAATACTCTGGCGGAAATGGCAACTCCGCTTCTCATCTATGCTTCTATGCTATGCTCTATTATTGATGAGCGAAGATGCGAAGATCCCGATATTCAACTGGACTCTATCTTGGCACCAAAGGCCACGAGCTCGGAAACAAGCCCGGAAACCAAGCTTGATGAAGCCTATCTGTTTATCCTCAACCAGCTGATCATCGGTGTGTCTCCAGAACAGCAAGATCGGATCTTACGGGAATTCCACCGTATTGTCGGCTCCATCGTCCTGCTCGGAAGCCCTTTACCCACGTCTGTCCTATCGGAGCTCCTTGGAATCCCTTCTAGGATCATAAACAGCAAGTTGGACATGCTGCATTCTGTCCTGGACATCCAGCCGTCAAGAGAATTACCCGTAAGGATACTGCATGTGTCTTTCCGTGATTTTCTCGTCAGGGAGACGAAGAAGAAGCATGCTTTTTGGATTGACGAGGCAAAAACGCATGGTGCAATAGCAGCTCGGTGTTTGCACGTAATCACCCAATATTGCGAGCCCGAGGCGCAGCCATCGGGGAGAGAAGTGTCTATGACTGATCGTAACGAGGCAGATGCAAAAAGGGAGATACAGTATGCCGCGGTTCAGTACGCATGCCTCCATTGGGTGTTCCACCTCCAGAGAGCAGAAGCCGATGGCCCCGGCAGCTCCAGAGCTGCTCTCTCGTTTCTTAAAGAGCATTTTCTACACTGGCTCGAGGTGTTAGGCGAGATGCGTCAAGTGCCGGAGAGTATCAAAATGCTCGAAGCTTTACGAACCCTTCCTCATGTAATAAGCACCACGATCATACGGCTCCACGCGAGCTTCTGTTCCAAAGATGAGAGTGCTGACCCGAAAGACTTTGCAGATGCATGCCAACAGCGAGCTGTCCGCTTTTCTGGGTGACGCTCTGCGTATCCTGCAGGCCAACCTGCAGATCATCACCAACGAGCCTCGCCAGCTGTATTCTTCCGTCATTCTATTTGCTCCAGAGGAAAGTATCGTCAAAAAGCTATTCATGGGATCCATGAGCATGCAGGTGTTAGTGAAACCAAAGGTCGAGAGACGTTGGAATCATCGCATGCAAATCCTCGAAGGCCACACCGGACCGGTGCTGGGCGTGGCCTTTTCCCGCGACTCATTACGAATGGCATCCGCTTCGGAGGATCACACCGTTCGAATTTGGGACTCTCGTACAGGCGAGATCAAGGTGCTCACAGGCCACTCCCGCCCGGTTCATGCCGTGGCCTTCTCTCATGACTCGTTGCACGTGGCATCGGGTGCAGGAGACTCGACCGTCCGCATATGGCATACTGACTCGGGCCAGTGTATCCAGCAACTTGACAGCGGTGGCATGCAGATTGATTCCGTGGCGTTCTCCTACGACTCGGCGCTCATAGCATCGGTTTCGCGGTGTGGTGTTATCTCTGTATGGCGAGCCAACACCATCGACGACAAGCTGATATATCTGAATGAGCACGAAAGCACCGAGATTGGTCATTTCACGGTGAACTCTCTGACATTTGGTCATTCCGAAGATGGAGACGTGTTGCATACAGCATTGGCAATATACAACGGGTCAATCAAGCAGCTCCGTCTTGGTCAACATATCCGTACCTTGGAGTGTCATAAGGGGCGTGTCAAGTGCATGGCGTTTTCACATGACTCTTTGCTTTTAGCATCAGCTTCCGACGACTTGACGGTGAAGCTCTGGAGGACGAGAAATGGCGACTTGATCCAGGAATATGCAGAGTATCCGGGTATTGTTACTGCTATGGCCTTCTCGCACGACTCATCACTCATGGCCGTGGCTTCAGACGATTACACCATTCGGCTACACTGCGCCCGTACGATGAAATGCGTTCAAGAGTTCAACAATCAGGGCCGCCAAATAACCTCCGTGGCATTCTCGCATAACTCTGCTGTAATAGCATCGGCTTCACGAGACCACTCCATCCAACTCTGGCAGGCTGATGTAGTGCCGGAGTCGAGCGATCACGATGAGGCCATGGATGCTGGTATAAGCGAGGACGCAACTGACATCGTTGACCATAGAGGCCACATAGTCTCCGTGGCCTTTTCTCAGGATGGATCGTTCATGGCATCTCTCTCATACGGCCACACCGTCCAAATATGGCGCACGGACACCGGCGAGTGTCTGAGACAATTCGAGGGCTGGGCCGTCTCCGACGCCTCTCCGCTCCAGGAACCTTTTCCTGCGAACTGTTTAGCCTTCTCGTATGATTCGCTGTATTTGGCCGTTTCTTTACAGGAGAAGATCGTCACAGTATGGGACGTCGAGAGAGGCGTGTTTGAGCAAGACTTTGGAGGCCATGAGGACTCTGTGACTTGCATAGCTTTCTCGCAAGACTCGAAGCTTCTTGCAAGCACATCGGGGGCCTGGATTCATATATGGAACTTTGCCACAGGCGAGGACTATCTAAAGTTCAGAAGCCCATCCAGACCGTCTACGAGGAAGTCCCGACATCGAGAGGGGCTATTCAACGGAGTGGCTTTTTCACATGACTCGTCGCTTGTGGTGGCCGCTTCGACCATCGGCCTCCAGATATGGCACATTGGCAGGAAAGCGTGTATCCAGATATTGGGGGGGCGTCAGGTCTCCTTTGACTCAGTGGCTTTCTCGCAGGATTCAGCGCTCGTGGCTTCTGCCTCCAATGGCAGAATCCAGCTATGGCGGATTGATACGGCGGAGTGCATCCAGACGTTTGATACCGTCAACTCGATATCCCAGATATCCTTCACCTGTGATGACTTGAGCATCGTCACAAACATCGGCATGTTCACCAGGGCGACAAATGAATGTCTTTTCCGTATCGATGGCTATGGATTCACCGACGACCTCTCCTGGATCACGCACAAAGGGCACAAGCGGCTTTGGCTGCCAAAGGATTGGCGGCCGACTTGCAGTGCTGTGAGCAGCAATTCAACCTTGGCAATAGGCTGTGCCTCGGGGAAAGTTTGGATCATGGCTTCTCCATCAGGTGTACAGTAACGACAGATACTGACCTACCGGGGACGAATGCAGATGGGTAATACATCATGTACGCAGGTTGCAACGCCCTTGAATTGCCTCTTCCGGGTGCGGTCTCAGAGCAAGGTTTATTCTCCTTTACTGGCTCCCAAACCTTCATACCTAGTCTTGCCACCTGTCCTGCTACCAGTCCTATACCGCCGTGTTGCAGTATCATGGCTTCAAGAACATATACATGTGCTGGGATACCAAGATCTCTAAGCAAGGTGAAGCTGGCATTCCAACGCCCAGTATGATGGGGATTACCATCCGTGGGAACCCCCTGTTGATTATTGATGCGCTACCACATCGAAAGATATCCCAAAGCTCTACCCTCTAGTAACACTAGGCTGCAGACACCTCGATAAGAGGGTCTGACCTCTCGAGAGCTAAGTAGATACAAACAGTGACGAAAATGCATCCACAGCCCCTGGTCCTTGGCATCCGCATGTGGCCGGCGTTACACGCGACGAAGCAGCGAAGCAAGACAAAGGCAACGTTACGGACAGAACCACCGGAAGCCACGCGCAACAGAGCGAATGTGATGAATCGGCCTCGTTGTCTGCGTGTACAACATGTCTGCTCTATTCTATTTGCACATGCTGTAGTGTAACGCAATGGACGCGCGCGCGTCATGGTTGACCGCCATCCATCCAACCTTGATTCGCCGCCGCCTGCCGTGATACATACATAATCAGCCCGACTGTTACACCTCACTGTCGGGAGAGCTCCAGACTCGGTCCCAGATAGCGGTCAAAGAGTAAGCGCCAATTTCTTTCAAACCAGTCTCCCTCTCGAGGCAACCACGGATGTCGACGCACGGTGAAAGGCAGACGCTGGCCAACACGGCTGTCGGGAGTTCTTACACAAGATGCGGTTCGCCACCAAGCAAACCCCCCCTTTCCGGAAACAGCAGCTTTGAGCAGGAAACTGTAGTGTGTTGTTAGACCAAGAGGATGATAAGGTAGGAATACGAGGGTGCCACAAGCACACGGCAGTCTCCCGAGTGAGTGCTTTGGCCAGTGACTCGAAGATGAACGGCGCCACCCATCCAGGGAAACACTCGATTGTAGCTGCTTGCCTCTCGTCAAGTGGACCCAAGCTCGGTAGAGGCAAACTGTGATTGCTGCTCTCTTACTCTTTGTAGTACCTTGGTGAGTAAAACGTGAGATGCCGACAAATCGGGGAGCCCCTGACTTGGACCTGGAACGACAGTACAGTAGAGACTTACTGGAAGCTGGTTTCTTGTCTGACAGGATTGTTAAAGCTCGATGGGATCGACCTAACTAAGGTACCTATCCCTATCGGTATCCGATGCCGCTTCTAACTCCTAGTAGGTATGAAGTGACTGCTTGACCGTACATACATGTATCATCGGACAGACAAAGAAACGAAGTCACAAAGAACCACGCGAGCACATGACCCCAACCAACAGACCGTTTCTTGCCTAGACAATCTGCTACTGTGCTTTACTCTAGCGAGTATATTGGGATCCATGCGCGGAGTGCTTCCTTGCATGTGACTGGAGAGAGCAGACGCTCTTCACTTCGACGTTCCTATGTAGGTATTTGCTATGCCCTTGTCACTCATTAAGTCAAGACAATCACGGTATCCATAGGCACCCAATAGGTAGTACCTAGTGACACGATATAGAGGCCTGGTCCTGGCAGTATACTTAAGTACCTGATGCAAGGTAGGTAAGTAGTAACTGACAAGCTGAGTTTGCCAGGGCAGACAGGCATGTGGCACAGTCGGCATTTTCCACCTGTCAGCTCCTCGCTTTATCGGACAATCTTCAGATTTGCCTCCTTCATCATTTACAAAGCGGCATATACACCTATATATATATATATACATGTACTTGCCTCCGCAAAAGCGTGTTGTCAGTCTTGTCCAGCAGCACCTCCGACTTACAACTCCCGCGATGCCTCGACGCCGCCCTCGAGCTCCTCGCGCCCGAGGCGCGCACAACCTGGGCCCGTTTGAGAAGCCGGGAGAGCCGTATCGCATGAGCCATATCAGAAAGTGGGAGAAGTACGGCGTGGGAGATGTAGACCTTCTCTGGGGCCCGTACTGGGAACGATTCAACACCGTCCAGATCCCTATACTTGGGGAGACGGATTACTTCAATTACGCTTTGGAAATTGCCAAGCTGGCTCAGGGCAGTGAAGAAGAATTTGAGAGAATCTACACTCGGAGAAACAAAGAGCGACTGGGTGAGTTCCTGGAGCTGCTGGAGAAGGCCGACGATCGCGCATTCTGGAAGCACGAGGAATTCCCATGCGAAGATGCTGCAGATAAAATATGTGCCGTCTGCAAGACGGGCGCCCTTGAGGATTTTGCGCGGCTGCTCCGGGGCATCACCTTTGGATGGGAAGCAGATATAGCACATGATGCGCAGCCGGATGCCCATCTGTCTGAGTGTGAGGAAGCCGCCCAGTCCAGTGATTCCTATGCAGGTTCCGACTACGGTTACTGGAACCGATTACGGGAAGAGAGCGAGGAGTGGAAGGATCCGAGATTCCGAGAGGAGATGGCGGCGTGCGTGCAGCCTCTCGGCGTGGTCTTCTTCTCGTCCACAGGGGCTACCTTGCAGCCACTTCCAGGAGCTACTCCAAAGGATACTGCTGAACATACAGAGTCGGTGCCATACGCAACCGCCGACCAAGGTCCGACAGCCCAGAAGCAGCCGCCACTGCTACCGGGCAGCGCTTCTGCCGCAGAGGAGGATGAAGTGGAACGCCTCGACATGACCAAGTGAGTGGTGCTGCCTTTGGTTTCGTGTCGTCAATGTGCAACTAAAGTCCTACTCTAGAAGACAGACTCAAAGAATCCCTGATGTTCACGACGGCGAACATCGAGGTCTCGATCCAGAGACCTCGGCAACTCCTTCGATATCTTATAGCGCCTTTCCCATCGAAGAAATGCCGGGCCGAGAAGCCTCTGGGAGGGGATCTGGACTTGTATCAAGAGTCCATGAAGACAGGCTTCAGCAACAGCGAGGCGCCGCTGCACTTGTTCCGGACTCACGCGGTTCTTCGCCTTCACAGAAGCCGCAGAATGGCGGAGTCGCTTTGAAACGGGCCAGGCCTGACGACGACAGTGACCAGGAGCATGCCAATGCTGCCGGCGAGAATAACCACAGACGCCGCAAAATGCAGAGGCTCGCAACACCAGAGATCGAAGATAACTCTAAGCCCACTGGCAATAAGAGGGGATGCCGACATAGAGCGAAGGAGAAGTGCTCCTCACCACCACCTGTACAACGCGCACAACCGCCTCCTTCCGGCGCGACACACACAAGGTCAAGCAGGCGAATTGCGACAACTACACTGTGGGAACTGGACAGATTGGGGAGGCCGCGTCCACTCTCATCATGACATTCTCACCACTTATCGTGGAGCGAATCAGAAGAGCGGAGCAGGGCCGGGGCCGGGCTGCAGGGCATTCAAGAGGGCCGTACTACTGTCATACTGTCGAGCATCCAAGGCGGCGTCGTCGTCGTCCTTGACCCGGTAGAACTGGGTGCAGCGGCGGAGTCGGGAGAGTCATGAGCAAGACGTGCACGACGATATTGGTTGTTTTTTATAGCTGCAGTCTGCGTGTTACTCCTATATTCATTCTAGGCTTCCGATCTGCCATCATACATCTTGGAGCTATATGTTGCTCTTTGGTCTTGCTTATTGCATGCGTCCAGGATGCAAGATGGTTCGGTGCTATTCATTGATACGAGATCCGATCTTATGACTTCAAAACCTGCTCTCCCTCCCGTCTCCCCAACGCTGATTCAACGTCTGCCGCCTGGATCCGTGATTCGGCAATCTCATCGAGCATCTGAAATACAAGAGACTCAACGGCATTGTCCTTGTTCAGTTTGGCTTTGCATTCAGCAACGTGTTTAGCCCTGCTGCGGAACGTCTTTTCCTCGTCCCTTGCCGTTCCGCTTTCTGTCCGAGCATCGTGGGCTTCCTCATCGTCCGGCAGGGACATCTTTCCCAGCAGATAAAGCATTGTGACACCCAGAGCCCAGACGTCTGTTGCCGGACTGCAGACAGCCCCTCTGAGGCATTCTGGAGGTAGGTACCACGATGACCTGTTCTCCTGGAATTTACCGCCAGATTGAGTGACAAGCCCAAAGTTGAAGAGAATGGCATGGCTGCCGGAAAAGGCAATGTTGGCTGGTCGAATGTCGTTGTGTACAATATTTCGAGCAGCCATATACGCAAGAGCAGACGAAATCTGGTCAAGGACCATCTCAGCAGCATCTGGCGGAAGCGACGACCACTTCCCACGAGCCAGTGATGGCGGAAGAGACTCGTAGTATATGGCGAACACGCGGGCATCGAAGTCCTTGACATTGACAATGTGGTCCTTGCAAGAGGAAAATCAAAGAAAAGAAAATGAGTCAAGAAGAAACTATGTTTCTGATGAGTGGTACAGACTCACGTGGTTCATATATCTTAGAATCGTCGTCTCTCTCATCCACATCCGCGTGATGCTCCAGAGATCGTGCCCAAGGCTGTCGTAAAGGAGAGCTTTGACAGCGATCTCGCCGTCTTTTATCCCTGAATGTACGGAGATGGAGATGATCGCGTTCTGACTCTTTGCAAATCTGTGGCGTTGTCGTAGCTCATATGGCGACAGTCCTCCCTTGATTGTGCCCGGGATGGTAGCCATGTACCCGTCCTCCAGATCGAGGACGGAAGTAGGACCTCGACTGGTGGTAGGCCGAGGCGGTAGGACCGGAACACGGTTGTTCACATTTGTGATCGATGGCGATGAGTCCGGGAATAAGGCAATGTCAATCTGTAGAGAAGCTTTCCATTTCTGCCGCTTGACTGGCCTCTCTGAATCTTCGCTGTCCCCGGGAGCTCTTCGCTTCCTGACTGGCAGATCGGTGTCTGGAGAGATGGGGACGGTGAACTTTCGCTGAAGGACTTGAATGTAGGCAAGGTCATACTCAGAGGCATCATCTGCGCCGCCAACAGTTGCCGAAGCTCTCCAAAATCCTTGGGTGAGAACGCAAGGCTGCAAGCGAGCCACTGATAGCCTTGCAGGCGGATCATCGATGTTGGTCAGAAATATCTGCGACCCTTTGGTCAACCGCACGTCATGGATCAAGGTGCAGTTGTTGTTGGTCGGGTGATAGATGATCTGGCAGTTGAGCTTCTCCAATGGATTGTCCCGAAGAATCTTTTGGCACGGAAGACGAAATCGGAACGCAGGTTTATCAGGGACCTGAGTGACGACAGACGGCCTGTAGCCACCGAGTATCGGTCCAAGGGGGGTGACTGCAGAGTCCTCGTCTAGCACGAGGTTGATGTTAGGAGGATATGCCACCACAAGGCGGCCGTCTGACTGGGGGCGCGATCCTTCTATAACAAGAGCTCTGGACAGTTCGGCCAGGTCAAAGGCGCTAGAATCCCCTGACCTCGTCGATGCTATTGCTGTGTTGCATGAGCCGATTTGGAGTGCGGGCTCACGCACAGTCTGAGTCTGGGCTGCTTTACCGAATGCCTGATTCATGATTGCTTCCTGGAGCGCGATCTGAATCGCTCAAGGAGGTGGAATCGGTGGCCCGATTTCCCAGGGTCTCGATCGTGTATTCCGCAATCTGTGTATCTGGTGCTTCTGATGAGCCGCCCACATACAGTCCAGCTAGCGTGGAGTGGTCTGGAAATGGCGATGCAGCAGTGACGAAGGATTTATTGTCGAGATCTCGGGACGCGGTGTTATTGAGATGGAGGATTATGACCTGGAGAACCGCGCAGAAAGATACAAAAGATGCAAGTAGACTTCATCCAAGCCGCTACCGCCCTGTTACCAGGATGAAGTTGTATCTTATATGGCAGACCCCTTGAATGAGCTTTCGTACAGCCACCAAGGTATAATACCTATATGCCCATTGTATAGGTAGGTAGGAACCACGATATAGACAAAGAGGAGCCTTCTCTTGTCTCCGCACGCACTTTATTTCTATCGGGATGCAGCAAGCGCGGAGGAAATCCTGCAATCAAAGGAATGGCGCCAGATTGGGCCGCTGCATGCATATATCCCAACTGGTGTCTCACAAGAAGGTAAAAATAACTTGGTAACACATGAAGATACTGGTATTCTTGTGGCTATACAACCTCGACGGGAGTGAGATACAAGACAGGTATCGGCGGCTATCTACCCAGATCGAGCCAGGCCTCTAGGTTGACCGGAGACAAGATCGATGTATCACAAGTTGTTCAGCATAGGTAGGCAAAAAGTCCAACAGTCGGCCGCGACCCCTGTCTCTCTAACCCCAAGGGAAGCGCCGCAACGTATTATAGCAGAAGACTTCCCTTCCCCAATCGTCCAGCAGCACAGAGCGGTCCTTCCAAGCATTAGTGCAAACCGGTCCGAGTATGGTGGTACATGTGGTACGTTTCCGAGCAGCCTATTCTCACATATGGACTTGTTGGTCGTGAAGAAGCCTCGAGGGGACACTGCAGTGTTCGAGCCAAATATATGCTGCGGAAGGCGGAGAAAGAGGGAATGGTTGCAAGATGATTGAAGCAAGGGGCTCCTGCAATATCATGGAGTGTTGCATAGGACTGCGATTGATGAAGTTAGAAGGTATTGGAAGAAACTTTATAAGTATTACGTCGTAATAGAGCTTAGAAGACCTGCTCCGAGCTTTTCATTTTCCCCCCTTAAACTACTAGTAGGTATGAGAACGTGCTGGTAGCTCGCGCCCGGAGACGATTTCCCACACCTACATGGGGGGTCAACACCAAACCACATCCCCCCCCAACAACGACTGAATGTGCACGACGCCGAGGCGAGCCCGCAAGCCTTCGTCTCGTTTGGAAGATGGTGTATCAGCATTCTGTGAGGAGCAAAGTTTTGGTGAAGGCAGCAAGAAGAGATACAACTATGATTTTAAGTCATGAGGGGAGAAGCGTGAGCAATACATCGCCCCCCCTGTATAACAGCCAGCTTCATTTGCATTCTGCTGTCAAAAAGAGCTTCCTAGGGTTAACGTCATAAGATATACAGGCTTGCAATCGCTTTACCGAGTTCAGTCGATGCTTAAAGGTAGGAAGGCTACCTCAAAGCGAAAGGGCAGACGTATTCTGATAGCAGGCATTGTAAGGCATATGAAAAAGTCACGCTGCACTGGCTGGCCAACCTATCTTCACCCCATCTATTTGCACTTTCTCAACACGGTTGAACGGGTCCTTTCGCGCTTGATTGCCAAGCAACGGCAAGTTCCGTACAGGAACACTCTCGACTTGCCTCAACAGTTCCGAGGCACCTTCATCAGGGCTGCCAACGCCAGAGCGTCTCAATGGAGGACAGCCTCCAGCCAGGAACGCGCAGCTGAGATGCGGCCCCCCGAAAATTCGGCGGATGAGTCCGCACCCTCTCCTGCCTGTTATACAGCCCAGTATTTCTCCTGGCAGAGCCCCAGGTCAGGATCAGTGTTCCGGACCGCTGCGCTGGCTGTAAAGCCCAGGAGGAAGCGTGCGAACAAGTAGAAGGTTTGCGGGATCTCTTGCTTTTTCCTTCTACTTTGACACGAGACACCTCGTTGTGTCCCTCGAATGCGACAGGTGCCGGCTCAGCGGGAGCTGTAGCAAGGTTGCAGTCGATTTTGTCGTCGATTGGCTGTTCCAAGTACGACAGCACGAGGACAACCATCATCACGACCGGCTTGCTGTCCGTGGACTTATTGCATTCCATGCCGAGGTCTGTGTTCGCTAGACTGTCGTCGTCCTATAGGTTGCAGGTTGCCACAAGCGCAATGGGACTGCAAAGGGTAGCCCGATCTGGTGTTGCTTAAGGAGAGACGACTGGCCGGGGGGATTGACCTCATCTCTTGGCTGATATGTTGGCCTTTGCCCTCAAACCCGGAGGACGCTATCTGAAAGGGTCAGTGGCTACGCGGATCCGCATTGCAACACACACCCTCCTCACAAGGAACGAGTAAGCCAGACAGTCGGACGGAAGATGAAGCAGGCCTCTGGTTTCCCCTCCGCATTAGCCAGAGTGGTACTTTCTGCTCTGTGGCGAGGAGGCCGCGGGAAACAAGAATCGACGTTCTTTTTCCATGTTGCCGTAAAGCTCTTGAACGATGCCTCGCCTCGCCTCGCCTCAACAGATAGGGGATTCTGCACTCAGTTGACCTACCTCCACCTCGTCGAAACTTTTATTCACGAGGTTTTCCTATCTCACATCCATGAGCAGGGTATGTAAGACCTTGGCAAAGCACTCCTGGCTACATTGTATCCAGTTGAGTCTGCAGAGGATGAGGGATACACCAAAGAGCAGGAGAAATGACAGAAGAGCTCATACAGACGACTTTGGTGGACTTGCAGCTGCAAGAAGGCCGATCCTCGTGTCGTAATTAAAGCACAGCCTTGTTGCGGATGAGAGACTGACTGTGACTATTTGCCTACCTTGTGGCTTGAGAAGACTCAGGTCAAAGCAGCAATTACTCAGGGTAGCGGGGGACAGAGGTGCGAGCGCAGGTCGATAGTCGCATTCACGGATTGAATGTTTAGATTTCTCATTATTAAAGTACATGTAAATTCCCAACGAGCGCAAAGCTCCAGCTCGATTTTACACAGAGACTGTGCACTTTTCCCTCCTACACTGCTGGGGGTTGCTGTCTGTATGCCCATCTGTGGATCACGATGGCGCTCTCTGTTTCACGCGGTTGCCACCCAGTAGCTGTTCAGGGCTTTTGCCAGTGTCAATTCCTAGTTACTAGGACTTGTTGTCGCATCTCGACTGGAAGCCGTGTCGGTGGCTTGAAGCGTAGAATCATCCTGCATCTGGTCCAGTTGCTCATAAGCGGGCCCTTCTCCCTTGACAACCACAAATGCTGCCGGTCCCTTGGTCGAGGCTGCATCGGCGCCCGGCGCAGGAGGATGATGTCGAAAGCTGAGATTCGTCTTGGCCAAATCCTTCGACAGCGGCTCTGCGCCGCTCGTCTCCCCCGGAGGCACCAGGAGGTCGAGTTCCTCGTTCCGCGTCGTCCGCAGTATAGTCGAGAACGACGCCTTGTACGCGGTGGACGAGGCCCCTATGCAGGCGAGTCCGACTGCCACTACTGCCAGCGTGGCGAATATGCCGGTGCCGTATGCAATGTATAGGTTGCGCGGGTTGTAGGAATACTCGTTGAGGGAGGTCCATACCGTGACGTTTCCCGTTGTGCTGTTGTCGAGACTCCGCCTGATGACTGTCAGTCATGCGCTTATATAGGTGGGAAATGGGTTGCGTTTCAGGAGCGGACAATTGGGGACTCACAGTAGTTCTGGGCTGCTGAAGAGACTCAGGGTAATATTGGACACCAGCTGCTCCAGAGTCTCAGCCATGGTGAGATTCGTCCCGCTTCCCGATTTGGCTCCCAAGATGCCCGTGTTTCCGAATCCTCGCTGCAGGTTCTGCATGTCGTTGGCTTGAGTGAGGACGGTCGAGAGGATCTGCGTCCGTATCGGCTGGAGGGATCCATACCGCGTGGCAACAATCTTGCCCATCAGAGTGCCACCCAGCGCATCCATGATGGCTACGTAGGCAACCTGGGGCAGAATATGATCGCCCTGACCGGCTGTCGTGGCAACGCTCACCGGGTTGAGCTGCGTCGAGTTGCGAATCTTGATCGCTTGCTTGCCGTTTTCAAACTTGAGATCTACGTGGTACGACGAGTTGTAGAGGCCGCATTCTATCGTTCTGTTGGCAAACGACCCGTATGTAGGGAATGCAACGAAGAACCGGCAACGAGCTTGTTTGTCTGCAACTTTTGCCGTGTTGTCGAGTGTGGCTAGGCTGTCGGTCAAGTCCTCAGGGGCGAAGATGGCTTGCAGACCACTTAGTGTTCTGTTCTCCCAGTTGATGATTGACTCGCCCGTCTTGTTGTCTCGCGCCGTCTGGGGGACGAAGCTGAAGTAAGTGACCGCTTGGTTGGACATGCCCCAGTTTGAGCCATAGGCTTCTTGAAAGGTCTTGTCATAGGCGGCATGGAAAGCGGCATTGCCTCCCAACGGACCACAAGATAGCGAAGGGCCGTAGAAGCTCAAGGAGTAAGAACTGTTGGGATGCGGCGCCTCTATAGAGAGAATGGACCCCTGAGAGGCGACAGATGACACCAGCCGGGCGACGGCCACCGAAGGGGCTACATATCCGGCGCCGCCTTCATTCCCCCACTGCGCAAACGGATACGGGCTGGTCGTGTTGATGGTGGGCAGGCGTTGGACGAGTATGGACTCATTGAGCTGCTGTGAAGGCTGGACTGTAAGGGCCGCTGGAGTAAAGACGGCAACGATGGGTAACGCCCTACTCGCGTGCAAAGGATACAGACACATCAGCCAAGGCAGATTGTTGAACGATGATGACAATGACAACGCACCATAGTATCCCGGCCAGCAACACCAATCCGAACCCCTTTCGCCAGAGCTCTGCAGAAAGAAAGTCCCACGCACTGGTGGTAACGCCGAACATGGCGTCAACGCCCTGCAGCGTTGCATGCCGGGATCGCAGGGTCGCCCAGAGGAGCTGCGTGTAAGCGAAGCCGGCTGCCGCCGTCAGGCACGTCTTGACGAGGAACGCCATGCCGGTGCCGATGCGGATGTTCCATTCTTGTTCGGTGTTGCTTTGCACGATGCGCGAGTCCCAGGATGCGTAGAAGAAGTGGTGGCCGAGGGCGAAGGCGACACCACACAACAGGCCGCTGATCATCATGCTGGGCACGGCCCAGTGTGCCTTGAACAGCGCCATCGTCTGGGGATGTCTGGACGTATTTGTCCAGAGGACGAACTGAAGCAGAGGGAGGCTGGTTGCAGCATTGGTGCAGATATATAAGTCGAGGGACGATCTTCTGCAGGCGAGCTGTCACTCTATGTAGTGCAATTAGAGTACATGGGCTATACGCAGGCAGCCTTCAAGGCCTCAAGCTCGAAGCGCTTCAGCGCGACCCCAAAAGCCGGCGGCCAATCAGCGACTCGGCAGTTGAAAGAATGCCTCACAGGAGGATTCACGCTTGTTTTATTGTGAAACACGGCAAGGCTGGGGATGGAGCGGCGGGACTGGGTGGGCGGTAGTTCAAGAGATCTCGTAAGGATTTGCCCCTGTAAGATAAACCGAGAGCCATATGGCAGACCTCGGTTAGCCTCTGCGTTACGGGACATGAAAGGCTGATCAAAGTTGGCCGTCCACTCACTACTGCGTGATTGGGCTGAGTAGCCCTGAAGGAACATGAAGCCTGCATGGAGCTCAGTGTGGCCTCCACCTGGAAAGACCGGGGGCAAAAGGCAACGGCGTTGTATTATCTAAAAGCTTGTCTTACTGACCATCACATCTGGGGCGACACAGAAGGGACATGGTTGGCAGTCCAAAGCGCTGAGCCCCCAATCCCCGTCGCCTGTAGAGTGTGCCGATCTTCTGGCAGTTTGGCAGTCTTTCAAAGGATTGCCCGGTAGCATATCTGAGTACCATGCAGGGGTAGGCTGAAGCGAGACGTGGTTGGGAAAGCCAAAAGGCTCTGGGGCCTAGGACGTCGTGACGCCGTCGCTTCATCGCCCCCATCTGTAGGACGTGTGATTTGAACTCACAAGAGCATCCATGTCCTTTGTGCCAGGAATTCATGTTGCTACTACCGTAGTTTTCGGCTCCAATCCTTCTTGATGCTGAGAAGCGTCCATGCGACTGGGCGTTGGGTGATTTTCGGCGGTGAACAAGGAATCGGGTCGACGTTCAGCATGAATCCCAAGCTACAATAGCTGTTGATGCTTCGGCTCTCGAAGATATTGACTCAAGAGCATTCCCATGTTCACAAGCTGCTTGAAGTCGACACGGGCGTCAAGGAACAAGCTCTTGCTCGTCGCGCTGATGCCGCCGAATGAGGTTATACACATCAGATCGCGTGATAATCCTGACATCCGGATCAGGGTCGTTCTGCAACTGCTTCAAAATCTGCGGCGCCTTGATGCCGCACTTCCACGCAAAGATAATCTCAGCCTTCTTCTTCACCAGGCCGTCCCTCCTCAGCCCCGGCGTCGCCCCCGGCTCGAGCGGCGGATGGTTATGCTTGCCGGCAAATTCGCTGTCCACACGCTCGGCGCTCCAAAAGGTGACCGTCGGCGTCCCGAGCGTCGCCCCGGGCTTCTCGCACAGCCGCACCCTGAGGCGGTACGGGCAGCCCGTCTTCTGGCTCGTCGTCTTCCTCCGCTTGGTCTCATGCACGTCCTCCTTGGCCCACGAGATGTAGGAGCGGCCCTTGCCGCAGCGCATGATGACGGTGCGGATGTTGTTGGCGCTGGGGCGCTTGGAGTGGATGACGAGGTCGTAGCCGTTCTGTTTGCCGACCTCTTTGACGTGGGCGACGGCTTCCTCCCAGGTGCCGAAGGTAGGCTCGAAGGCGGGATCCATTGGTGATGTGACTGCCTCAAGATGGCCTCGCCGTTCAGTGTTGTGTAGATGGGAGAGTCAAGAGTTGTATGAGTTGTGATAATGTTTGTTGGGCACCGTTGGATAGCAGCGTCTGAATTTGCTGGCTAAGCGATTTCCGACGCGTCGGACGCCTCCCTAGCCACACTCTGAGTGCCGCCCAACCGGATGCTGAGTGCCGGCTAACGCCACGTTTGTGTCAGCCGCAAGCCACCTGCAACTCAATGTGCTCGGCATGGTTAAAGCAACGCCTTGCAAGTACAATGAGTCCGTTGATTGCTGTTGTACATGTAGATTCTCACTAGCTTGATTCTTTGATATTTGCTTTATGAACCTTCAGACTTTAGAATCATAGTCGAGTAAGCATACCAACTTGCTGCTATAACTACGGAGACGAAAGATGGGTAAACTTCCATATGAGGCTGAGCTGACAACACCACCGCAGCTACCTACATATAGTCTGTCTCATGGAATGTATAGGAGAGCTCTACCAAGCTTTTCTACAAAATCGAATAGGAGCTGGCTTTTGAGCTATATCAGATATCCCATTATTATCTTAATGCATGTGAAAAATTACAGGCCTAAGCTTGAGTGTCTCCTCTCTACAAGAGTGTGTTCCCCAAACGAGATGAGTCGCCAGATAATCCAGTAAAGACTCAAGACAATTGCACAGCTAGTTCATTTTACGCTTCTAGACGAAGCAATCTTCCGCAACTGCACATCATTCCGAGGGACGAGTTCAATTCCTGGAGCCCACGGCCCCCAACGAAGTGTTATGCAAGAGCTGACTCCTTCTTATCACAGCTCATGAAGGCTGGAAGCGCATGTTTGCCGTCTTCTCACTCCATGATGAGATCGTATTGTAGCATTCAGGCAGTACGGTGGTTCGGAAGTTGTCAGACCCAATGTCCTATAGCCTCAGTTTTATCTGAGGCTCATTGTGGTATCAAGTATAATCTGTAGCTTCCACGATACGTGCCAGACTAATAACGGAGAATAGAGTAAGCAAATCATGAGAGTGGGCTACATGTACCAACGCTTAAGGGAGAGTGGAAATACCTAGCAGGCCAGGGGGGGTTTTTGGTCACGATAACAGCTCTATAATTGCTGATGCTATCGATGATACAGAGGTTCAAGCTCTGAAAAATCGAAAATTGTCCTGACGTGACCGCTTACAGAGTCTGAAGGGATGACCAGAAACCACCCTGCGCCTGGTAGGTAAGTAAGTGGATGGTTCAATGGACAAGTATCACATAAAGGTGAAATTGGCAACTGCGCAAGATGGTATATGGGAGAGATGGATAAAAGTTGTAGGTTTCTGCTTAGAAACTCAAGTCGGTATATCTCACTCCAAAGAATCACACACGCCTACACAGAGTGATTTGGCATCGATGCCGTCGTAATGCGAGAGAGAAGATCTCCGGTTGAATCATAGGAGGTTTTGATATACCCGAGATGGTTTTTGTAGTAATATACTCACTTTGACCGCTCACGTCACCGTCGTTTTATTTATGCGAGTTGTGTTCTTCAAGGAACGGTGAAGCAATTTCACGGTCTACAATTATCTCAACGCCAGAAGTCTCCTCTGGCTGGTTTCTATGATTGAGACTCGGGAAAGCTGGAGAGACTTTGACTGCGTCTGAAAACCCCGACTATTCCAGTCATCCTAGTGGCATAGGCCTCAACGTTCCAGGAGCCGTCTTGTCATATTGCGGTAGTATGTACACAACCGCATATAAGGGTCTTTGCTTCCTTTAGGCTTCGGACGACAGGATCCTTCATAGATTCAATGCATTGACTCACCTGTCAAGATGGCCATCATAGAAGAATAATGTGTATTTTGCCATTTCAGTCCGGCTATTTAGACTTAAAGCATCTAGTATTTATGGTTAATAAATCTCCGGGAGACATATCCTCCGCCTTCTGATTCTATGCCAAGCTCATCCCCGCAATCACGGTAGCAGAGCTTGACGGTTCCGGAAAGACGGTTAATTGAGTTCTTCTTGACTCTTCAGTCCACCTGGCTAATTGCGGTAAAATGATACCATATGGCCCCCGGGGCACAACATTCTCAACCAACTCTGGTGTCTTCAACACAGTCTATGTTGTGCTTTTCCTTGCCGGCTAGGCAAGGCTAAAGTACTACTCAGTGCTCTCACGCAAGGACAGTCTCTACCTATTGCTCCCACGGAAATGATACAGCCACATTCCAAGTATACCCGTGGCGGCTGAATATACAGAGGTAAACGCAAAGGGCTATTAGCCAACTATGCGTATATCATGGATGCTCCAAGTTCCAGAATACAATGACTTCTATTGACTTTCCAGTATAAATCGGCGTGATGTTGTTGATTTACCTGAAGCTTCTATAGTCCAGAAAACGAGCAGACAAGCTGGCTTGTAAAATCCATACTTCCACGGGATATATTGCCTGGGAATACATCACCACTCCGTTCAAACTGATTCAACTCGGGCTGTTCCATACTCCAATCACTCAAAATGAAGGCAAACACCATCCTCTGCCTCCTGGCCCCCCTAACCGCCGCCCTCCCCACCGACCCCATCCCCCTCGACCCCGAGCTCGCCTCCCTCCGCGCCAACCTCACCGAGCGCACCCCCGACCTCTGGGACCGCCAAGCCGCCCAAAGCATCGACCAGCTCATCAAGCGCAGGGGCAAGCTCTACTTTGGCACGGCCACCGACCGCGGGCTGCTCCAGCGCGAGAAGAACGCGGCCATCATCCAGGCGGACCTCGGCCAGGTGACGCCGGAGAACAGCATGAAGTGGCAGTCGCTCGAGAACAACCAGGGCCAGTACAACTGGGGAGACGCCGACTACCTCGTCAACTTTGCGCAGCAGAACGGGAAGCTGATTCGCGGCCACACGCTCATCTGGCATTCGCAGCTGCCGGCGTGGGTGAACAATATCAATAATGCGGATACGTTGCGGCAGGTCATTCGGACGCATGTTTCGACTGTTGTTGGGCGATACAAGGGCAAGATTCGTGCTTGGGTGAGTTGCCAGGACATACCATTCTAGGGTTCTGCTCTCGAATTACAGTGTCTGCGTATAGCATCGGCAATCAGGATGACAGACTGACATGTGAGGGTAACAGGACGTGGTCAATGAAATCTTCAACGAGGATGGGACACTGCGCTCTTCCGTCTTTTCCAGGCTCCTGGGCGAGGAGTTTGTCTCAATTGCCTTCCATGCCGCTCGAGACGCAGACCCTTCTGCCCGTCTCTACATCAACGACTACAATCTCGACAGTGCCACATATGGCAAGGTCAATGGGTTGAAATCTTACGTTTCCAAGTGGATCTCTCAAGGAGTGCCCATTGACGGCATTGGTTAGCCAACCCCTGAATGTCCCCTTTCGACTCTGCTCCTAAAGTCAGGGCTTGAAGTTGTTCAGGACTGACACGAGAGACCATCTACAGGGAGCCAATCTCATTTGAGCCCCGGCGGAGCTTCCGGCACGCTGGGTGCGCTTCAGCAGCTGGCGACGGTGCCCGTCACCGAGGTGGCCATTACCGAGCTTGACATCCAGAGCGCACCGACGAATGATTACACGCAAGTTGTTCAAGCGTGCTTGAACGTCTCCAAGTGCGTCGGCATCACTGTTTGGGGCATCAGCGACAAGGTACGTGCCCGTGTATGTTCTATGAATCGTGAGTAGCAACACTGATGCGTGTGTTCACAGGACTCCTGGCGTGCCAGCACCAACCCTCTTCTGTTTGATTCCAACTTCAACCCCAAGCCGGCTTACAACAGCATTGTTAGCATCTTACAGTAAATCTCCTGCTACATGAGGATTGTAGGGAGGGATGTATCTTGAAGATCTATACCAGTATCACTGTCCCATATGCCCAATGTTAGTCCCATAGTGAAAGCCTGAGAGAATTGGAAGCTTGTCATATACGGTCGTGAATCATCGTGTTCAAGTATCCTCATAAACGCATATAAAGATGTTTCTTCTCATGACAACGCAAGCTGCCAGCCCCGTTGTCGAACGATATCCCTCCAATCCACCCTCTCCGACTCGTTTGATTCGCCCCTCTTCTTCCAAACCTCCTCCAGAACCTCCCTACAAGCATTAACATTCCGAAACCTCCGCCACCTATTCATACTACACAGTCTGTCCCTGATCCGCTCAATATGCGATGCATCTTCTGCCTCACCCCCCGCAATGAACAGAGGAAACAGCAACGAGCACTCGGCCAAAGACCCCTCGGGCACCTTTTGCGCAACATCGCATACCGACTCGACATACGCCCGAATACCCTCCGGTAATATCTCAGTCGCGCGCTGTGGAAAGTGTTGTCGCACGATGCGGTCGAGGTATATGAGGCTGGCGCTCCGATATGTTTCGCTGAGCAGGGCGAGCGGCGCGTTGGCGGTATGCGCTGGACATTTCCAGTCTCGAAGGCCGTTGGCGATGTTGTGAGCCCGTTGAAGAGGCGTGTGATAGTTGTAGTCCAAAGGCGATTCCTCAAGAATAAGCGCAAGGTCGTCTGTTTCTAGAGTCAAGTCGCTGCCTAGGGACGACTTATAGTCCGCGCAATCTGCGTTCAAGACACTGATTTCCGAAATCAACAGCATAATCTTGGACGCAAAGGCAAAGTACGGATCTGCCATCGTATCCTCCGTAGCCATCCAATAATCGCCCGTAATAAGGGGCCTCCTATCCAACGACACACTCATCAGAATGTCGTGATAGGCAAAGTTCCTCACCAGCCACTTGCGCTCGACAGACTTGAGCCAGTAGTCGCTCACGACAGATGGCGACGTCTGCAGCGGGCCAACGAGCGTATCGGAACTCTTGGACTGCAGGACTGCTGCGGCACCGGACAGGTGGTGAGACCAGCTGCTGCTGGTTGCGTCCGAGATGGTCTCCATCGAGCACATGGCCATGGCTACGGCCAGGCACATTTCGCCCGAGAGGCTGCCCTCTTGGAGGGCGGCGCTGAGGTTTGCTAGCACTCGCCCGCGATACTGGAGGGAGGTGCCGTGGAAGCTGGGGTCGCGAAGGGCGAGATGGGCGGATGACCATGCGGCCATTGCGTCAAGGAGGGCTGGGCAATCGAAAGCCATTGGCAATAAGACTAGTTCCAGCATGAACAGGAAATTCTTGAGACACACGAGCCTATGAAGCGAAGAGAACTTACCGGATAAGAAACAATTGTTCTCTGCGGTTGCTGATAGCATAATAGCGAGGGTAGACGTGTAATACCGCATCATGGTCCTCCGACTGGAGCTCCAATCACAACCAACCGCATCATCAGGACGCACAAGATCCAGAGGCTCGGCAATCTTTGTCAGCCTCAACAACTCAGAGACATGATCCCTCTGCGCAACGACCGGGTGCTGCGAGCCCCAGTAGGCATGTGCCTGAGAACCCGATACCCCGGGACCCTCCTTCTCCTCCTCCACGGCATCCTCGCGCCAGGCACTCGACAGCTGCCGCGGCTTCTCGTGCTTGCAGACCAGGTTCAGCCGCGAGCAGTGCCCGCATACCGGCAGGCCCTGGTCGCACTTCTTCTTGCGCTGCCGACAGGTCAAGCAGCCGCGGCGCTGGCGCGTGTAGCCCCCCTTCTTGGACGCCTTGCGCTGAGCGAGCACCTGCGGCTGTGGAGTGGGCGAGGGTTGTGACGAGGAGGCGGCCAGCGTTGACATGGCGACTACCTTACAAGTACATAGAGGTATGTGTGTTGGCGTCACTGGCGGCAAGGGATTCGGAAGTGGAACGCTGTGTGTAATGCAATGTAGTACTTCTTACACGCGCGTAAGTATAGATGAGTATGAGATGCTCAAAGGGAAATGAAGTGAGTTGCGTGGTGGGAGGAGCGGAGATGCGAGCGAGTCTCGGGAAGTAGTTCATGCACGGCGTCAAAGGCGGCACGAGGCTGCTATCTTGCTTGCCCAGATAGACAAGGAGTCTAGTGCAAGGTTCGAGATAGTGATTGGGCGTCTATTGGCTGAGGAATCGGAGCGAGTCATGGCCAGCTGCGGGTTAAGAGCGTGGGGGAAGTGGGAGAACATGGGGAAGCCCGGGATTAATCAATGCCTGTTAAGACCTAGAGCCAGACCATCTGGAGTCTTCACGAAGAGATGTATAATAGCACTGGTCGACAATGATCCAGGGTCGAAACAAAAGAAGAGTTCATGAGAAGCTATATCCGCCTATAGGTGAGTAGTTACAGATGCTAATGCAGAGACTCGCCTCCATAACTGGCCAGCCGAGGCCCGGT
The DNA here is from genome assembly GCA_023628735.1 of Trichoderma sp. PF4103. NCBI lineage: Eukaryota > Fungi > Ascomycota > Sordariomycetes > Hypocreales > Hypocreaceae > Trichoderma > Trichoderma sp. PF4103. The sequence continues at coordinate 205,911 of JAMAKC010000041.1, read as the reverse complement.
AAACGTCTTTCGCAGGTTGACAAACCACGCAACAGTAGTGACAACCAGCCCAACCGCCATAACCACAATCAGATAGTTCATGGAGCTCCCAGTCACAGGATATCCAACGGGAAAACAAAAGCAAATCGAAAAGAAAACCACAAACAGCGTGGCCACCGCATTGATCACGTAGCCAAACTTGCCCAGGGAAAAAGCTCGCTCGGGAAGAATGCCACGGCCTCGAAACAAGACGGCCGCCTGAGGCAGCGCCACGGTAATGTTGAGCGCAAACAGATTCAGGTTGATGAAGCTGCTGTACGCCGTCGAAGACGCAACATAAAGCACTCCCACAACGATCTGCAGGACCAGCATGACGGCCGTGGCGCGAACAGGGTTGGCCCGGTTGAGGCGAGAGAGAAAGTCGGAGTAGGGCATGCCGCCGTCGCGAGAAAGCGACCAGATCGTTCGTCCGGCAAAGATGAAGAGGTTGAGGACAATGTCGTAGAACATGACCATGTAGTAGACGGCCCAGATGGTCGTGGCCACCTTTGAGTTGAGCGCCTGGTTGTACACCTCCAGGATCGGGACCCCGGACTCGATGAGGGCCTGGAGATCCGTAATGACGAACATGAGCGCAATGTTCCAGACGGTGACGGTGATGACGCCGAGGACCATGGTGGTGATGATGGCAATGGGCACGTTTCGACTCGGGTTCGGCACTTCTTCCGAGACGTGCGTCGGGGCATCGACGCCGCTGTACGCCCAGAGACAGCCGGTGATGCCGATGAAGATGGCCCAGCCATCGGGCCAGCCGCTGACATTCTGGTAGTTCCTAAAGACAAAGTCCGAGGACTGCTTGACATCCTGGACAGTGAGCAGCGTGACGAGCGATGCCACGAAGCCGGCAAGCGAAAGCACCGTAATTGCCACGCCCAGCTTGCCCACGGCAGACGGGAAACGGGCCGTGACCAGGAATGCGATGATGCAGAGCAGGATATGCAACAGATAGGTATGCCAGGCCTGTACCTCGTAGTCCTCGTTCCACAAATTGACAACGTCGAGGATGGAGCCCGCGACGAAGAGGTTGCACGACACCAGTCCGGCCATGATGTAAATCACGCTGACCCAACCGGTGAAGAAGGCGGCGACTCGGCGTGTAGAGGGCGGAAAAGTCATGTAGACGATGTGGTACTGGCCACCGGCCGATGGATACGCGGACGCAAGCTCAGCGAAGCCGACGTTGATGATGACCATGACCACTGCCGCGGCAATGAGACCGTATATGATGCCCGGGCCACCGCCGCATGCCAGAGGGACGGCGACGCCAGAGGCGAATGCCACCCACGAGTTCATCGTGGTGAAGCCAAAGGCAATGACGGACAGGAGGCTGAATCTCTTCTTGAGGTGCTGTTCGGGATGCACTGGTTCCTTTTCTTCCACCTGCGACTGGGATATGGACACGGAGGGCGGAGTCTCCGACTTCATGTTGGACGCCATGGCGAAGGCTGTTGCTGAAGCGCTGTATGTTGCTGTAGTTTAGAAAGTAACAGATAGGTGAAAGGGTGAGAGATGGCGAGGCATGCTACGACCAAGCAGTGGCCGCCCTTTGGGATGGATGCAGAGAGAAGGGGATCTGCGAGCAGGACCATCCTGTCTATATAACGTTGCGTTGCGGAGCTACAGAGATATATAACTCTGGGGTTATCGCGTCTCCAGGGACCATCTGATGCATCGCTTCGAGGGTTGATCCTCCCAATACGACATACTGATAAAGACACAGCTTGAACCTGGAGGTGGGTCGTGCTACCTTATGCAACCGACGTTGTACTATCTTTTGCCGATCTCGGGCCTTATCGTGGAGGTTTAGTGATTCCCCAGATAGATAGACAATCCATGTCCCGCCCTTGACGCCGAGTGTGGGGAGTGAGGGGGAGGCGGACCGGCAACGACACACGGAGCGAGCCGTATATAATAGACACGGCAGAGGCCCAGATAAAGCAAGCACAATTATTTCTGTCGTATCTTCGCTTACAAGCATCCTCGAGCAAGCCTTATCTCGAAGATGAAGTTCGTCTCGTTGATACACCTCCTGGCCTTTATCGGCTCCGGACAAGCCTGTGGCGGACACGGCGACGAAAAGGAATGGAGCAGCGAGGAATTGGCAGAGTTGGAGGCAAAATGGGGCCATGAGGTGTGTTTAACCGAGCGATGAAATCGGCATCGATCTTAGTTTATCAATTGCTCATGCTAACATGTTCACAACTGCAGTGGTCGTTTAATGGCATAGGCTCGTTTGCCCACCTCGACTACGTCAAATGCCTCACCAACCCCCAGGAGAAATACGACATTGCCATCGTCGGAGCGCCCTTTGACAATGCCGTCTCTTTTCGACCAGGTGAGTTTGTCTTCCTCGAGTTGCTAACACAAAACGAGAGATCCCTTGCTCATAGTTACACACACAGGCGCGCGATTCGGTCCCAGAGCCATCAGACAGGCGTCATCCCGACAGACGTCGATGCGCGCCTTCAACCCCCGCGCCAACATCAATCCGTACCAGAACTGGGCCAAGATTGTCGACTGCGGCGACATTCCCATCACGCCCTTTGACAACAACATCGCGGTAGAGCAGATGACGCAGGCGTTTACGAGCCTCGGCAGGGCGAACCCTGTAAGCTCACTAAGCCAAGGCAGGCCGAAGATCATCACCCTTGGTGGTGACCACAGTTTGGCGCTGCCTGCGTTGAGGGCTTTGAAGGAGATTTACGGCAGACCGGTCCGTGTGCTTCACTTTGACGGTACGTTTGTTGTTTTCGAGCAGCTCAGATGAGAAAGTGAGAAGGCTAAACATCAGGACACCAGCTCACCTGGACACGTGGGACCCTGCTGCATATCCATCCGCCTGGGGCTCAACGCACTTTACTCACGGCTCCATGTTCTGGATGGCTAACAAGGAGGGCCTGCTGTCAAATTCATCAACCAGCCAGTCTGTGCACGCCGGACTGCGTACAAGGCTCAGCGGCACGGACTGGGCCGATCACGAATCCGATACCGCGCAGAACTGGGTTCGTTATTCCGCCGATGAGATTGACGATATCGGCACCAAGGGCATCATTGATGGCATCATGTCGGTGTTGGGGACTGAGGATCCGGTATACTTGTCTGTGGACATTGATGTACTGGACGTTGCTTTCGCACCCGGTACTGGCACCCCTGAGCCCGGTGGCTGGACTACAAGAGAGCTCATCAGGATATTGCGCGGCATCGAGGGCTTGAACATTGTTGGTGCTGATGTGGTTGAGGTAAGTCCGGCTTACCAGGGCAGAGGCGAAGAGACGGCGTTGGCAGCGGCACAGGTCGTGTATGAGATTCTGAGCTCGATTGTGAAGAAGGGTTTGGAGGGTGGAGTTAAGGAGAAGGCACAGAGTGCCAAAGATGAGCTGTGATGGAAGCTGTGTAAGAGTGTATAATATGTATATGCCAGATCTGACCATTGTATGATAGTTGTAACATAAAAATGAGCTGGTCAGTACGTTGGCCTAGATTGACGTATCAATACCACAACACATGGGTTGTCGTCACAATGTACCACTCCCCAGTCACAGATAATGGCGCGCAGCTGTTCTAGTTCATCGCAATGACACAGGTGACTTGCAATATTAGATTATCTACTGAAAGAAGGCCTCTGTGGGACGTATAAGCAATGATGATCTCGAAACTTTCACTTCAAAGGCTTCCATTCCAAATCCCTTACATAAAGCCTTTCAGGGCTACTGAATGAATTCTTTGCGTTCTATCCATCTAGAACAGAGCATACCTTCATGGTCACCGTTCCGGGTTGCTGCGCCAGTCTGCTCAGGTAGATAAATTGGCCAAAAGCCGGCGAAACTCATCAACGTCTGTCTGCAGCTCACGCAACCGCTCCTCATCGCCAAAAACCTCGCTAATAATCTTCAAGTCCTGCACCATCCTTCCAGGGTCCGTCGTGCCATTCAGTACCTGCGTCCCTCCTAAGCCCAGAATCAAGACATAAAAGGCAAGCTCCTTCTCCACGCTGAGCTTCGTCGCAACTGTATTCAAGACACTCGATGCCAGGATCTCCGGATTATGTCTAAGCATCCAGTACGCTTGGTACGTGATGCCGTGCTCCGCGCAGAACGCTCTTACATCGAAGTCGTAGCGTGTCTCATTGTAGAAGCGGTTCTGCACAATAGTTGGCTTGATCGTCGCGAAGGCATACAGTTCTTCAAGCTGCGATAAGTTAAAGTTGGAGACGCCGAGGCAGCGGATCGTGTGCGGCACAAAAGTCTCCAAGACTTTCCAGGCAACGAGATTATCGTTGTCGTCCTCGAAGGGCACGTGGAGCAAGAGAGAATCCAGATAGTCGACCTGGAGGTTTTTGAGACTCTGCTGTACCGATTCGACTATCTGCCCCTCGATGCTCTGATGAGGATCGAAGGGGATTTTGTCCTCCGCATGAACCCAGACGGGGGTGAATTTTGATTGTATCTAAGGGTTCATTAGACTCCAGTATTATAAAGAGCACGGGGGGGGGGGGGGGGGGGTGTTTAGAAAGGGACGAGCATACGGAAAGGTCACTGCGTCTGATACCGGAACTGAGAGCTGCCGCGATGCCTTCTCCTGTCAGTTGCTCATTGTACGCCGTTGGGTAATTCGCAGTATCCACGCAGGTGAACCCAGACAGAATAGCCGTTTCTGTAAGCCGGGCGGTCTTGTCCTCTTTCCAGGCGGTCCCGTAAAGGAGAAGCGAAGTCTTGGGCTCCATATCAACACAACGTTCACCGTAACAGTACAGACACATGAGATGGGAGAGAGAAAAGCCCTTTTTGTTAAAAGAACAAAGAACAGAGAGTCACAAGGCGTTGAGCACGGATCACTGTCAGAAGGACTGCTACTTGAACGCATAACGATGCCGCTTACACCAGACACAACACACGTAGCTTTAGTGTCAGTCAAGCAGCCTGATATGCTTCAGTTGCAGATGCGGGAAAAGCCAAGAACAGGACCAACTACATCCCAAGGGCATCTCATCCACGACCTGGTGGGTTGCGTTGGGTCCCCAGTTGATCTCTCATGCCTCACGAGCAGCACTGGTATGCACTCTGCATGAGCCCGAGGCCTCTCTCTGGCCAGTGCCTGGATATGAGATACCGTATTGCCTACACATAAAGATTGCTCCAAGTGCACCTCAATTGCCTCCCCTACTCTACGCAGCTCAACAGCAATACGAGGTCAAGAAACCTCAGACTCTTGCTCTACAATCTTTACTACACTTGTATTGTCCTCAACTCAAAGTCCACAGCGATGCTCGTCTTCACACTCTTCTCCCTCCTCGCAGCAGCCCAGCAAATCCCTCTCCCTCCCATCCCACCCCCAGAACCAACCCCCTCAACAACCTCCACCCTACAACACCGCCTAACCCAACTCCTCCCCCAAATCAACTCCCTCAAAGCCATCGGCGGCACAGCCGGCATCTCCATCGGCGTCACATCCCACAACAGCATCCTCCTAGAAACCCACCTCGGCTTCTCCAACATCAACCACCGCCTCACCGCAACCTCATCCACAAGATACCCCATCGCCTCCCTCACAAAAGCCTTCGTATCATCCACAATCGCACAACTCGTCCACGAAGGCCTCCTCGACTGGAACGAGCCTCTGACAAGCTACATACCCGACCTCGCGTTCAAACACAACCCATCCCTCGCAAACCAACTCACCCTCACCGATATCCTCTCCCACCGAACCGGCCTCGCTCGCCTCGACGCCCTCTGGCTAGGCGCACACAGCCAAACCTTTACCCCCAAAAACTTCACAATCAGGCTATGCACCCACCTCCCGTCCGTCCACCCACTCCGCTCAACATGGCTCTACAACAACTGGATGTACGCCCTAGCAGGCGAAGTCATTGAAAAAGTCACAAACCAATCCTGGGGCAAAGTCCTCTCCTCTCGAATCCTCAACCCCCTCAAACTCACCCACACCACAGTCATCGAATCCGAGATCCCCCACGACTCACTAGCCCTGCCGTACATGGTCCTCGACGACAAGACGCCGGTACAGGTAGGCAAGATGGGCCTCACCGACGGCAGCATCATGACGTCCGCCGGCGGCATGCGCAGCACCGTCAGCGACCTTCTCACCTGGGGTAACGCCCTCCTTTCTGTTTACCGAGACGGCGAGGAGTCTCCGCTCGCGCTCCTCGACACTGTTCTCTCTGGCCACAGCTTCATAAACAGCACCGCCGCAGCAGACGAGCTTTACGCTCTAGGCTTTGCCAAAGTCGTCACGCCTGCACAGTTCGGCAAGATTGGCTTCAACTCCATCCTCATGGACGCCATGCCCGTGATAGGAGCCAGCTCCAAGCCGCAGCAAGTCTTTTACCACAGCGGCGCCGGCGCGGGGTATAACCACTGCTTCATGCTTGTCCCGGGCTCTCAAGCCGTCATTGTCGTCCTGACCAATTCCGTCTCTCAGGGAGACACTGCCGACTGGATCGCTCAAACACTGCTGCAGGCTGTCCTGGACGAGAAGAACCCGCTTGATCTTACGCCGTTCGCTGAGCATGCCGCAGCCAAATGGAGAGCAACCCACCAAGACATCATCCACACTCTTGAAAAGGGACGCAAGCCAGACTCGCCAGAGCCAAGACATGACAGCCTCCTAGGAAAGTACTGGCACAAGTCCCGAGCTCTCTATCTAGAGGTGTTTTCAGACGAGAACGGCACACTGAAGTTCAGCATCAACGGGAAGCCAGAGCAAGAACACGTCTTGTCACACTACAGCGACGATACCTTCATCTTCCTGCCGTCTGCCGACCAGCGGCTTCGCAGCGGCTTATTCCACTACGGGCCTGAAGCGTGGCTTTTGCATTTTGATGGCAAGGATGCAAGCGGGATGTTCACGGGGATTGAGTGGAATATTGACAGCCAGGCGCCTTCTCCTGAGCGATTTGTGAGAGAAGAGTCTTGATCTACTTGTCCTACAATAGCTCAAGCATCCCAAAATAAGGGGACAAGGCCAGCTAAAGTTGATAAAGACATATGAGAGACGAAAGAAGGGAGCGCTGTAAGTTAAGGGTTACCAGTATATTAAAGATTACAGCCGCTTGATCGCGAACTCTTTATTCCCCGTTTATACTTCCATGACGACCTGGTCTATCACGGCCGTGCATTTCTCAACGGAACGCCATCTCATTCTTTCATAGAAGCTTGCACAAATTTGAACTCGGCAGTGGCGACTCTGGAGTAATATTCTGTCATGACGGGCTCGTCTTGTTACGGAGAGTCTGAATCACGATCCTGAAAGTCCTCGGTCTATGTGAAACTGCGTTCTGAAATGCACCAATTTTACCCTGGCTATCAAGCACCTGCTGTCTACTAGACATCCATATGCCAACTCGACATCCATATTACAAACGCTTGTTCCATGCCATCTTCGAGGTATGACATCCCAAGCCTTGTCCTTGAACCCTCATTCTATCCGATCCTATACCCACACCCAAACCCCTTCTGCCAAATTATACAAGTCGTAAGCAAGCTATCAAATCTCCTTGAGCAACTCCTCCAGCTCCTCCATCTCTCCACTATGGTATATCATGTCATAAAACAATCCTTTTGAATGGTATAAATCTCGCGGAGAACCATATCTATCACAGGTCAGTCAGAAACATATCTCCACGTACAGCTAGAGAGAAGACTTACTCTACTACTTTACCAGCACCTATGACAACAACAGAATCATAATCAATAATCGTCCGCAAGCGATGCGCAATCGTCACGAGCGTGCGGTCTCCGCCTGCAGATTCGAGCTCATTTCGGAGCACCTGCTGAATGCCCTTGTCCGTCTCATAGTCCATGCTCGCAGTGGCCTCGTCCAGCAGCATCAGCTTGCTCTGGCGGATGAGCGCGCGGCAGAGCGACAGGACCTGGCGCTGTCCGTGCGAAAAGTTCTCCCCGCGGGCGTCCACCGGCGTCGATAGAGATATGCCCTGGGATTGCCCGCGGACGGAGCCGTCGTCGGCACCGTCGACAATGGTCTCGTCAGAGGAGTCGTCGCTGGAAAACGAGGCGATGCCCTTGCAGTTCTCCAGCGCCTTCTCGAGAATCTCCCTGGGAACGCGCCCAGTAGGATCAAGGTTGGACTCCACCGTTCCGTTGAACAGGGTGGCCTCCTGAGGAATGATTGTGAGGGCCTCACGCAATCTGCGCCGGGGAACCTTGGTGATGTCGATTCCGTCGTATAAAATCTGCCCAGAGACAATGTGCGTGAATCGCAAGAGGGAGAGGACCAGAGTACTCTTTCCAGAGCCCGTTCGTCCGACAACCGCGACTCGCTCTCCGGCCTTGAACTTGAGATTGACGTCTGTGAGAATGTTGGGCCCGTCGGGATCATATCGAATAGTGACGTTGCGGAACTCGATCTCGCCTGACCTGGGCCAGTCCTTGGGAATGACATGGCTCTCATCATCAGCAAACTGTCCTTCCTCAGGGTACGTGACATCGTCTTTTCCTTCAGGCTCCAGCTTGACGTATTCCTTGACACGATGGAAGCTCTGCATCTCCACCTCGAGATCGTTCATGGCTCGCACAAGCATGAGAATCGTCTGACTCAGTCCGTTGGCGTTGTTCAGCGAAAAACCAACCAGACCGGCGCCGACAATCCCAACCTTGGAGAGCGCAATGATGCCGGCAAAAAGAGCGACCAGAGAAGTCACAAAGTCCACTCTCATGGCCACCCAGCGGTTGCAGTTGTAGTTGGCCTCGGCCGCCGCCGACCACACGCGCAGCTTGGCGGCCAAATCATGGCCAAAGGTCTCGCTCATGCCCGCTCGGGCCCTGATAATGGGCAGGCCGGCCAGGGTGTCGGCAAACTGGGAAAAGACGGGAGACTGCGCCGACGAAGCCAGCCTCTTGATGATGACGGCTGTCCGCGTGTACATTTCGCCAACCACGACACCAAAGATGCAGGTGAAGAAGGCGGGTATCATGAAGATTGGCATGATGGAGCTGACGGCGGCGATGCGGGCAAACAGCATCATGATGGAGTCAAACGTCACCCGGAGCATGGAGCTGAGGCCCGAATCGATCGAGGCCATGTCGCCAGAGAAGCGGTTGGTAATGCGGCCGATGGGAATTGCCTTGAACCACGACAGGGGCACCCTCATAACCGCGCGGATGAAGTCGTTGTGAAGCTTGCGGCCTGCACGCCACGCACCCCATTCGAAAGCGATGATGACGAAGCCAAAGGAGATAATCTCGGCAAAGGTCAGACCGGCGTAAATGCCCATGTAATAGGCAATGTCCACATGGGCATTGTTGTTGTAGGCTTCGACCCAGATACCCATCCAGTAGCTGGACGCGAAGAAGAAGACGTTGGAAGCGGCGAGGCCAACCAGACAGAAGACGGCAAAGAGCGGATGCCCAAAGTAACGCATGTACTCGAGCGACGCAAGTCGACCAACCCTGCCCGATGCCTTCATTTCCTGATTGACAATATCGTTTGCCGATGTTTCGGTGGCCACCTTTGCCGGGTCGTTCAGAGCATCCCCACTGGCCTGCAATTCGGGTTCAGGGGGCGTTTCCGTCCCAGCCTGGGTTTCGGTCTCGATGTCATCGTCATCTCCTCCGAGAATCTCTGCAATCTGGATCGGCCTACGGATCACACCAATGTTGTGCTCGGCGCTCTTGACCTGACCTCTCTCGAGCAACACGGAATAGTCTGCCTGCGAAGAGATCCAAGGGACCTGAGTGACGAGAACGACGGTCCTGCCTTTGAGCAGATCGCTGCAGAAGCAGTGCTTCCACACCCCAGCCGACGTCTTGGCATCGAGGGCAGAGAAGATGTCGTCCAGAAGCAGGAGAGAAGCCGTGGAGTAGAGTGCTCTGGCTAGAGCAACTCTAGCCTTTTGCCCGCCAGACAAGGACGTGCCATTCTCGCCTACGACAGTCTGGTCGCCGTCAGACAGCTCCTTGAGGTCGATGTTGAGACAGCAGGCCTCGATGACCCTATCGTATCGGGCACGGTCCATCGGGCTTTGGAAGAGGATGTTGGCTTGGATGGTATCATTCTGGAGCCAAGCAGATTGTGAAGCGAATGCGATGTCACAAGGCGCAGTGACCTTGCCGCCTTCAAGATGCGTCTCGCCTAGGATCGCAAGCAAAAGGGTACTCTTCCCGCTGCCGCTCTGGCCAGTGATGACGTTGAGGCCGCCTTCGACGAAATCTAGAGAAATGTCCTCGAGGCGGAACGTAGCCTTTTTGTTTCGGCGGAACGAAGCACCTTCAATCCTGAGCGGCCCGACGGGGTATCGGACAAGAGGCACGGTGCTATCAAAGTACTTGTCGAGCCGGTTGAAGGCGACGCTGGCGGCAGCAAAGTTCCTTGAGAACGCACTGGCCATCATGATGTTTCTACGGATGTTCTTCACCAGGAAGGCAGCAGTAAAGGCAGTGGAGGCGTCAAGGGGATGCTTTTCTACGCCGACGTGCAGTCCAAACATGACGAGGAGGCCAATGTACGGAAAACACTGCGTGACTTGGTTGACCATGGTCTGCAGGACGGCCACGCGCCAGAGCTCCTTTTGTTCGGCCGCCCTGGCCTCGATGATTCGGTTTGTGATGGGGTCCTCCCACGCAAAGTATTTGATGGCGCGGATGGAGGCTAGGTATTCAGCAACAAGAGAAATGCGCGTGTCCTGGGCTTTTCTCACTCGCCTCTGTGCGCCGTACATCCGACGTCCCATATACACGGATATTGGGGTTGCCAAAAGCAAGATGGCCGTCCCTACGAGGGACACCCAGCCCATCATCTTGTACAGGCCAAGGAGGGAGATGATGGTGCCGGCCGGCACACCCGCAGAGACCAAGATGACATCTCGTGCTCGGTAGACAGCATCCACGTCGGCGGCCATCAAGTTCGCCAGGCGTCCGGCAGAAGTCGATTTCTGGGCCTGGGCCTCCTTCTCCTTGCCGGTATTCCCCCCCTTGGTGTCAAAGGGATCCTCCTCCAGCTCCATGGAGGCCAGGGCCCTGTGGTACAGCTCCTGGGTCATGGCGGACTTTACCCGAACGATCAGTCTAGTGGAATTGAAGACGTACTGCTGGAACAAGACGGACCGGGACAGGGGTCCGACAAACATGAGAATCAGCCATAGGAACGGGTGGTATTGCGCAGCGCTGGGGTTGGCGATGTAGTCGAGAAGGCGATACATGCCGTACGGAGAGGCGTTCTCCATGGTGAAGGCGGCGGCGGCCCATGTGGCCATGAGTATCAATTCCCTGCGCTGGAACTTCAACGTCGTCCACAGCGTCTTTCTGCATACAGCGCGAGCCTTTTGGATCCTCTGAAGGAGATACATGGGTTCGTCGTACCAGGCGAGCGTCGGGATACCAGACATGTCGAGCTTCCGCCTGGTGCCCTTCCACACGAGAGGCGTCAGCCACTCATAGGTGAAGTAGTAGTTGAACCAGCTGCAGGTCTCCTCAGGGGCAGGTTCATTTTGCTCAGTGTAGCCTGGAATTTCGTGTTTGATGGTAGGCGGAACCCACTCTCGTGGTGTGATCAAGGCGACTACGACAGCCGCGCCGAGCGACGACATGAAGCCAACGACGCCGACATCTGCAATACATTGGTCGGTGTCGATCTGGATGCAAGGGAGCAGCTGTGCGGCCACGAGAACGAAGAACGTGGCGGTGAGGACATAGTTGATTTGGTGAAGAATCAGATGGCGCCAAACAAGATCGTTACTGACAAGACGGATCAAGCCGAGGACAAAGGCGTAAGCAACAGCAACAACATTGAGCGGATGCACCCGCCCCTGAACCAGAGCCACGATCAGAAAGACCAGGGAGGCGATGCGGGCGACTTGCGACGCGACTTCGTAGGGCCATTTGATGGAAGACGCCTTGGATCTGGTGGCGGGCACAGAGATCTTGCGATGCCGAATAAGACGAAAAGTCAGCCAAGCCGCTGAAGTGGCGAGGATCGCACCCTGAAGAATACCAGACCGAGCAAACTCAGAGACGCCGCCTATCCATTTGGTTTCTGAGGGATTGATGCCGAGGCTGGCAAGGGAACGCCTATCTGTTAGCAGATGATATCGAGAAGTATGTGGAAGGGGAATATCATTCATCGCGCAATTCGCGAGGCGCACGCCATGGTGCCACAGATGATGGATGCTGACAGCCCTTCAATCCGGGGGGAAACGTACCGACTCAGGAGCGTGGCCGGCTCCCGAAGCAGCAGCTCGTCTGTGGTTGGTGAGAGCAGCTGGGTGCCAAGGCGGGATAAAACGACGTCCATGATGCCGTCATCCAACGATTCGCCCTCGTTGGAGGGAAGGTTGAAGATGATGTTGAAGGAGAGAAGTGCTTCAGATGAAGTGCAAATCGATCAGTCTAAAGCAGGTAGAGCACCGCGAGTGGGCCTCGCCAGTTGAACGGTAAAGCCGCCTAATCGCCCTCCAACCCTGGCCTTGCTTTGTCTTGCAAGTTGCTGTAAGGGTGTCGGAATCCCTGCCGGTGAACTGCAAACTGCACCCGCGGCTGCAAAAATCCCTGCGCTAGCACCCCCTCACAGTTGACCGATATGGAGAATGGGCTTGCTGGTGCTTCGTATCTTCCGACGCAGAGTGCTGTGAAGAAAGGGGAGCCTATGGAAAGGCGGACAGCTGAGACTCTGCTCTCACCGGTTGTTGGAAACGGAGCACCTGGCTCATGCAAACGTGCATGTACACGTTGGCAATGATACCTGCTTCGTCGATAAGAGCAGGCATGCGTGTCCCTGACTGATATGCGTGGGAGATGCGGTCAACGCAGGGCGGACTTGGGATTCAGGGAAGCATGCGTCGTATGAGTGGCGCCTTTGACCGGCGGGTAAATGCCAGCCTTGATGCTCTGGGAGGTTGTCAAGCGCTGCATTGATTGGATGACGAGCAGGACGGCCAACTTCGGCGCCGGCAGCGGCAGAGCTGCAGCCACCGGAGGCCGAAAAGGGCGAGCTCGGCCGGCCCAGTTGCGCGTCATCTGTTGATCCTCTAGCACGCCAGGCAGCCTTGACTAGATTCCGTCGGGGCAAACCAGTCTCTTGCCACATGCATCAAATGAGCAGCAACACGAGGCTTGAAGTCTCATACTTCGAGATGGATGCAGGCTCCAGGCCGGCATACCGCAGCTCAAGCCGGGTGGTCGGCACCGAGGGAGAGCGAGGTGGCAGTCCCAGGAGGTCGAGCCCCTGGCTAGCCCATGTCGTCCTACAAGGCCTCTATCGCGTGCTCGGGAATCTGTGATTTCAGTGTGCGCCTTGTGCGGAGTGGCGCTGTTGGTTGCCATCGATCAAGTGTTGCATCAATCCAAGAGGGCGAAATCGCAACACCACCATCAGGCCCTGCGCCACATAGCGACGAATCAGTGCTTGCAAGGCCACCACAACCCACCCACTCACGCTGAACCATTGCCCAAGATGCTCATACTCGTACTTGCTTCAGATAGGCCCAGATTGTCGTCGTCGTTGAAGCCGCGATGGATCACGGCTGCAATCCCGGCACCCAGCCCTCGTTCAGTCCCCGCAGTGAACCACGATCTTGTTGGTGTAGCCGATGGCCACCTGGACAAACGTAGCATGTCCATGTACGTGGTATATGAAAGAAGGAAATGAGCTCGAGCAGATAATGTGAGAACGATGAATGATGATGGGAAAAGGTTGGGAGCTCTGCTGCGATCCAAGAGCATTCAAGTCGCGCGACAAGTACTTTTCGGCTGTATCGTTCCCTACATCTTCAGGCAGGCGCAAAGCACAAATGCCACAACGCACCGCCTTCCACATATCGCTCTCCAAGGCTCAAATGGCCATGCGAGGTAAATTAGTCCTTATTATCACAGACAACTTCCAGTTCATCAACAGTATCCAGCCATAGCTTCCAGCCAAGCGCATGGCGTGTCGTTCTGAAAGACCCTTATAGGGCAAGCTAAATTCGCGCCTTTCATGAGCCACAGTTGTTTCCAACCAAGCAATCGGCGTGCTGGCGCAATGGTAGCGCGCAGTCCTCCTAAGACTGAGGCTCAGGGTTCGAGTCCCTGGTACGTCGACGTGTGCAATCGTCTTTTTTTGGCTGTCTTTACGAATGGTTCCTCCTTTTTGATAACCCTCATTGGCTATTCATTCATTTTTTGTCTACCGCATCTTCTACAGGAGACTTCTATAAGCAATCTCAATCATCAAGTTCGAAAGGGTCGTGACCATCCACCTCCCCATAGACCAAACAAGCATCACAATTTCTCCATCTCACTCACACAACCCATCCACCCCCAACACCCATCCATCCATTCACTCACAACCTCCAACATCCATCCACCATTTCACTCACAAAACCAAACAACCTCCAATACATAAGCATCAATCCATCATCTCGCACTCCCTCGTCCATCACCCCCAACACTAGGATCAAACGCCATACAAACCGCCGTAGCATACTCCCCATCATGACTAATCGAAATCATCGCACTCGCATCCTCCTCCTCGCCCTCTCCGCCCTTGATCCTTGCCACCGGCGGCCCGCTGCCCAGACGCTCCTCGTCCCTCCCGCGGCGCTCAATCACCACGTCGTGAAAGGTGAGGCGGCGGTGCGAGTGGGCTTTGATGGCCGCCTCTTTGGCTGCGAACCTATTTTGAGTCGCACATCGTCAGCCTCACACCCCCATCGTAAACCAATCATTGCAAACTCTCTCAAAAGCTGAGACTCGTTACACCGTCAAAGTAAAAGAAACTGTAAAAGACGTAAATCATCTCACCTCCCAGCTACAAACGAAGCAGCCGCCCACCACTCCGGATCCCGCCTCGCAACCTCCTCGCTGCTCAACTCGTTCCCAACACTCATCCTATATGATCCCCGTGCCTCATCCGAAACGGCATTGAGAGGGCGTCGCTCGAGGCATCGCAGCCTGGAATCCTTTGCCGCCTGCTCTTCCGGCGAAAAGATGCGGTTCACAAACCGCATGCCCCGACGGGGGCTCCTCAGGATCGCATAGATGCGCGATATCCGGCATATATCCGTCCCAATGTTGAGCGGAAAGGGAAATGGCCTGAGAGGCTTCATCTGTCGCACGGCATGGGACGATGGGAGAGAGAATAAGAAGGCTGAATAACTGCCTGTTTGAGATATCCGGATGGCACCAATCGAGATACAGTGTGCAGTCAACCTTGCAAGGTGTTTGCTCTACGGCCACGTTGGGGGTGGCTCTAAAATCTTATCGATAGCAGTGGCCAAAGCACCGCCTCGTCGACGTCATGGATCCGTCAAGCCAAGACAACAGCCAAGCGACGCGAGCAAGATCAGCTTCACGATTGTCTGCACGGACCAAAAGGTCCTGTTTGGGTGACGGAAACGGCCTGCATGCATCAATTTGTGTGTATTTGTATGTATCACGTACCTAACCGATGCAGAGAGGGGAGTACAAGTCACTATGCTAAGGAATTACGAGTGCAACAACGGAAAAGCAACATGCGCAAATCGACGCCCAAATCCCTCCCTCCCAAACTCCGAACGAAGCATGGCGCGAATTCACAGCGTACGAGTATGTGGTGCGACTGCTTCCTACGTTATGCCCACTGATATCGAATGGATTCTTTTGGTGCCTTGGCAAACAGACGTTTTCGGGTGATTCTGTCTGCCGTGGAACAAGCGTCCCCTCACCGCCCCGAGACGGCGTCTTTGTCTGGATCGGGGCCAATGAACTCTGAGAAGGACTGTCAAGGTGCTTGTTTTGACGCTTAGGCCCCCTCGTTGAGGAGAGGCGCGCGCTCCTGGTCGGCGGCGGTGGTGCGCCTCCAGCGGAACTCCCTGCCCGACATGGCCGGGACGGCGACGGTGAGCGTCATGATGAAGAGGATGGCCATGATGATGAAGGCAAAGATCCACTGGAAGGCGATGACCTGGCGCTTGAACTGGGCGACGCCAATGGCCGCGGAGAGGGCGCTGAGGGCGAAGCCCATGGTGTAGTCCTGGCAGCCGTCAGTATTGGTTTCTGTGAATGTAGACAAAAGTCAAAACTCACATTGTAGGTGACAATGAAGAAGATTCCATAGACCAAAATGGCCCAGATAAAGATGTTACCAAAGATGCGGGCAACCAGGCTGTGCGGGTGCGGCACCATGATGGCGCCGTTCCAGTAAATGGCCACAAAGGTCCATGCCAGCGGGCCCGAGGCGACGGGGACGTGGATGAAGCGCGGGACGGTGTTGTGGCGGAAGTAGAGCGAGCTCAGATTGATGAAGTTGAGCACGAGAACGACCTCGGCCCAGTGGAAGTGCGAGTTGACAAAGAGCATGACAAAGGCAAAGTGCAGCAGGTTGTTGACGATGAAGTGGCTGCCGACGCCGGCGGCCGCGGAGACGACATCGGCGTTGCTGGAGAAGAGGGACGTGACGTAGCCAAACTGGAGGATGAAGAGGACGATCCTGCGGGCTGGTTAGTCTGCTCATCTCAGAGTTGGCGGTGCAGATGGAGGAGCTCACCAGTAGATGTCGGCGAGGATGTGGTTCATGGTAAAGGCGCTGGGATACAGATAGTTCTGGTCCCATATGCGGCGGCGCACGGTAAAGGCATCGTGGGGCTCGTGGACGGTGAAGTAGACGGAGACGACGACGGAGAGCAGCCACGAGAGGAGCGTGAGCACCTTGTACGTGACGATGGAGCCGCGGCTGTGCGTCTCCCGCTTGCTAAAGGGGTTGTCTGTAGGAAACTGAGTTAGCACCAGCTGCTGGTGAGGGCATCAGGGGATCCTACAGTTCTGCCACCCTGCCATGGTGTCTGCGTCGCTGTGTTCAGCTGTCGATGCGGAGGGATGCTGTCAAATCAACTAACTGTGTCGATGGGATGAGAAGGGAAGAAGAAGAAGAAGAAGAAGAAGTAATCAGTGATCCTCGGAGTGGTGAAAGAAACAAGAAAGTCGACGAGGGCAAGGGAGCTAGTCGACAATGCAAGAGCTAAGATAATAGCAAAGAGGAAAGCAGAGCCCGGCAAATCAAGGCTCCCGCCAGTTTATATACCCACTGTCCGCAACAAATTCGCTTCCTTTTTCTTCCCTCTTCCCTCTCTTCTCACACAGACACACACACTTCTCCCCCAACCTGCACCACTCACTTCCAACCTCAGCTAACCGCTCCGTCATCCATATGCGGGGAAGCTTGCCCTGTCAAACCAACCAGCTCCATCCCGCCACCCGGGAAGAAGCAGCCCTGGAACAAGCACCCAAGAGGCTACTGTAGGCATTACGGTAGCTACTAGTTGCATGGCTTGCATAGGCACACCCTTGTCATACGAGTGGGAGCGAGGCCCGGGTGAATGACGCGTAACGCCGTCACCGTTTCTCGCTGCTTCCTGTGTCGACACACAGTGTGTGTTTCTTTCAATCGACTGTACAGGCACTCTAAGACAAAGAACGTTCTTGAACAATAAAGACAAGGGAGTGTATCCGATATCCCTTGTTTCCTCTGCACAGCATCATACCTTATCTGTTAACTCTATGTACATGCAATGTCTCAAACGTCCAAAGAGGTGCATACTTGAAACATGATGGCGGAATATCTACAGACGCCACATCACCAAAGAACAACTCCAACGACAACCACCACCATCACCACCCTCCAGGCTGTATGTATGCATGCGCGTCCATCAACATATGTAAAGTCAAGTGTAGAAGAAATAAAGCTCCATGCACCATGCACCATGCACATCCCTTGCTCCCCTCCCATGCTCCCGATCCCCAGCACTAAAATCCCCCATTAGCCTCCTTCACCTCCTCTCCCTCCTCCACCACAGCAGCAAGACGAATCAAAGGTCCAGCATCCAGCATGCCATGCCACCTCCATACCTCGACAGTACGTAAAACTACCTACTGATCCGACCAAGGCAACAACCTTGTATTTTTACACAGAGCTGCAGCCTCTGAATGGTCACCAAGATGCCCGCCCCTCGTTCATGTACTGTGCCGAAACGGGCAACCAGTGACCTCATTCATCCACCCCCGACGTGCATCCAACAACAAACCTCCAACAAGCAAGAAAATCAGCAGACGTGCAAAGGCTCCCCATCGTGATAGCTAAACCGTACCCTCTACAACTAAAGGAGATACCCTGATGGATGGGCTATACCTCAACTTGACATGCGCTCGAGTATCGCCGTCTCGTGTAAGGGACGAGCTCCGTAGGTTCTACAACGCCGTAGCCAGGCGATAATCCACCGCATTGCCATGTCAGCAGTGCATTGCGTCTCACTTCATCGTACTCCGACTTCCGCGTTCTAGCCCTCTTATCTGGGAGTAACACGAACGAGATGCCCTTGCATGTCCATTCTCGCAGCCAGTACAAACCAGTCAACCACGTTTAATCCTTTGTTTGAGTACGGTATTATACCTATTCCTCACACGCTTGCCCATACCAAGTCACGGTACGCAGACAGATCCAAAACGAGGCAAGCAATCTTTCATCATACAGACACTTCCATCCAATTGTACTTTTCTCAGCGGTCTGGTTGCTATCACCTCATTGAAAATCCCCTCTTAATCCTTCCTTCAGATCTAACGGTCTCTTCCATCAAAGAACCTAGCAATAAGCGGACGTTAAAGACATCCGTCAAATCACCAGATTCCTCAACCATAACCCAAGTCCATCAAAGACCTCATCACCCACCATCGCCCTCTCACCAGATCTCTCACCAGGAAGAGGAGGTGAAGAAAATATAAACAGGAAATCATTGAGGAAGCCTTCGGGCATTTACCTTACCTACCAACTTCAGTACTTACTATCCATTCGCAATGCATATAACATTACATGCACGCTCATACATCGCAAACTTCCATGTGAAGTAAGGCAGATAGTACCTCATTGTCGAATGTGGTACTCCTTTCGTCCAAGACTACAGCCCAAGGTGCTATCCAGGATTGCAGTCCAAAGTACTATCCAAGTCACCGCCCAAGATACCGTTCAGAATAGCCCATGAAGATACCGTATCCAAACACTTCCATAACCAGCCCCATCTCACAACACAAAACCAACACCAACACCGACACCAGTCTAAACACCACCAGACAATACCCTATACCCCCACCAAATCAACCAAAAAGAACACATCAAGCCCCCATCCACAGTGCTCCTCAAGATAATTCCAGCTCCAGTCGTGAACAATAAGATCATGAAAAACGTATACATCAATTCTATACACAACCATCCACCACGCATCAAATTGTAACATTAAACTCCATATAAACTCCATATCAACAACACATGGTGATTCCATTCGCAACGCAAACTTCAATCAAAAAGCAGAGACAACTCAAACACAACATATCATCCTCGAAATATACAACCCTCTTTAAATAACCACGCATGTCCCCTCTCGGCCTATAACAATCGCGATAAAGTACAGCATACATTCGCCGTCTCATCTACACGCGTATCATAAACTAGGAGGTTTATCGCTACCCTACCTCGGGTGGCACATGGTTTGCTGGTATAGCTACTGACAGAGCTTGCTCGCATCATCCTCAAGCACGGCCATTCTCTCTCTTCCCATAAGTACGCACAAGGAACGGAAAATCAGCAGAATTAGAGAAAAAGTACCCTACAATCACAAACGAAACACATTTCAAGCTAGAAACTGTATCAAACACCTCACAGGAGTACGTATACAAGACAATACAACACAAAAACCGCGAATAAACCATATGTATATGCATACTCTAAAGCTAGAAACATTCATCTAGGGTATCCGCATAATGTAATACACATCAAAGCATCATCCCTCATCAAACCAAAGAAAAGCAAGAAGAAAAAGGCCACCCGTCTAATCTCATCAGTCCACAAGGCCAATCATCAGACCTGCAAACGTGTCATCCATCATCTCTGTCATCATCATCGTCAGGTCTCATCCCCCGTACCTCTACTAAAGGTCCATAACCAGCCTCTCAAGTCCACAACAGCCTCACTCAAGATCCGTAACCAACCTCTCATTCTCATCCAACAACCCCGTCACCTTCTTCAAATTCTCAACCAGGCTCCTGCCCAGTCCCACAAGCAACAGCTTCTCCGCATTCGCCGGCAAACCCAGATACGTCGGCGGCTCGCGCTCCGGCAGCTTGTGCACCCACGCCATAAAGTCCTGCAGCCCCGTGCCCGACGGCACCAGCAGCCCGCCGTCCGGCCCGTCCACCAGCTTGTGGTCGGCATCGTACGCGGCCGGCGTCAGGAAAGACGTCACCAGCTGCCGCAGCAGGCTAAAGTCGCCCTCGTCGTCAATCTTGCCGCCGTACGTCTCCGTCACCAGGTACCTGATCATGTCCCAGGGGATGTTTTGCGGCGCAATGTTGGTTCGGTTGCCGGCCACGCTCTCGATCCAGACGTCAACAATGAACGCACAGCATTCATACTATAACAAAGTCAGTAAATCATAACTCAAACTAATACCCAAAGAGAAGGGGGGGGGGATCTTACGTCGCTATCGTTAAACTCCCAGAACCCCTTCCAGCCAAGGTTCGGCGCATACCGCAGCCTCTCCTGCACAACGGCGTGCAAGAACGAGATCAAAAGGTACAGCCTCGTCCTCTCCACGGGGCTCTTGACCGCCCGCGTCGAGAGCGAAGACATCGAGTCCTTCATGTTGGCTCGCACGCCCGCCGGCTGCTCGTACATGAGCACGCGCGACGCGCGCAGCAGGTTCACGGGGATCTTGGGGCTCGACTCCATCGACAGGAACAGCCGGAAGTCGCTGTGCGGGTTGAGCGACTCCATGCGCTTCTCCAGGCTCTGCAGCCACGTCGGCGCCAGGTGGACGTTCTTGATGAGCACCCACGAGCCCGTCTCGGCGGCGCTGCTGACGGCCTTGTCGGCGCTGGCCAGACCCTCGTTGGAGCCCATGGCAATGTTGGTGCACCGCACGCCCATCCGCTGCACGAGGCTGTCCACCTTGTAGCTGGCATCGAAGCCGGGGCTCGAAACCAGGGCAATGGGCAGCGTGGCAGACACCTGCGACACAATCTCCTTCAGGTCCTCCACAATGTCGAATATGTCGGAGCCAAACACCAGGGCGGCAAAGCGCTCCGCCGCAGGCACGAAGCGGTCCATGCGGAAGAGCTTCACCAGCAACAGCGAGTACAGGGCCTGGTCCGTCTCCGAGGTCCCATCGTCCCAGACCTTGGGCACCACGGCCTCCGCCAGCTCCTCGCTGAGGAACCTGTCCCAGTCGCCGCTCGGGACGGCGTCCAGCTTCTCCCTGAGCACGCCGAGCTTCCGGGCGTCCTGAAAGGCTGCCTCCTTCGCGTCCGGGTTGGAAGACAGATCCACGCCGGCGATCCGGTCGTCCAGGATCAAGTCGATCATCGACTTGTCCATCTTGTACGGCGCCGCCTGCGCGAGCAGCATGGCCAGGGTGATGCGGTCCTTCTGCAGCAACCCGAGCGCGGTCCTCTTGAACGTGTTCACAAACAGGTCCTTGACGATAATGTCCCGCCGAACGTTGTGGTTCGTCTCCTTGGCCAGGTTCTTGTTGCCCCTCAGGACCGACTGGAAAATGTCCAAAAAGTACTGCAGCGAGAACTGGTAGAAGTGGTTGATGTAGTGCAGCTGCTCCAGCACGGCAAACACCGCGCTGCACGACTTGGCAATGATGCTGTACTGCTGCGTAATCTCCTCCACCTCCGCCATGACGCCCTCCGTGTTGCGCATCTTGTCCGAAATGTCCGCCGCCTCCGTCTTGAGCGTCTCGAGCGTCTCGATGACCTTGTCGTCGTCCAGGATGTTGCCGCGCGACTCGTTGAGCGCCTGCAGCAGCTGCTTCTCCAGCTGGCGCAGATGCACCTTGAACTCGCCCTGCAGCTTGATGAGGTTGGACCGCCTCTCGTCCACGTCGGGCCGCTCCGACTTGAGCACGTCGTTGAGCGACTGCGTCTGCAGACTGCTCTGCGTGACGGTGAAGTTGACAAAGGTGGTTCGGCTGCAAATGTCCGGCGCAAACGTGGCCGACGGATCCCTCGTCGAGAGGTAGAGCTTGAACGACGGCGAAAAGTCAATGTCCTGTTTGCCGAGCTGGATGAGGACACGGCCGCCCGTCCGCTGGTACTCCTTGTTCAGGACGTGGTTGAGGATGGGGTCCAGGTGCTCCGCATCTTGGATGAGAATCGGGTTGCCGAAACGCAGCGAGCTCTCGAGCTGCTTCGTAAAGGTGTCATCCAGGAAGCTCGTGACCGTCAGGCGACGATCCTTGCACTCCCTCTGCAGGAACTCCGTGACCCTTCCGGACGGGTCAATGATGAGGGGATACCGGTTGAAGCGCTTCAGGATGATGGCGTTCTCCGTGCACAAGTCGTCCACCGGCAGCGTGTTCTCCTGCCATCCCAGGCGCTCGTCCGCGCTGGACAGGTACTCCGTCACCGGGTTGGGCGACTTGAACTGGATGCCGGACAGGTCCAGCTGGTGATACCAGTCGTCCACCATGTTCTTCCGGAACGTCTGGTCGTACAGGCCGGCGTAAGCCAAGAAGGCCGAAGCAACGAGCACATCGCCGACCAGCGTGCTGATCTGCGTCTCAAACGACTTGCTCCCTTCCTCCCAACGGGCCCTCTCGGACGACAAGCTGTCGAGCAGCCTGACGCTTCGGTCGACCTTGAACTGCACCTTGGACATCTCCGCCTTGATGGCCTGGGTCTCGCTGATGAGCGTGGCGTACTCCGTCTTGTACGTGTTGATGCTCGACTCGAGCTCCGCAATGTTCTTCTCCACCGCCATCGCGCTGGCCTTTGTCTCGAGCGCCTGCTCCTCGAGCTGCGCGACTTCCTCCCTGAGAGGCCCGACGCGGTCCAGGATATCCGAATAGCTGACCTGGGCAATGACCCACTGGACGAGGGGACCGCAGGCCCTGGAAGCGTGGTTCACCTTCTCAAACGTAAACTCGGGGTTCGACAGGAATTCGTTGCGCATCTTGTTCCGCAGGCCCTTGGTCATCATCTTGGCATTGTCAAACATGATGATGCTGGCAATAAAGTCTTCCCTTCGAACCACCGCCTGAACGGCCTTCCAGTCGTTGATCTTGTGCCCGAGCAGCGTGCAGACGGCGTCCAGCGCGAGCCGGACGCTCTGTGGCGGGTTGGACATGCCTCGCACTTCGACCAGGTGCTGGCGCTTGATGTTGCTGACGCTCGCCTTGGCCTCCTCGACTGCCGGCTCGGCCTTTGCCAAGTCCTCCAGCACGACCTTCTTCCGCATCGCCACCTCCGCCTCCTGCTTCTCCAGCGCCGCCTGGATCTCCAGCGAAGTGTTCTTCCTCTGCTCCGCCTCGCGCTGGTCCGCAACCATGCGCTGCAGCTTCTCGTTGGCCTCGGCGTCCTTCTGTTCGAGCTGCGCCTTCTTCTCCGCAAGACTGGCTCGCAAGTCGCGGACCTTGTCGACGGTATCCCTCAGCTTCTCGAGACCGACATTCAAGTGACGCTGCTGCTCCTCCAGGTCCTCGCGCTTCTCATTGTATAGCTTGACATATTGGGTAACAAAGTCCAAGAAGTGGCGAGGCGTCAGGAACGTGACCTTGCCTTGCTGCTTGAGCAGCTTCTTGTTGTACCGCTGCAGCGAGTAGTGAATGTACACCATGGAGTTGACGACCGTCTCGCGATGCGACGGCGGCAGCTGCAAGCCGCGGTAAGCCACCGGAATCGTGTCGGGGGCGTTGAAGTTGCTCTTGTCCAGGTCGATGGAGTGCGTGAGCTCGTGCCCGACCTGGAACAGCGCCTGGTCCGACCAATCTCCAAACCAGTTCAGCACACATCTGTTGAACAAGGCCGGACTGGTGGCGGCCTTGGAACCCAGGCCGCCCTCGGGCGGGTTCATGGTGAAGACGACGTGCAGGTTATTGACGATCTGCTGGGTGAACCACTTGTACAGCTCCTCGGGGGAGTCGAGGTGCAGGTTCTGTCGCTGCGCGCCTTCTTTGCAGGCCGTCATCAGGGCAACGTGGTCGTCGCCCTCAAAGAGACCGGGCACCTCGGCGTTGGCAAGCAGCGTGTTCATGCGCTCCAGGAACCCAGAGTCCAGCACGTTGGCCTCGTCCATGATGAAGCAAATCTTCTCGCCTTTGCAGCCGCATCGCCGCAGCACATCCCGCAAGTCCTCGTCAAAGTCTTCCGCAGAGTATTTGCCGTGGACCTTGATCTGGAACACCTTGAGGCCGTTCATCCAGGCCACGAAGCGCGAGAGCGTCGTCTTGCCACCGCCGCTCACACCAATGAGGATCAAGTGACCCTGCGGCTGCCGGAAGACACGATCGATGCGCAACACATGCTCCAGGACGTCGTTGAAGAGGATAAGCGGAACGTCGACTTCTTCCTCGCAGAACGTCTTGAGTCGGGCAGACACAAAGTCTCGCAGCTGTTCGCGATCGACGGGGACGTAGTTCTTGGACAGCCAGTTGGAGAAGAGGATCGGGCCCCCGAGAGCCTTTTCCTCGTCCATGGTGGGGAAATGCTCAATGGCGATGCGACGAACCGACTCATCGGTCCACTTGCGCTCCTCCTCGTCCACAAGACGATCCTGGAACAGTCGCAGAGCCTCGTGCGCCCAGATGCGGATGAGGCCTTCCAGAGACAGCGACTCCAGGGGCTTGATCGCCTCATACACACCGCGGACCCAGCGAGTGAGCTCACGAGGACTGTACACGTAGTGAGGCTGAATCTTGGGCGTGAACCTCTGCTGAGACTCGAGGTAGAAGCGCACCATGGCATGCGTGAGCGGCTCAGCATATCCGCGCAGCGACGGAATGATCTTGAGCACAGCTGCGTTGAACGTGCCGTAAATCTGGTTCAGCGAGAGCTCGCCGGGGTAGTCAACCATGACCAGAGGAGCGTGGCGAAGGAATCGAGCGCCCATGGGCGTACGTCCGGCGTCCGTAGGCGGGTTACAAGCACCGACAAACTGGATGCGGTCGAGAGTAACCCACGACTTGTCAGAGGTCCGCCAGAAACCGTTGTGCTCGACAAGCTGGCGCAGGAAGGAAATGGCGCGTTGAGTGCCGTACTTGTCGGGCGCCGGCAGGTTGATCTCGTCGCAGAAGATGACCAGCCAGCGGCCAATCTGCGTGGGAGAGAGCATGACGCCGTTGAGCGTCTTCTTGTACTCGCAGTATTGCTCAAACGTCTTGATCAGGAGATCGGGCGTCGTCGCGCTCGAGAAGTTGAGGCCGACCACCTCCATGTTGGGTAGCTTGCGAAGAGCGCTGAAGAGCGTCATCGTCTTACCCGAACCAGGAGGACCGCAGAGCAGGAGCGGTTTGTGCTCAGCCAGCCACGAGTAAAGCACATCCTCGTGGCGCACGGTATCCAGGGTCGGGATGACGACGTCTGTCTGGATGATGGAATGGGTGTTGACCTCGATGCTGGGCACCTGGTTCTGCCATGGCGTCCACTCCGCCTGCGGCAGCAGCACGTCAAAGTCAATGAGCGAGCTGGTGCCATCCAGCGGCGGCGACCCAAAGTTGGCAAAGGCGCAAATGTCGTCGCCAAACAGCTTTCGGTCTCCAAGCGGACAATCTCCAGTGAGCGCCCAGACAAGCGCAAGCAGCAGCTTCTTCGCCACGAAACCCTCAATCTGGTCGTACTCCAGAGGGAAGTCGGCGTGCTGTCCGTTGTACTCGATGATATCGCGCACAGCCTTGTTCAGCAGCGAGAACAGCGTGTTGAGCACACGCGCGACCGTAAACTCCATAATGTGGTTGTATCGCAGCGCACGCTCCAAAGCCTGGTTGACAAAGTCTTCCTCAGTCAAGTAGCCGTTGAGCAGATCAGCAACCTGGGCCTGCACGGCCAGCGTCTTGGCAGGGCTCTGGCCCGTGGCAACGCTGTCCTCGTCCAGGTCCTCAAAGGGAACGCTGCGGAGCGTCTCGATGTAGTTGGTGACCATCATGTTGGGCGTGACGGTGTCCTCGCTAAACCAGACCATACCACATCGACTGACGGTAGCGAGCGTTGCATACTTCAACGTCTCGACTTCGAACATGATGCGAACATTGGCCGGCAAGTTGAGACGCTCTCCGTTAGGCAGGGTAAGCAGCTTGTTGTCGTCGAGCACACTGTTCAAGTTTTCAACCCATTCGGGATCGACATCGCCGTCAAAGACGATCCAGTGCCTCTTGGAGTCTTCGCCACGAAGGTTGTCCACGATTTTACGCAGGATGCTGGTGAACAGACCGTCCGTCCACTCTCGAGTGGTAGAGTCCAGGTTACCGTACAGGGCCTCCTTGGACATGACCTTGGAGTCAATGACGTGGGAGACGCCCTCGACGTTTTCCACCTTTTGCAGCGCATCAAGCAGGAGTCTCCAGGCGGCAGACTTGCCCGTGCCAGAGT
Organism: Trichoderma sp. PF4103; assembly: GCA_023628735.1. Classification (NCBI taxonomy): domain Eukaryota; kingdom Fungi; phylum Ascomycota; class Sordariomycetes; order Hypocreales; family Hypocreaceae; genus Trichoderma; species Trichoderma sp. PF4103. The sequence goes on along the minus strand of JAMAKC010000041.1, from coordinate 179,536 downwards.
TACCCACCATCATGACACCGTGGTGAATCTTTTGAATCTGGTACAGCTGAAGAACCTTGGTCATCCACAGGTCCGTGACCACGAGGTGGCGCTCGGCAGCGAGCGTGCGAATGGCCTCCTCGAGAGCGTACAGATTGGCTGGCACATATTGGACGCCGGGGAAGCAGTCCTCCTCGATATTGACCATGATATCCACGTCCGACTTGATAAGCTTGGGCGCAATCGTCTCACGGATACTCTGCACGAGAATTTCGGGCTCAACAATCTCTTCGGCCCCAAGGTTGCCATCTACCAGGCGGGAGCGCTTGAGACCACCAGAGCTCACCAAGACGCTCTTGAGCGCACGGAGACCAAAGTCGTAATGGGCCTGTTTGGACAGCTCCTTGGAACACTTGTCGAAGAAGGGCACCGTCTGCTTGGAGAGCCGCTTGGCCTGGCTGAAGCCCTGCGAGTACAGCATGACTTCGGCAATAAGCTCCTTATCGGGCTTGGACATGGCCACGCTGCGGAACAGCTTCTTCAAGTTGTCAGGCAGGTTGGAACGGCCCGCATAGCCAGGGTTCATGGTGATGAAGATGCCCGTGTTCTCGTTGACCCGCAGCTGCCGGCCGACGAGCTCAATCTGCGACTTGTCGTTCTCGGCGCCCTGCTTCAGACCGAGCTGGATGTTCTGAATCTGCTGCGAAACGGCAGACAAGATCCTCTCTTCGAGACGGTTAAACTCGTCGAAGCAGCCCCACGCACCAACCTGGCAAATACCCAAGAAGATACGGCCCATGGCTTGGAAGTCAAAAGTGTCGTCACAGCAGAAGACGAGCGTAAATCGTCCGAGCTGGATACCAAGGGCCTTGACGGACTCCGTCTTACCCGTACCAGCGGGGCCATATGGCGAGCCTCCGAGTCGCTGGCAGAGGGCTTGGGTGAGAGTGAGGAAACATCGGTCGGTAAGGGGCGTCCGAACGAGACGATCAGGCACACCGAGATACTCGAAGCCGTAATTGAGCTTGGCATTGGCCATCTTGATGTACAAGCGGTTAAGGAAGTTGCCTTCGGGGGTGTAGACGTAGCGCATCTGAAGTTGCCAGAGGTAGTGGTCGGGCGAATCAGCCTTGACTTCGACCAGCTTCTCAATCACATCGCGCTGGTGGACACACTCGGTAATCAGCTGCTCGCACTTCTTGCGCTGGATGATCTCGAGATCTCCCAACACAGTCTCTGCGAGGACGCGAAGCACCTGCACCTCCCGTTCAAAGAGAGCCTTGAGCGTCTGTCCGCCAGCCGCAAGCGACGTATCAACGGCTGTCGTCCAGGCGGCCTGCGTGGCGAGAACGACAATCTGGCTGGGGAAGGCATCCATAAAGGCAACGAGCGCTTCCCGGTCAATGTTGTCAGACTCAAAGATCGGCGTATATTCCTCCACAGCCTTGGCCAGCAGCTCCGCAAGCGTCTGCTTCATTCCGTTCTCCAGCAGCGCAAGCCAGTCATTGATTCTAGGCGTCTTGGCCAGCGAAATCTCCTTGTTCAGCGTGACGGCCTCGCCCTCCTTGGAAGTGAAGCCGGAAATGACTCCTTCATCATCCATAATAAGGCCAGCTAATCCGGCAAACATCTTCTTGAAGTGCTTGGCGATGCGCAAGGTATCGTTGCTGTTGCCAATCATCTCCAGCAAGTCTTCGTCACCAACAAAGTAGAATCGAGGGAAAGAGACACGCTCCTTCTCCAGGTATTCACCCAGGGCCTTTTGGATCTTGTTCAGCATTTCTGCCAAGCGCTCCAGCGACTTTTGCGCGTTGGGAATGTTCAGCACGTCCAGCACGTAGGGCGTCTTGTTGGCCTTTTTCATAACGGCCAGGAACTCGCTGTTGATGTTCTGGAAACGACCAGACTCAATGGGCAACAGGTGCTTGATATCCGCGTTTCCGGTAAAGACACCCTCCAGGTACACCCACTGACGCTGCACGTCGATCCAGACGTCAAAGAGCACGTGGACGCGGTTCAGCTTGTCCTCCCAGGCCACCGCATCCTCTTCAAACTCCTTGTAGTAAGGCGAGTGCTTCATGGCTTGGAGCGAGTTCAGGTTCTCGCTGCACTTGGCAAAGAGGTCGTCCCAGCCACGAATGAGCCTGCATTTGTTCTGGTAGTTGACCATCTCGAGGGCGTAGTTCTGCCACGTCTCGCGAACTTGCTTCAGGAACTCCTCAAGCGCCATCTCGCCCTGGGCCTGGGCGATGATGTCCTTGACGATGACCTCGGTCGCGGTGAGGTTGAGATCCCAGACATCGCCCAGCGTCATTGAGCTGGGCGAGAAGCGCTTCTGGGGCTTGATCTGCTTGTAAATCTTGTGCCAATGTCGTTCGCGAATGGCATCCGACTTCAGGTCGGACAAGATGTTGTTGACCTTGAGGAAGCCTCGCAACACGCCCTGGACGTGTTCAAAAGCGGCGTACTGCCTCATTCTACTCGGCATATCCTTTGTGCTCTTGATCAAGTCGTCCACCTTTTGGCGAATCTTTCTCGGCTGGACAGCCGTCCACAGCATATCGCGGGTTTCGTTGAGACTCGTCCAGATGGTGGAAAGGTTGGACCAAACAGAGCGGAAATCGCGGACTTCCTCGAGCGTAATCTCCAGGATACTGTCGTTGTTGCCGGGAATGTCAAGGGCTTCTCTGGCCTTCATGACCTGCTGGAACTCCTCCTGCAGAGCCGTGATGCGCGTCTCAAAGGTCGTCAGGGTGGCAGAGGCAACATCGGGCTGGATCGTTCCCGACACGGGCTTCTCCTCGTTCCATTGGGCCACAACCTCGCCGATACGCTCATTGATCAGCTTATCTTGAGCAATAATGTTGGCCCGCATGGCATCAGACTGCTCCTCCATGATCTTGGACTTCTTCTCCAGGATCTCCTTGAGGGCTTCCCACTGGCTCTCAATCTGCTCAATGTGCAGCCAGTCGTTGGGGAACGGGTACCGCTGCCTCACCAGGGTAGACTGTCCCTGGCGGAACATGTCAATCTCGGGCGCCCACAGCTTGGCGTTGCGCCGGCAGCTCTGCACCGCCGTGATGAACTGGACGGCGGCGGCGGTCGACGACGTGTCCGAGCTCTGGCCTTCGAGGTTCCTCCGCGCCTTTTCAATGTCGGCGTTGATGTCGCGCATCCGGTTGCCCAGCCGGTTGGCAAACTTGATCAGGATCTCCTGCTGCCACTGGTCGTACTTGGCATTCACCTTGGTCTGGACTTGGTCGTAATCAATGGTGATGTGGCCAAAGGAGCGGCTGACCTCTTGCGTGTCAAAAGTCGTTCGCACCTTTCGGATGTCCTGGAGACACTCAAGCCATCGGGGAAGATGGTCGCCAAGCATGTCGTAGACCTGATCCGACTGAAGATCCCAGAGGGACTGGAACTGGAGCCACTTGTCGACGTAGATGCTCACCTCCCTCAACTTCTTCTCGACAGACAGGTACACGCGGTGGAGCATATCCGCACAGTGAGACGGCAGATCGGTGAAGCGGGCTTCTTCCTGGGCGTCGGTGTTGAGGCTCATCTGGTATCGCGTGGCCTTGATCTTGCGTAGGTTGCACACGATGCCCAGCCAGTCGTGGAGGTGAAGGAACCAGCTTGCTCGGGCGTACTCCAACGGCGGATCGAGGTAAATGACCTGGTTGCGCATGGTAATCTCGAGGACGAGGCGCTTCATGGTCGGTCCATCCTGCTTTCCATCGTCCTCCTTGGACAGCTTGCGTCGGTCCTCCTCGGCGACATCCTGTTCAAAGGCAGCGATCCAAGCTTGAACAGCCGTGTAGAGGCGCTCCAGAAGAATGGTCTGGACCTTGTGGTTCACGCCGCGCACCCAAAAGTCGAGGTTGGCATACTGCTCCAAGTTGAGCTGATCGACAGCCGCCTGGATGGTATCGAGATGGGACTGGAAAGCGGCGGCGTCGTAGGGGCAGGCGCCAAGGTCCTTGAGAGCCTGCTCGATCGTAGCGTAGATGGAGTTGAGCGTAGCCGTCTTGGACTGCAGCACGGAAACAGCCGCCGAAAAGCCCCAGATGAACATGCCATGCTTGCTCTCGGAGTTCTTGGCTGGCCCAAAGCCGGTGCTTCCGGGAAGCAGGGGGCGGATCTGTCTCTGGTCGGCGTAGAAGAGCTCGTGCGAGTTGACAAAGGACTCCCACCTCAGCGGGACACCGTCGCTGATGAGCTTGTACACCTCGTTCTTGTACCCGTTGAGGAGGATCGATTCCTCGCCCATGGTACCGATCTGGCGCAGGGTCTGGGACAGGGTTCGCACACCCTCCATCAGGCTGACGGCATACGGATAGACTCTCTTCGCATCCTTGGACACGGTGGTGACGGCATGGGGAACGAGGTAAGACTGCCAGGTCAAGTTTCTGGTTTCCTTGAACAGGGTGATGATCTGAGGATCAAAGTTGACGTTGAGCTCGAGAATACCGCCTGCAGACCTGACCCGATTGATGTTGAAGAGCTGACCGGCGATGGAAATCTTTCGGCGATTGGCATCGGCCAGCCAGGCATCGTATATCCTGCCCGTGTCCAGCTTGTTCTTAAACAGCTCGCTCTCTTCCTGGAGCTTGTGGCCCTCGGCATGCAGAGTCCAGTCGGGTCCGAGGACCGCCTCAACCTTCTTCATGTATCCGTCCAGCTGGAGCTCGATCTGGCGGGCCCAGATAATGGCACCCGAGACGGGAGGAAGATCGCGAAGCTGAGCCATAGCGTGGGCTTCGGAATGACCATACTGCTGCTTGAACCTCTCGTGCAGACCGTTGATGGCCTGCTTGACGTGATCCATCAGCTGGTTCTGATACTCCTGAATGGCACCGCGAATCTTGGGCCGCACAAACAGGGCATTGAACTTGGAGAAGACACGGAACATTTCGTTGGCCGTCTTGGCCGTGGCGAGGCGGTCTCGCAGTCTTGCGATGATGGAGTTTTCGACTCGCGTCGAGCGCTCATTGTACAGGTTTTCGGCCTGCGCCCACCGCTCCTTGCCCTGGTCCGTCACATCGAGCAGGTCGACGTTCTGCAGCGCTTCCCAGGCCCGCTTGACCTCCTCGACGGCATCCACGTCGCCCATTTCCTCAATAACGGCGCCGGCAGTGGCAGTGGAGGAGGAGGGGGCAGTGACATCGGTCACGCCGGGTAGAATGGCCTTTGGTCCCAGGACGTTGACAATGGTCCTCTGCAGCTGCTCGTGGTTGTCTCGGAACGCGCTGACGTACTTGATGCGCGACTCCAGCTCCGAGTGGTTCTTCTCGACATTGATGGGAATGCGCTTCTCGTTTCTGCGGATAATGAGCATACGAGCCAGGTGGGTAAACTCCTTGATGTTGTCCTCCCAGGCGGCAAAGATGCTGTCGCACGTCCGCATGACGTTCTGAAACTCTGGGTAGCCCATGTTGACCAGCTCGGTGCCCGGAAGCAAACGGAGCAGCACGTCGTTGAGATCCGCCGAGATGGCCTGGGCCAGGCTCAGTGCTCGGCGGATGGGGTAGGGGCACACCCTCAGCTTCTTCATCAGGTGGGCAAAGATCTGAGTAATGGCCTCCTCGACCTTGAGCAGGGACGGAGCGGAGAGCAGCTCGTCGAGTGGGAAATCGCGCATGAGCTGGTTATACTTTTGCGCCTTCTCCTTGGCCTCCTTGAGGCCCGTGTCGGCGACGAAGCTGACGGTGGCCTGGAAACGCTTGGCGTGCTTGAGGATGTCGAGGGTCAGGAGGACGCCCTCGCTCCGAAGCTGGTCCTCGATGCCCTCGAGCGCAGACTCCATGGATAGCCAGAAGTTGACCTCCTGGCTGGCGGTGCTGAACTCCTGAACGGCGTTGGACGAGGTCTCCTTGGTCAGCTTGGTGATGCCCTGGATGGACTTGATCCAGGTGTTGACGTTGGCCTGCAGCTTATTGAGGAAGCTGCTGTCCTGAAGGAGGTTCTTCGGGATGGCCTCGATGGACGGCTTCGTCCCGGAGACCTCGGCATCGTCGAGGACGTTCTGGATGAGCGAGTGGAACGTCAGCGAGATCTCGGGGATGTCAACGTTCTGCTGCAGGTGGAGCAGGCTCAGCTCGAGGTCGTTGAGCCGCTTCTTGGTGACGGGAATGCCCGTCTTGGCGTCGACGTCTCTTCCCCTGGACCCGTTGGCCAGCAGCTGGCTCTTGCTGTTGGCGTCAAAGTAGGGCACCAGGGCGTGGTGGACCTGGGAATGGAGCACCTCCCACGGGGAGAGCGCAACGCCCTGCTCTCCGGCGGCGGCATTGAGGGAGGCGGGGCCGGGTAGATTGGTGATGAATATCTGCGAGGTAAGAGGACGAGAAGAATCAATCGCTTGCGATGCCTTGAGCAAAATCAGAGTGGCGACGGTCGTGGGTGAGGAGGAGATTTCGGTCGAGAGGGTGTAGTCGTAGGTGGCGGGAGCTATATCAACAAGCAAAACGTCAGCAACATGACCAGGACTTTTCGAGATTCGTGCAAACAAAGGGAACACAGAGAGAGGGAGAGGCAAAGAGAGAGAAGTTACAGAAATCCTCACCAGCAACGCCATTGCTATGCTCGCCCGCGTCGGCGGCGGCGTCGTTGCCATTCTCCAGCGCCCCGGCCTGCACCAGGTCCTTTTGTATGTACAGCACGTTGAGGGAGTCGTTGGCGAAGCGCGTGCACCGCGAGACGGTCTCTGCGTACGACGCCTTGTGCAGCAGGTTGCCCGGCAGCTCGAGGTCGCTGCGCGACGCGCCCAGGGCGACCTCGCAGATGGCGACGAGGTGCTCGACGACGCGTTCGGGGTCGATGGTCGGGAAGGGCGTCGGCGTCGGTGTGGGCGACGGCGGCGCGGGCAGCGAGGCGCCGTTGCTGCTGGCGGCGCCGAGGCTCGGGGCGGTGGCCGAGGTCACTTCCATGGCGCGGAAGGGACTTGACGCTGGCAAGAAAGGAGGGGGAAGAAGAAGAAGGGAAGAAAACGAAGAGCTTCTACGTCGAGAAGTCGGTCATCTCCAGCGTCGTCGAGGTCGGGATATGCGTTGGTGGGGGTTTGTCGAGGGCCGCTCGTTTGCCGGGTGTCTTGGCCAGGGGTATCCCGCAGAGGGGCAGAGACTGAGGACAAAGACGAGGCGGGAAACAGAAGACGCTCGACAGGGACAGAAACCCCAAGCAGGTAGTAGAAGACGCTGACCGGTCGCGTTGCAGTTTGGAGCTCTCGAGAGTCCACGCAGAAGGTTTTCAAAGGAGAGATGCAGGATGCACGTTTGAGGGTTGGTTGGTCCCTGGGGAGCAGCAGATGGAGCAGGCGGTAAGGTGGTATGCGGCGAGTAAGGGATTAGCCACCTACCTGCCAGGTGTTCCGCACCCTGAGGTACCTGAGCGATATGTGACAAGGCCGCATGACGCTAAGTACCGAATGAAGAGCTGACTCAGCGTTTACACCGCAAGTAACACCTTATCACTTTATACCTATCCAAAATAAGAGGCTTAAGAGCCATAGAGTTTCAAGTGTTTCTAACGATTTTAGATGTAAAAGAAGACTGGCTATATCTTCATCAAAGATGATTATTGCGGATGCTTCGTCCAGTTAGGCAAGTTCAAAAAAGTCCCTACTTTACACGTGCAGACAGCCACTCTCAAGAAATAAGTAAGGTGTCCAGGTCATCTTGGCGTGGTGTTCAACGACACATCAATCTATTGTGATTCATCACCTCCATCGCCTCTATTCAGAGCATGCATGAGACATCTTCATCCCCTCGTTCATTCAGATCTACTTTGTCCATACAAATCTACTTTGTCTGTTTGAATCTACTTCGTCCATTCGAATCTACCAAGAAGAGAGCTACCAAGTGAATTCATTCCTACATACCTCGACCATCTCAAGTCTCTCCCTTTCCTCCTCAGCAACCTCAAGCCATACCAGTTTACATGTTATCCAATACCCCTTGAGAAGAAACAAATAAAAGTGAAGCGGAGAGAAAAGTCAATATGCAGAGATGAAAAGCGGGAGAAAAAAAAGAACAGAAAAAAAGAAAAACGAGATTTCAAAGCAAAACGCAATACATGTGTGTGTTTACAACCTCATGCAACAGAGCAAAGGAGGATTTCCCCTCCTCTGACGCAAAAATGACAGATGGAGCAAGGAAAGAACCAAGATGAAGAAAGGTGAAAGAACAACAATGTCATATACTTGCATAACAGATTGTCATAACGAATGATTGAACCAAACAACCAGACCGCTCTAAACGCCTCCGTGTAGACTCCGTTAGACCGGAACGACCGACTGCTCTCCAGTGCCCCTTTATTGTATGTCAAAAAGACCGATACGCCAAGCCGAGGGAGGACGACGAGGTGGCAGGCTGACGCAGAGTGCCTAGGTAGGTACTGTCTGCGCCTAAACGCTGGGATTGCCCCCGGCTGCCGCGCCGCCCTCGGGACCAGCCAGCCGCTCCCGCTGAAGAATGACCCTACCGTTGCAAATGTCAATAAACATTTCGAACTTTTCTATGAGCTTGTCCTTCTCCGCCATCTTGGCCTTGAGGTCGTCAATCTCCTTCTGCTTCTCCTCCTCCAGCTTCTTGAGGTCGTCCCGCGCCTTGGCCAGCTCCCGCCTCAGCTCGGAGCGTATGCGGTCTTCGGGCGATTGCAGCGGCTTGGTGTAGATGGCCGGCCTGTTCTCCGCCAGGCCCGTCGCGACTTTCTGCGGATTGCGGTTGATGGCGGCGCGGGCGTTGTAAATGTCCCTCGGCAGCAGGTGGCAGTCGGGGTTGTCCGTCTGAAGAATCTGCAGTGTCTCGGATACGCCTGCACCTACACAAGGATCGGTTAGCGGGCATCTCTGTCCAACAGGCGCATGTTCCTCCTCTTGCCATTGACCCTCTTGTTGCTCCGCGCTTTTGGTAGGGAAAAGAATACTAACCATTCTCTTTAAGTTGCTTGACAGCAGCAACCATCTTGCTGTCAAGCTTTCTGGCTGCAGGGTGGTTCGACGGGCTCTCGCTCGGCCCATGGTTGTGCTGCAGATGTGAAGGGTCGGGTCGGTAGCGGATGGTCCATTGGGTCCGCTGCTCGATTGCAAAGAAGCCAAAAGGACAGTCGCACTTCCTCGACGAAGTCTTGCGCTTCCGAAACTCGGGGCTGACGCGGCTCGGCGGCTTGCCCGCCCGGTCGCAGACGAACAGGACCTTTTTCAGACCTGGCACCGTCTTCTTGGACCGTCCGATGACGATGGCATAGCCGACCGAAGTGCAGTAGCGCAGGACGGCCTTCTGAACGGCCTCGAGCGTCGGATAACTGCCGCCTTCAGGGGGCGGTGACATCATCTCTCCCATGGGTTGGGTCACCGCCAGGTCGTTCATCAGTTTGGATTGCGCCAGGGAGCTGCTGTCTTCGTCCCCCTCCTGCTGGCCGTCCATGTCCAGGTCCTCCGAGGCATGGCTGTCCTGCTGCTGCTGCTGGGGAACTGGTTCGGGTTGCTGAGCGGCAGCCTGTAGCTGCTGATGCTGTTGAACCTGCGGGTGCTGCTGCTGATGTTGCTGTTGCTGCTGAGCCTGCTGTTGAACCTGATGCTGCTGAGCCTGGTGCTGTTGCGCCTGGTGCTGCTGCTGTTGCTGTTGCTGATGTTGGACTTGTTGCTGAACCTGGTGCTGAACTTGCTGCGGAACCTGCTGCGGCACCTGCTGGGGGACCTGTTGCTGAGGCTGGGGTTGGGGAATCTGGAGCTGCTGCCGCGAAGACTGCTGTTGTTTCTGCGCCTGCTGCTGAGCCTGTTGCTGTTGCGCCTGCTGCTGCTGTTGCTGTTGCTGCTGTTGTTGCGCCTGTTGTTGCTGCTGGGACCTAGACTGGTGGACATGGTGGAGCTGATCCTGCTGATGTTGCTGCGCCTGGTGTGCCTGCTGCTGTACCTGGTGAACCTGGTGCGTCTGATGGGCCTGATGAGAAGCATGAGCTGCTTGGTGTGCCTGCGGGTGCTGAGCATAAGCCGGGTGATGGGGCTGCTGCTGGTGATGCTGCTGCTGTTGCGAGTGGTGCTGCTGCTGGACCTGCTGAGCCTGTTGCTGCTGCACCGCCTGCTGCTGAACCTGCTGCTGCTGATGGTGCTGCTGCTGTTGCGCGTGCCCCGGATGGCCGGTCAGCGCCTGCTGTGCCGGGTGCTGCTGATGCTGCTGTGGGTGATGCTGCTGGTGCTGCTGATGATGCGAGAGGATGGAGTCGTGGGCGACGGGCTGGCTCATGGAGGTCGGGAAGAGCATCGGCGGCGGGTTGGACTGGGGCTGGATCTGCTGGCGCGAGGGCGCGGCGCGCTGTCGCGGCACGTTGAGGGCGCTGGGGACATGGACGTTGGAGGCGCGCGACGAGGCATTGGCAACGGCCGGGTTGACGGAGGCGGTGGTGTTAAAGAGGTGCTGCGGGTAGGCCTGGGGCGGCTGCTGCGGCGGGTAGGCCTGCGACTGGTAGGGCGAGGCGGCCTGGGGAGCGGGCGACTGCTTGTTGGGCTGGGCGGCGTGGGCGGGAGGAAAGGCGGCGCTGCGTCGGAAGCCCGTCTGGGGGAAGCTCAGGCCGTGGGCGTTGGATCCGGACGGGCCCAGGCCAGCCATGATGGGCGAGGGCAGCGGTCGCTGTCGTCGGTCGGGCACGGCGCGGGCGCGGGCGCTGTCGGCGGGCGGAGGGCAAGCAAGCTGGTCACGCAGAACACGCGAGCAAGCAAGCAAGCGGTCGTGGGGGCTCGACCACCGTCACGAAACACGAAGTCGCGACGACGAAGACAACAAAGTCAACGACAACAGAGACACGAGCGAGCAAGCAATTACGGCCCGGTCACGGCGTCGAGTCGGGGCGTGTCGCCGTCGTCGTTATCGTCGTCGTTGTCAGCCGGCCGGTCGCGGGTCGAGGGGGGGAATCGGGTGGCTCGCGACGGCGAACGTCGTGGCCAGCGCCGCTTCAGCGATGCCCTGGATCGGTCGAGATCGCGAAGCGCTTGCAGTTTCCCGCTCGTGCTGCGTTCTTTCCTATGTGTATATCGCCTCGAAGAATTATTTTTTTAATTCTTCTACACCCAAGCAAACCCGGAATCCTGGTTCGGGGGTGTCGTTAATGGGGCTGGCAGAGGCGTGCAAAGCGTGGAGGTGCGGCGCTGGGTAAGGAGGTGTGGGCAGAATGACCAGCAAGAGAAAAGGGAAACTGAGGAGGGAAAAAAAAAAACAGAAGTGCGAGCAGGCAAACTGGTGTGCGTTTGGGGGAACCTTGGGGGGGGTTGAGAGGAGAGGGGGTTTGTTTTGAGAGGGAGGGGATCTGGGCTGGGGGGGGTGACGAGAGCAAGAGGGCAGCGAGATCTGGTAAGGCAGATGGAGGGAGGGGGGGGGCAGAAGTTTTTTTTCTCTCTCTCGGTCGGTTCGCTCGCTATTTTTTGGCGCTTCCGTTGGGTTCCGATCCGCAAGTCAAGTGACAGACGCTCGTCAAGAGTGAGATGGTTCCAGCAAGTACCGGCGCTGCTGACCGAGTCCTGACTGACCGAGTCTGGAAACGAGATGCCGTGCGAACAAATGAATCCCTCTGCTGAGTCTCTGCGTCTCGCCCGTTATTTTGGTCCCTCCCAAGGTTCTTCCACTCAGGTATCGTCAGTCCCGGGCAAGTGCAAGTACAAGTACAAGGGCGCCGCCTCTGCATGGATTCGCAACCGGGGCTGGGTTGATTACAGCGACTGGGGGCGGGCCGTTGTCGCGTCTGATTCGCCAGAGGCGACCGGGGTCTGCAGCCTGCCCTTCGGCACTGCCCCCCCAGCTGCTGCCTGCAAAAGGCGACGGTATCCACTTTTTGGTGCCTGCGAGTATCGGTACTTGCGACGATGCCGGTACCAGCGCGGCTGCGCGTGCATGTACATGTACCGAGGTGCACACCTGGCGCGTCTCGCCGTGCAGTCATCGAGCATGAAGCCATACAGGAGGCCATACAGGCGACGCCATCTGTTACACAAGAATCCGCTTCCCTGCCTGGGCTGTCGGCCGCGCAGAGATCAGGGCACGGCTAGCCCAGCATCCATCGTCCTGCTCAGCCCTATCAGCCCGCCACATCGAACGCGCATCCCCTCCATCTCCATCAGCCATCGTCCCATTATCACCGTCCACCGTCCGCTCTGGAATACCAACTTCTACTCGCACGCCTTGTACTGTGTCTTGCTAATTCAAACATCACATCACCGCCGTGTCCAGCAAGTACTGATACCTCTCCCCGTCTTCCCGTCAACCCTCTAGCCAAGCCAAGCAACGCAAGGGTCCTCTGCTCCTTGTCGTCATACTGCCTCCCGTCTCAGTCCCATCCTCGCACTGCATCCAACACAGTACGCGCCAAACCGCGGCGTGAGCGGCCATGTGATGTCAGCTGGAGCTTCTGACGTGAGCCTCTGTCCAATCGCCTCGTGTTTCTTCTTCTTTTCCGTTGGTGGATGCTCTCGTCTGTCCTCTTCTTCTCCCTTTCCAAGGGTGTCGAACCTCTGTGTTCATGCCTGATAGGCTGTCTAAAGAAACCGCTAAAGAAGAGCATCAGTACTTGTAACCGCCCCCAAAATCAAGAGCCCAGAAACTGCTCCGTAATCACATCGAAGGGACCAAAGCTGCGAATTACGTGCACAGTGCCGCCAATTCCGCCACTCTCGCGCCCTTCCCGTCTGTGTCTCGATATGTCTGAGCCCCCAGCCATCAAGGGTCCAACTTTGACCCCTTTGCCCCAGGAAAAGCGGCAACGCGGGAAGAAGAAAAGAAAGACACATGGTCACCTGCTGCACCTCGATCCAAGCGCGCCACAGCGTGATAAACGTCCAACCAGGCATTGGAATTGGCCGCAAGACAGAAAACACCGACGCCGCACATGAAACAAGCGCACAACGAATCACAGCAGGGGCACCGCTTCCATGTATTTGTGTATGCCCAAAGGCGCTGATTTGTGCGTGTGGTTGAACTGCTATTGTCATGTCATGGACTTTGTATGTCAGAAGGCACCATTATGTGCGTATGGTTGAACAATTCAAGTGCGTATATTTTAATCGCCCAAAATCCTGTATTGCGCTAGCATGTCAAAAGGCGCTGAGTCGTGCGTATGGTTGAACATGCATGTGTGCGTGTGTTAACATCCTGTCTGGCGCTAGTATGGCGAAATGCACTAATATATGCGTATGGTTGAACATTTTTATGTGCACGTATTTAATTGTCTGAAATCTTATTATGCGCCAACATGTCAAAAGACACCAAAATGTGCGTATGGTTGAACGCTTTGTGTCTGTGTGTTTAAGGGTCCAAAATCTAGTATGTCTAAAGTCGCGGGTAGGTGCGTATGGTTGAACATTTTCGTGTGCGCATATTAGCATCCCATTTTGTGCTAATATGCCAAAAGGCGCTGATAGGTGCGTATGGTTGAACATGTTCATGTGCGTATATTATCCTCCCGCCATGCGCTAGTATGTTAAAAGTCACCAATATGTGCGCATCGTTGAACAATCCAACTGTGTATATTTAACTGCCCAATATCCCATCATACCAACTCATCCGCGTTATTGGCATGCTAAACTGCGGCAGTGATGCCAATCCCAGCTGAGATGCCCGATATCTGTCTCACTTTTCGCCAAAAGTAGCGATACTTTGCGTCGTTTGAGCTGTTGTGCTCCGTGCTTTATTGCATGTATTCCTACTTGCTGGTACTCGACTTTCTTCTTCCAAGGATGAACGATGGGAGGTCGTCTGGACTCCCAATTACATCCACGTAGAATATTGGAGCATTGCTTTTGATTCCTCGGCAGCACTTCACAAATAACGAGTTTCCCATCTGTGGTCGTACAACCCCAAATTGAACAAGTGCGGAAGTCAGCCATATCAAAGTAATTGTGTCTCTTCAGCAAAGGCATCACTACCCCGTCAGCATACCATCTTATCGCCATCGAATCCAGACCAAAACCCAGCAGTCCAGACCCATTGCCAACGTCCACCACCGCCACCCATCATATCTCTCCTTCGCTACCTGAACCCAAAGCGTCCCTCAACCGGCATTGCATATGCATACAGCCCATCTGCCGCACCACATCACATCACAACCCTCTTCAATACTACTAGACAGAAACCATTCTCAAAACTGATTCCAGCCTGAAGCGTAAAAAAAGTTCCCAGGCTCAGATGTACCTACTACCTGCTTGAGATGTAAGTCCAAGAGCCATACCTAGTAGTTGCAATACACCAGCGCTCAAAACGACACGAGAAGCCACCCATCCCCAACCAGGAGATTCAAAAACACAAAACCAAAGATAGTGATCGTATTATCCAGGAAACTCAGGAGAAATGATAAAATAGAAAACAAAGAAAAGGGACACGCAATCCTTCTCTCCCGCCAACAGCCCCCCTACGTCATCCCCAGCTCCCCTGCAGGGTAAACCGCATACACGCCTTACCTCACTGATACAGACACATCACCCAAAAACAGATGCCCAATGCCACCCAACAAGCTGTCACCAGCATGCATCTCAATTAATCAGATCCATCATCAATCATATACACACACACACAGAGATGAACATACATCGATAGGTATCCATAATTCGAGAATTAAACGTCAAACATGCCAAAAGAAAATCCACATTTGAATCGCGAGTGTGTCTGTATCCGTGGCTGTAACTGTAACTCTGCAATGTAACCCATGCCGACCAACGTAAGATCCCCGAAAAAAACAACTGGAAAAAAAGAGAACAAATCATATGTATATCGTATCGCCATCTTTGAACCCACAGATAATCCCAGCCCGCCATGTATATATATACGCCTTCGCCTGCTCTTTGCGTCATATAAGATTTCCCAAGACCAAAACACACCGAATTACTCAAATAGCCAACTTGAAAACAAAGAAGAGGGTATAAAGGAAAGGCGTAAGGAAAACTCTCCCATTCAGGAGAAGAGCGAAACAGACCGTCGAGTATAGAGTCAAACAGAGGAAAGATCGAAATGGACAAGTCAAAAGAAGCAAAGGAGCATCATGACTCCCCACCCCCCTCCGACGCCCTCTTGCGCTTCCGCGGCCGCCTCCCCTGCTTCCCCTCGTCGTCCACAAAGTGCCCCTTCTCAATCTGGTGCTGCCGCAGGTTGTCCGCCCGCTTGCTGTACTGGGACGTGCAGCCCGGGTAGGGACACCGGAAGATTTGCGGGTTCTCGCTGTGGATCGTGCGCATGTGCTTGGCCATGCTGCCCGCGAACCACCGCGGGTCGCCCTTGGGTCGATAGCCGCAGATCTTGCAGCAGTTGTCCGATTCCACCTTGGTCGACGACGTCGCAGCTGACGGCTCCGCCTTGCTGGGCGTCCCGGTCACGGGCGATCTCAGCGCCTCGTCGTCCATCTGCAGCACGGGAGTGGCTATGGCGGCACTGCCCGCTGCGGCTGATGAGGCGAATCCCGGCTCTTCTCCCGCCCACTCCGCCGCTTCCAAGGGTGGAGCGCCAGCCATGTTGTCGACCTCCAGACCAGGGCCTGGATTGAGATTCACCATGTCGTCAAAGAAGCTGTCAAAGCCGCTGGGCACGACGCCCACAATTCCGTGCACCACCCCGGAAGCCCCCGACGGCCCGACCGCTGCCTCTGCGGCAACGGGGCTTCTGCTGAACTCGTTCAATAACAGCTGGATGCTGCAGCGATGGTATGCCGACCGCGAACTGGCCTCAGGGCCCTGTGTGTAAAGCGAATCCGTGTGTCGTCGAACCACCTCAACATAGTCGTCAAAGAATGGGTCAGAAGGGAGGTATGTCTGGTTCGCCTCTTGTCAGTCTATCGTTGCTCTTTACCAAATTGCATTCTTTGTTTCTTCTTTGGTATAAAAAGACGACTCTCTCCTCACCTTTCCAATTTGCATCAGCTCCAGCTCCAGCCGGCGCACAGTTCCCACTGCGCCAGAGTTGACCAGGCCAATGACCTTCTCCACGCCAAGCTCAAAGCCAGGAAAATGGGAGTACTGATGAGCAAAGATGTTTTCAATCATGAACCGGGCCGCTATGGCGAAAGGTGAACCATGGGACGCCCCGACGTTGTCCCTCTTGTGTTGTACGTCACCCCTATGATTGCTGTCACTGTGCGCCATGTACTCGAGCTCTAGAATGTCACAAAAACAAAATATGTCAGCATTGTAATCATGAGGGGCTGCAGTCGGGAAGAGAGAGGGCGGGTACCATCTAAGAAGTAGGCGGCTATCAACATCAGCGGGTCGGATCTCAGCTCGGGCAGTGAACGCTCGGGCTGCTTGCCCTTGGACGTGGCGAGCAGCTCGACAATGTCCTCGTCCCGGACCGCCGTGGGTTTCCACAAGGTGTAGACGACTTCGATGTACAGCATCTTGTCGTCGACGGGAAACCAGTCGCTGTACAGCAACGCTTGCTTGAAGAGGGCGCCAACGTGCTTGGATGCTTCTTGCTCGTGAACCACCAGAGACAGGGAGAAGACAACGTGGACGAAGCAGAGGAGGTTCAGGGGAGATGAAGCCTGGCGGCCTTCAAGTATGTCAACCATGGTTTCCAAACCGGCCGTTGCGACAGAAGGCAGAGGCATCTGGCAGAGCTGCACCATGAGGCGGTTCTCGTTGATGTCGTCAATCTTGCTCCTCGACTCGGCAATGTGCATCTGGAGAGCGTCCTGGGCTGATCTGGCTAGGGCCTGCGTGGTGGTGGTGAGGCGGGGGGAGCCGACATGCTGCATCATGCTAGACTCTGCATCATTGGTAGACTGCTGTGGAGGAGGAGGACAAAGACGGGATGATGGCGCCAGTGGTGGTGGTGATACATGTAGGCTGAGGTCATCGACGGTATGGGTTGGCGGCAGCTGGTGCTCTAGTGGTAGCTGGAACTGGAGATCGTTGTCGAAAGAGAAGGCGGAGTGGCCCAAGCCCATGGGCACCTGCGTCTTTTGAGGGTCCATGGTGGTGGGCAGGTCATCAAACATGGGGATGTCGGCGGGCAGCTCAGACGGGCACGAGTTGGCCACCATGTTTTCAAACTCGGAGTCGCTAAAGGGAACTGGCCTCATCGACGACGTCGCGTCCGCCGTATTAGTAGTAGTGTAACAACCACCACTGACAAAGGGACCGGTGGGTAGGAGGCTCTGGGGACTGATGAGGTCGTCAGGCGATGTCAAGGCAGACTCGAAGCCGGACGTTCCTGTCCACCCGCCGGACCAACCCGACATGGGCGAGATGTTGTAGCTGGCGGTGCTATCCGTGCTGTCGGTGCTGTCGGTGCTGCTGGTGGACCGGACGGAGGAGCTCGGGGCCAGGGCCTTGCTGCGTCGCCTTGCCTGGCCGCGGTAGTGGTCCAGGTGGGTGTTGAGCTGGAGGGTTGGGCGATCGACCAACCGCGCTGCGGCGGGCTTCATGAGGCTTTGAGGCGCCACGGTCGGGGGGGATGGTGGTGACGGCCTCCAATTTATGAAGCCCGCTTCCATAGTCGATGGCAGCGGCACGGCTCCCGGGTGGGAGCCTGGTGGTGAGATGGGGAATGTGGATGGGGGGAGACAGGGGACCATCCTAGGGGCGGGTACGGATGGTGCTTGTAGGGGCTCTGTCTCGGTCTCACACTCCGGGATAGTGGGGAGCAGCACCTCACTCGACCCGATCTCGTGAATCTCGGTCGAGAAGAGCTCGGCCTGGGGGAGGGGCGACGGCGTGAAGAGGACAGAGTCGTAGCTTGGAGGCTCGTCCATGCCCCCGCCGGCGTTGTTGGTGCTGTTGGTATTGTTGCCGCTGTTGTTGCCGCTGCTGCTGCTGCCTTGTCCGATGCCACAGTCTCCAAGACTGTCCATGCCCAAGCTCATGCCCATGGACACGGCCAGGCCGTTGGATCTCGGCTTGTGGCCCAGCGAGCTGAAGAAGCTCTTGGCCATGGTTATAATCTTCCTCCTCTTGGACGGGTGGCCCAGACAGCGCCTGCACTTGACATCGCTGAGCTGCTCGGGCTTCTCGCAGTCATAGCACCAGTACTCGCCGCCGGCGAGGTGATCGCACGAGTAGAGGTGCTGGAGCATGAGCTCGTGGTTGGGGAACCTCTTGCGGCAGCGCAGCAGAGGACACTCGCGCCGCTCCTCGGGGGTCATCTTCTGGCAGGCATTGCGCTTGACGGCTGCCCACACGATGAACCTGTGCAAGGCACACTCGTCGCTCGAAGTGTTGCGTGAGCTTCAGGGGAGAGCATAAAGACAACGCGTCAGTACGTAGCAACGAGATCACACACAGACACACACCAAAATAGAAAAGAGAAGAAGAGAACAAGGAAGAAACAAAAGAAGATGAAAATGGAAGATGGGGAGGCCGATGAGGCGGAGCAGAAGGAAGGAAACGAGGATATCGACAAACCCTTGGTCCTCGGTTCCCTCCCGCTCTGTCTCGACGAATGCCCCTCGGCTCCCTCATCTTCCAAGGGCTGCGAAAGGGCTTGTTTTTCTTTCTTCTTTTTCTTTTTCTTGCTTTGACTTACACACATGAAGCCGGCATCTCGGCGTCGACTGCTGAAGTGACTGAAGATGCTGAGCTGCTGTTGCTCCTGGTGCTGCTGGAGGAGGCAAACGTCGACGACAGTCTGGGGCCCAAACGGCCACCGGTTGGGCTTCGGACGAGACGCCGTAGGGCCAGGGCGCCAGGGTCGTCGACCTTCTTGTTCTCCATGGCGGTCTGTGGTTTGTCCTGTGATTGTATGGACCAGCGTAGCTATGGCCCGACCCCTTGGCTGCTGCGCTGCTGGGTGGTTCTCGGGGCCCTCGTCACGACTCCGGTCCCGGGCATAAGGATAAGGTACCTTTGCCGCAGTGCAGTAAGGCAGGCAAGGTCAGGTAGGCACAGAGCAAGGCCCGTCTAGGCTGCTTGTCCCGGAGGGCAAGGTACAGACGCAGGCTTTGCTTGGTCTGATCCGCCAACCAAGGGTCCCTTATTGTGTGGAGATTCGATGCTTTGAAAGGGGGCCCCCGGAATAAAGTGGCAAAAGTGTAAGAAAGCGAGAGGCAACAAGCAAGTCGGAGGAGAGGGAGAGGAAGAGAGAGAAAGAGAGAGATACTTGAGCGGCCAACCTTTTCAGGCACCGTCCATGGCTGGCTTCTGCGCGCGAGTCTCGACGTCGAAATCCGGGCCGCGACGCTGGAAGCCTTGGAGGCAGCTCGTTGCAAAGGCCGGCGAGAAACGGGCCAGTCCTACCTAGAGCAGAAGCACGGGCGAATGAGACGAGGACGTCTAGGACTTTTGGCAGCTTCGCAGTAGGACTCGCAGCAGGGGTCTGGCCTCTTCTCTTTCTTGGGGCTCAAGGTGGTGTCTCCTCTGCTCTGCTCTGCTCTGGGGCTGGTCTGGCCCGGCTTGGTGCATGGTGCATGCCCACCGGTTCCGCGGCTGATGCGACATGCTTCGACTTGGACCTCGTAAGGCGACCCCAAGAGCCCGAGAGGGAGGGGAGGGGGGCAACAATCCTCCTGATGGGCCAATTCCTGCTTCGTGCTGCCAGGCTGATCCCTGCGCCGTGCATCCCCAAATCGGGGCCCCGACTGTGGCTTGAACCTCTGATGGATTGCCTTGTCGCCGAGCATCACGAGCATCACGCGGCTCTTCTCTTCATCATCTCGTCTTTTCCCGTCTTGTCGATGCCGGCTAATTCCGACGCCGAGGGCCTTGGCTTCGATTCGTGATTCCGGGCCCAAGTGTATGAACAAGGGCAAACGATCGATTGTGATGCCATCAGATGCCAATCCGATCCCTCTTGCCCTCACGCCCTACCCTGCCTAGCCGAGGGGCAGCTGCGCCACATCCAGGTACACCAGATAAAGCTGAGGCGCAGACGGCCGCTAGAATCTGACCCTTGGACCTTGGACAGGGCATCACAAGCCGACATGACGTTTGGCAGTGAAGATGGCTGTCATTGATTCCTTTCTGCGTGGATGTTTGTCTCGGATCGTGATCACAGGTATTCTCTCTGCACACCCACTCTCTTGCTTCTGCCTGGAATAGTCCATGAGACTACTCTACGCCACAGCAGACAAGTCGGCGATCCAACAAGCCACCAAATAGTTCTGTACCTGACCTTGCCTTACAATGTTAACAAAGATACCTCTACAAGCAACCACCATCCACACACCGACCAAAACCGTGACCGCTCTTCACGCATAATCTTCCCACAATCAAGCCCAACCCCCCTTACCATCCGCAACTATTACCCTTCCATTACATACACGACATTCATCTCAACCCATCATAGCAAAACAACGCAGCAAAAAGTCCCAGGTCAATGCAGGTATGAAAACAAACGCAGGGCGAAAAAGGCACGTTGAGGTGAGACGTTGATGCTACCGTGCTCCATACATGTGCTTTGGCGTGTCCCCTTGGGAGTCAGTCTCTTTGCTGGCATTTTGCGAAAAGCAAAGCCACGTCAACTCTCTTTTGTCCAACGATCCGAGTGGGGTGATTTCTCCTCTCTTCTCATCGAACATCGGAGTACAGAGTTGTACTTCTAGGTGCTTTGGCATTGCGTCTTCTGTCTCTTTTCTTCAAGATACACAGAAGCCAAGAGCACGGCAGCCTTATCTTATGCTTCGTCCTCCCCTTCCATCTCTCTTCATTCTGCGTCCATTGCCGGCTTCTCGATTTGAACTTGCTATGATTTAGCCCGGATATCACTCCATACCTAGGAATGTATCTGCCTAATAAGCCTGCCTCAAACCTTGGTAAGTACTTGATCCTCAGACGCTTTCATACCTACACAAACAACTTGCGGGCCATCACGCAAATACCTCCGGTGCCCAATACAGCTGCTTGTATGATGAATCCCAGCTTCGAAACCGCCCATCAGTAGCATATCATATCAAACCCGACATCCCATCACTGGCTTTCAAAGGTTGACAAAAAATGCAAGACTTCTCGCTGCCACTACTTTAATTCCCTACGCAGATCACTCAACGTCCAGCCCAGGCAACAATCCCACCCCAACCCTTGTAAGCGATCCTCTCCTCTCCCCTCTCATCATACACTTTCTCTTGTCAACGCAATCCCGCGTTCTTCATGTATACTGTAGATCCATCTATCTACCTACTCTGTTCCTGGCCCCGTACCACCAAAACACACAACAACAAAAAAAATTCAATCCTCCTCGCGCGCCCTCGTACCACCCTCCCAACTTAGCCATCAACAAACAACTACCACACTTTCAGCCAGATCTTCACATCTTGGACCTACAAACCTCAGTCCCATAGCACATCAGAAGCCCTCCTAAAGAAGAAAGCATCTCAATAAAGACCAGGACAAAACTACTTGGTAGGAAAGGTACTGGCATATGAACCAAGTACCGTAGTACAGTACAAATAGCCCTAAAGCCCACCCGCAAGGCACTTACACCTCCCTCCACAAGGCTGACTCGGCCTCTTTAGTCCTCCCGCCCCCTCCCCCTCCCCTCCCTCCGATCCCGAACATGTAAGACAGACGAGGGGGCAGGGGACCTCAACCCGACACCACGCTCGACACACAAGGTACACCACCTAAAAATCAGGCGAATCCTCCCACTTCCTCGTCCAATATCACAAGAACCAGACAAATAAATGAGTTCAAAAATAGATCATGCAGAATCAACCAGAACGGAACAGAAAATACCCTACATCACAGTCCGTACCTAACCAACAGACAGGCTGCCTCCTTCAACAACGATCAATCCTGCTCGCGGGAGTAGATACCAATCTTTAGTACTTGGGCTTGAGGGTACCAATGCTCTACTCGATCCATCACGCGTGTCAGCACGAACGTGGCGATATTCCCATAGTCCCGTTTCCTGTGGTAACATCGTTTGCCCCCCTTCCCCCCCTCGGAGGTTGCCTCACTTCCACTTCCACTTCCAGCTACTTACTACACACCCAAGGCACCCAACATGCATGAAATCCAGTAACCCACGTTTTTTCAATGGACATGACATGACAACTGATAGAATCAATGGCATTCTCTCACCAACAAACATACACCTGCTGCGCAGCCAGACCATCGTAGGATTCGAGTAGTAAGGACATGGATGCTTGTAATTCAGAATTCGCTGTAACACACTCGTCTACACAAGCCTCTACCTACTAAGAAAATGCACCCCGACTATGCCCACGCCCTCACGGCAAACAAACAACTTCAAGTTCAACGCTTTCCCACACTTTTCGGGCCCGCCCAAGAAACATGTACTCCGTACTCTTAATATACACATACCAAGAAAGATACATTGGCTCAAGAACAAGAAAAACAAGGGCTCTACCGTGATAATGTGACGCCGTGATGTATGTGTGCGTACATGTACTCGCTGTGCTCCCCCGCGCTCTGCAGTGCTCTGCGCTGTCCTGTATGTGTGTGGCCAGACAAACATGAAAAGGAAACAAAAGATGAAAGCGTATGAATGTAAACAAAAAAAAAAAAAAGCAAAAGAAGAATGTGCCAACAAACCATGCTGTTATAGTATTTTGCCCCTCGCCACGACTTCTCTCAACACCTTGAGCTTCTCCTCCGTCACTCGAATCGCCTCCTCCACTTCTCGCTCGTCCATGCGCTCCTCTCTGAGCTTGTCTTGCAGTGTTCGGGGGTCTGCCTCTCGTCTGCGAGCGTTTGACCGCTCCACCGCAAGACGCTCCAGGCTGACTCGCTCCTCCAGCCAGTCCCAGAGCTCGCTGTCCTCCCGTCGCCACATTTCGTCGTACGCCGCAAGCCGGTAGGCTCTCTGGAGGGCGGGATCAGGCCCGTACGATGCTGGGCTCTTGCTGTTGGGCCCGAAACCGAACCCAAACCAAGTCGCGACCAACAAGCCGACCAGCAGCCCGTAGACAATGTTGCCGGTGAGAAGCGGCTTCAGGATGTCGACGATGGGCTCCAAGATGGGCCGCACCGGCTCCAACAGGCCCCAGTTGGCCTCTTCCTTCTTTTCGCGCGTGGTGGTGCTGATGGATTCGGTGGATGACTGAAGGGCCTTACTCCTCTTGCCCTTCTTCTTGGTCTTGACGCCATTGTTAGTGGACGACCGCGGCCGACTGGACACCGCCGCCTTCAGAGCCGCAAACAGGTCTTTGCAATACTGGGCCTGGCCCTCGTTGACGTTCTTCTCAATGGTACCTGTACACGAGTGCATTAGTATGATTGCGGTACAGACGGCAAGGAACCTACGCACCCTTGAGCCAACTCTTGCCACTCCATTCCGTGGTGCAGTTGACCTGCACGCGAGTGGCATTGTTCTCGGCCCACGAGAGACAGTACTTGGTCTTGACGCGGAAGATGTTGCCGCTAGGAACATCGGGATTCTGCGTGGCCACGCTCACAGTGACGGCCTTTTCAAAGTCGATGTTGTCCACCGTCTCGGTGACGATGCACTTTGTCTGCTTCGGCCCTATCGGAGCATTGAGGGGCTTGATGTAAGTGAAGCCACGAGAACGGTTGTCCGGGCCCAGTCCCTTCTTGTCCTCCAACTGCAGGTCAAAACACTTCTGGTTCTCCGTAATCCACTTGCCCATCCACTCGGCAGATGCCTCGCCAAACAGCATGCTGAAAACCTTACCCAGCGGAGCCGGGACGACTTCGTCTGCGAGGAATTTGTCGTAGTGCGTGTCAGTATCCCCACAGTCCGTCGGAGCATGAGTCGCAGGACCCGGGAACGAGCCGAAGCCGCCCGCGGGCGCCTGACCCTCGGCGGCGCCGTCGGCCGGGGCCGCGCCGGGGGGGACGGCGCCGGACACCTTCCGAGTAGGTTTGCTGCCGCCATCACCCCCCGCGAGGGTGCCCGCCTCTGCTGCCTGAGCTTCGGGGGCACCGTCGGTGTCTTCCTCGTAAAAGTCTTCGTCGCCTTCATCACTATCCTCGTCGGAATCGGACCCGGCCGGCGTCTCCGGCTCGAGGCTAGCGGCCTCGACGTCGAGCTTCTCCGTCTTATCGCCGCCGGTGCCCTCCAGCCGCACTCCGTTGAGCGTGCTCGTCAGGGTCGGGTGGCCAAGCTTCCAGATGTTGACAATCAGATCGTACGTAGCGTCTCTGCTGGTGAAGCTGGCAAAGATGTGCTTGGCATGCAGCGTCGATATCATCAGGCCGTTCTTGAACACCAGTGCAGTGCTTCTCTTCTCCACAGAGACGATTTCGTCAAAGCTCATGACCAGCGTCGTCGTCCAGCCCAGGATGTTGCTGCTGAAGCAGAGGTGGCCCTCCGAGACGTAGAGCCGGCCGTGCGCGAGAATCTCCCTCTGCAGCGCGCAGCTGTAGTCCTCGATAAGGTAGTCGTCGTCTGGCACGCTCTTGAAGAATGTGTGGAAATCGCGGTTCCTCTTCTTACTAGCAATGGCAAACCCCGTAAGCTTGGGCGCCGGGCCGGCTGGTGCCGGCGGCGCGACCGTGTGCGTGGTGGCAGTAGAGCTTCCGCGCTTCCTCTGTGCATCGCTCTTGAGCTCATCCTTGCCATCGGCCTGGTCGGACTGCGAGGCTCCTTGCTCCTGCTCGCCATTGGCCGCCTCATTAAGCGACCTGGGCCTAGCATTTGGATCGTCGACGCTCTCGCCTCCGCCTCGGGTTGAGGTGTCGGCTGGGGCAGACTCTGATCGTGCCCGCGTATCGTTGAGGTCTGGAAATCGAGACGTCTCGAGATTCGTTGTTGTGGTCGCTGAGGGCTCCATGATGCCAAGTTGGCTCAAGCTAAGGTCGCCGGTTCCGATCGTCTTGGTTGTCGACTCCTTCTTGTCCATTCCGTCGCTCGACTGAGGCTCGGGCAGTGGCGTTTCGGCTCCGTCAACTTCAGCAGAGGACGATTGTGACTTGGCCGGCAGATTCGTTCGACTCTTGTTGCCTCCGATCCCAATGCCGCCGCCCTGAATGTTGCCGGTAATCGTGCTTGCAGCGTTCTGGGCAACCGAGAACATGGACGAGAAGAATCCCGCCGAGTTTGGAGGTTGTGACTGGCCGTTCTCGGGGGTAGGCGAGAGCGGAGCGAGGGTGATGTTGGAGAGTTTGCTGGGCACGATGCTGGCGGCGGCGGATCCCGATTGTGATCTTCGATGTACGTTTACGGCTTTGGGGGAAGAGGAGGAGGGAGATGCGCCATCACCCGGTGCAGAAGGCTCCGAGATGACAGGTGGCAGCTTCCTGTCGAGGTGTGCGGCGGGAATTGTTCGTTCGACGGGCGTGGGCGGCGTGTTGACAATGACGGGGCCGTATCTGTCGCTGCTGGTCGAGGGTCGAGGCAGCGTCGTGAGGCGCGAGGGCGAGTGGATCGAGTGCTTCTCAGGGGAGGCCGTGGTCCTGGCGGCGGCTGGGAGCTCGGGGAGGGGAGCTATCTCGCTTACAGCCTCCTTGGACGCATTGGGGGAGGGCGACGGGCTCCTGGACGTGCCGCGGCGGAGGCGCCGAGAGAGGAGAGACGGGCGGCGCTCGCGAGGGTCGAAGTCGGTGACGTGCAAGGCAGGCGTCGAGCTCGAGCCCAGAACTGATGTCGTGGTCGCACGGCTGAGTGGGGGGCGGGAGATGCTGCTGATTCGATGTTAGTTGGAGGCTGAGGTTGCATGTATGGAGTCTGCAGGAGTCAGGATTGGAGGGGGTTGACGGCATACGCTGGCCTGGAGGCGAATGAGGACGGCGCAAATGCGAATACGAGAGCAAAAAGGGAGACGTTGGTAGACTGATGATGAAGCAAAGAAAGCAAATAGTAAAAAGATTGTAATTTGTTTGTTTGTTTGCGTAGAGAGGGGGAAGAAGAGACCAAGAAAGATGCAGTAGTAGTAGTAGTAGAAGAAAGGATGCACAGAGAAGCTGGCAAGTAAACAAAGCAATTGAAGTCAAAACAGGACAGCAAACAGGGAAGAGAAGGGGACAAAAGGCCACAAGCTGCTATGAGCTAGGTCCAGTGCTATGTGGCGCCTTTTGTGAAGGAGCGTGCGTCTGCGCTGTGACGCTGCTGCGACAGTGAGAAGGAGGGAGGGTGAAGGGAGGGGAGGAGAGCAGATTGAATACTTGTAGTCTGCTGCAGTGCAAAGGTAGGCGCAGGTACTGGACAGGTGAAATGAAATTAACTGCAGATTGGCCGTGGAGCTTCTCCTGCAAGGCTACACGGCCTGAGCCTGGCGCTACCTGTCATTTTGCCGAGGAGTGGAAATGAAGAGGCCCGAGGAGAAGCTGGAGGGGGGGAGAGGAAGTGCAATCGTGGTGGTGCTGACGGTGAGGCTGATGGTGATGATGATGTAGGTGCAACGTATGTCGTGGGCAGCAGTTCTGCAGCAATTGGTGCAACATAAGGTAGACATAACAAGAAAGATGCATTCACACTTACCGCTCAGACTCGCCGTCAGCGTCTGCACCGCCCGACTCGTACGAGCCAAAGCTGCGGTCGTCGATGTCGTCGTCGTCGCCAATGTTAACCGACACGGCATCGTCGTCGCGGCCAGAAGCATCCGACTCCAGGCCTCCTGTCCTGGCCCTTCGCCTGCGCTTGGCGAGAAGCTTGCTCAGGCCGCCGCCTCCGCCATTGCTGTTGCTGTTGTTGGTGGTATTGCTGGCGTTGTCCATCTTTGTCTCGGACATTGAGTGAGACAATTGATGGAACCCGCTGATGCAAAAGATGACGACAGAAAGCTGTCGCTATTGGGAAGAGAGAAAGAGAGGAGAGGCGAAGATGAAGAACAAAAGAGGCAAAAGCAGGATGAAGCGTGGATATGATGATACGGAGTAGTGTCAATGCCTCTGATTAGCGGTGGGCAGAAATATCCCCGCTTCCTTCAACCCAAGACGTCTTCTCAACTCCTCTTGCAGTTGGACCTGGGCTCTGTTTAATGAGGCTCTATCACGGGGAGGCAACTGGGGGCGAAAGGGTGCAAAGGAAGGCGTCCAGGACTTGTTCGTCTGTCTCTGTCGCGCGACCGTTTCCAGCATGATACTAGACGGAGAGATTGCTATATAAATAGCATCTCCCGCCGCCTCGCCGACTCCTGAATTCCAGGGTCCTCAAACTTATACCGGGGCCCCGTTTTCCAACTCGGCAAAAGCGAGGCTGCGCAATTTCAGCAGCAGCAGCAGCAGCAGCTAGGAGAAAAGGGAAGAAAAGACGGCGACGTTTCTGTCTGATCGGGGCCGGATTGGGACGGAGACGGATGCAAGAAATGGTCCCTTTTGGGGTAAATGACGAAACACGGCAGGGCAGCTTTGTCGAGATTATGTGGACGAGGCCCCTTGGAGCTGGAGCTGGAACTGGAGAGGAGGAGGAGAGTCGAGGTGGGGTTTGGGGCGACGGTCTTGGTTGTTAGTGTGCGAGCATGACGAAGTCGATGAGAAGCCTCAACAGAGGAAGAGTCTAGAGCTTGCCATCTTGTTGTCTGTGTACACCGTATTACACGTACATACCTTGATACTACAGGCACCTAGCCAGGAGATGGAGTGGCCCATTGCTCGCTGATATAGATCTTGTCGCTTGTCTGAAGCGTGCGATTGCTTCTTGATCGGATCTCGATAGTCTCGCGGTTCTATCCACTTGGAACATGCCTCTGCTGGGCTCATACAGACACATCACCCCTATTTGACCTCCACTGTCCATGTTGTGGAGTATCTTGAACAGCTGCTACAGACGCAAAGCCTCAGTGACTCTCCAGCCGCAGCCACAAACAACTCTGGTGCCATCACGGGGTCCAGCTAACTCTCAAGCCGTGTAATTCATCAGAAACAACCCGAACGCTTCTGGCTGAAGCCGTCATGCCGCACAGTACCTTCCACTACCTCCTCTCCCGCTGCCATCTTGCAGCCACCCGCTGTCTTTCCCACGTACCTCCCGTCCGCACCGCACGCATGCCGTCATACCGAAGCGGGACAGAATACGCGCACTCACGCGCACTCACAGCAGCCAAAGTGATGCAACCACATGCATCCTCCAGTCCTTGACGCTTTCACTCGTATCGTCAACCCACCTCACGGGCTCGTTAGACGACGCCGCCTCTTCTAGGGGAACCGAACTCGCAACGACCACCCCAGACAGCTCGTGAAGGACACCTCAGCACCGAGCCTCCAACTGCCGTCCTGCCAAAGCATCACCAAGATCATCACCACCACCACCATGGAAGCCTCACCGCTCACCAAGGCGCACGACCACGCGCGAGCCGCCGCCGTGGCCACTCGCCAGTCCGCCGACACCACCGTCGCCATCAGCGAGCACACGCTGGCCGCCGGCGAGTTCGCAAACGCCGCCAGCCTGACGTCGAGCGTCGAGGCCCTGCGCACCCTCAAGCTGCTCGAGGAGCACCATCGCAAGCTGGCCGAGATCCTCAAGCTGCCGCCGGAGCAGGTGCCGCACGCGCGCGCCGACGATGGCGGCGGCGAGAAGGCGGCGGCGACGACATCCGAGAAGGCCTCTTCCGACGGCGGCGGCGACGCGGTGGCGGGCGACGCCCTGCATGCCGCGGCCGCAAAGGCCCAGCAGCAGCAGCCGCCCGGGCTGGCCTCGCAGCGCCGCTACGTGCCCCGCGAGATGTCGTCGTCCATCGCCAGCAACCTGGCCTCGGCGAGGGGCATCCGCTCCAACAAGGACCGCGGCCAGCCGCTCAGCCCCAGCGTGTCCAACGACCAGGCGCCGGGAAACCTCGATCCCCAGGCCAAGCGCGATGCCTCCAAGGCCAAGATGCAGACCATCATGGACCGCCAGTCCGGCGGCGGCGGCCGCCCGACCTGGGTGCCTCCCATGGCCACCGCCGCGTCTACCAAGCAGCAGCAGCAACAGCAACAGCAGCATCACCAGGGAGCGGCAGCCGGCGGCGCGTCGCCAAAGGTCGACACCGGCTCCTCTTCCGCGAAGGACGACGGCGGCTATGCCCGCTTCTACAACACCTTTGGAAGCCTCATCAACAAGATCTCTGCGCCCCTCGCCTTTGCCGGTCTGCCGCTCATCCAGGAAGAGCCCGCCACGCCTGCGGAGCCCGCCGTGCCGTCTTCTCCCAGCGTCCACCTGTCTCCCACGAAGCAGTCTCGCGCCCGCGCCTCCCCTTCTGCCACCGCCGATCCGGATCTCTCCAAGATTTACTCAAAAGCCACCATGCGCGCCCTCGTCCGCGACGGCCACACGGCTGCCGACTCGTTCTACGTCGTCCCCTCTACCGGTCACACCATGTCCTACGCCAACATTCTCAGCTACGCCGAGAAAGAGAAGCGTCGCCTGGAAGCCTCGACGCACGGTGACATGCTGCCGCAGGATGAAGACGACGACGACTTCGTAGACGCCCGCGAAGCCCCTGGTGCCGTGCACGCTGCCCGACGCCGGATGACGCGCACCCACTCGGAAAAGGAACTGTACAACACCATCGAGGAGCTCAGCCTGGAAAACAAGTCTCTCAAGGACATGCTCGACAAGCTCTCCAAACGCCTGCACACGTTCGAAGCCAGCGCCCAGAGCTCCGCCCTCGCCCTCGCCGAAAGCTACCGCATCATGCCCGGCGGCTCGCCCCTCCCGTCGGGGGCAGGCGGAAGCGGAGGCAGGGCAAACGAGGATGAGCTGGTGCGCAAGAACCACGAGCTGGAGGAGCAGCTGTCGGAGATGACCAAGCACATGGAGCGGCTCGAAAAGGACAACCGCAAGATGCAGAAGACGCTGGAGAAGTACCGCGAGAAGTGGGAGACGCTCAAGGCGGGCGCCAAGGCGAGGCGGGGTGGGCAGTCGACGACGGGGGAGAGCGTGGAGGATGCGCGGTCGCAGGTGTGATTTGATGAAACGATGCATGATGTTGTCTCTCTCTCTCTCTTTTGAATTCGCCCTTCTTGACATTTGAGCCTGGTTGTGATGGTGGGTGCGGAATGGTGTCCTTGGACAGTGATGAGGTTTGCAGGAAGAGCAAAGCAGCGTTTCCAGCGTAGCATTCTCCTTTACGAGTATATGAAGTATTGTTGTTCCTCTTCATCCAAATGTGATTGTCAGAAGAGAAAGACTTAATTCCACCAGAAACTGACGCTGAAGTTAATACTCAAGCTCCGCACATAATGCCACCACCCGATAGGAATCACCAACGTATCCCCCGGCCCCAGCACCGTCTCCCAATACGGCACGCCCTCCAACTCCCTCCTCACACCCTCCCACTCAACACCTCCTCCTCCACCACCATCCTCGTCCCAGCCCTCGAGCACGCCAACATCCAGCGCACTCGTATTACTCATATCAACACCATGTTCCACCCCCCTCGGCCGCAACCACCTCGTTTCCTCAGGGGCGTACAAGCGCACGTATTTCGTTCCAACGACCTGACAGAGCAAATTATGGTATCCGTCCGTATGAAGCGGCGTGATTGTCCTCGCGGGGCCGAACCACGCGTTGAGTTGGGGGATTTCGAGACGGGGCTTGTTTTTGGAGGGGTCTGTTGGATGGGGGGGGACGTCGGCCCAGCAGAAGTCGGGGACTTGGATGTCGTTTCTCAGAGAGGGGATTTGGTGGAATAGGTCGTGCTGGGCAAGATATCCGACCCTGTTCACCCGTCTGAACTCGTCGTCCTCATTATCCCCTGAGGCGAAAATCGTAGGATCAATGTAGGTTTTGAGAAAGTCCTTGAAGGGAATCAATTCCTGCTTCCAGCCTTCGTCGACATAACTCCTTCCCACCTCCACGGGCACAAGCCTTCGTCCGCCTAACGTCCTCTCGAGGAGATATCCCGCGCTGTTCCATGGTCTGTCGTTGAGTGCGGGCCAGTCGCCTATTAGATCCGTGAAGACAATCGGTTTTGGTTTTCCTTGGGATTCATCGTTCATGTACCTCTCGAACCGCTCCAGCGTCCAGTTTTCATATCGAGGACATGTCTTTTCCGGTGAAAGAGTCGGTCGACCATATGGTTCGGCAGCAGAGAACCTATCAACGAGCCCCTGCTTAGGCGTCCGGAGATCCTCCTTTCTCTCCGCCTCTCCAATGAAACGCTCGAGTAGATCCAGCATCTTTTCGATCCACGCCCTGCCCAGCGCCTCTCCCGCTCCCCCAGCCACAATCAGCGCCCTATCCAGATCCTCCACAACCTCATCCAGCACATCCTCGCAGAACCCATCCCGCCTCTGCACGATTTTAAAGTAAGACGTGAGGATCAGCGTGTCCGTGTACAGCCATCGCCAGTGATGCGGCAGCAGATCGAACCGGTAGGCGTAAAACGCCGTCATGCAGGTGGATGCGAGGTCGGATAGGCGCTGCCCGAGGAGGCGCTGGTCGATGTCCGGGGGTTTTGGGTTGTCATCTTCTGGGGAGGTAGAGTCTAGTTTGAGGAGGAGACTGGCTTGACGGCGGCGGAGGAGCTGCAGGGCTTGGGCTTTGGGGTCTGAGGTTGGGAGGTTGGATGCTTTTGGGGTGGGAGATGTGTATGTGGTTGAGGCGATGGTTGTTGCGGCGTGGCGAAATTGTGAGAGGATTCGGTCCCTGAAGGACGACATGATGTGATCTTCGTTCAACGTGAACGAGTAAGATGAGATGTGATTTCAAAAGAGTGGACAGAGAGAATGCGTGAGTGTGTCGATGGCGTTGAAAGGTAGACAGTGTAGTTGTAAGAAGTTGAGGTCATTTTTGCCGTCCAATTTTGTAGGGTAAATACTAGACTTCAACCATCCACGCAAAGTCAACATTGGTATGCTATGAGCTCCAGCCCTAGACCTCACATTTCATCCACATAGAACATCAGATATTATAGGATATGGAAGATCTGATCTCTACTCATGTTAATCATATGCTCCCGACTGTAGCTTTGCATTCACACATTCATTTCATAAGCCCAAGTAAGGTAACCTCATATCATCAATTTTCCCGCACAATGACACCCCCATACCCATCAAATAACGTACAAGACATCAAGATTTTCGTTACATCGCTTGGATCTGCGCCGCCTCTGCTTATTCTAACAAGTCCACACGCCCACAATGCCGTCCCGTCTACCCTCCACCAGGTAGCCGTCTCGGAGACGCACCCGCTCGACAATGGCGGCCTTCTTGCCGCCCTCGGACGCGGCAATGCCCGCGCCGCAGTCCCATTGCCGGCCCTCGACCTTGTCGTACACCTTGACCACGTCCTCGCTGGCCGCGCTGACGATGCGTCGCGCATCAAACATCATGCTGGTGACGGGGTTGTCGTAGGCGTAGGCGTCGTAGATGGACCCGGTTCGGAGATCCCATATCTGTGGCTTGCGTCAGTGGATGCTATAGACTATAAAAAGGGGAAAAGACTCACTCTGATGCTTCGGTCCAAGCTGCCAGTCACCAGGTGTACATCGTCAAACTGCAGACATGTCACGGCCCCCGTGTGGCCCACCAAGCTCCGGTGAACCTGGCCGCTTCGCAGATCCCACAGGCGCACCATGCCGTCGGCCGTACCACACGCCAGCGCCGACTCAAACACCTGCAGGGCACCGACAAAGTCGGCCGAGGTTCCCTGGGCCCGGCCGGTCGGCCTCCACGTCGTGTCGTCCGTCGTGGCAATGGCTGACGCCTGAGCAGCAGCCCACATGACGTCGAGCGTCTGCACGCAGCGGCCCTTTTCCAGGTCCCAATGCCGGATCGTCTT
This sequence comes from Trichoderma sp. PF4103, assembly GCA_023628735.1. Taxonomy (NCBI): domain Eukaryota; kingdom Fungi; phylum Ascomycota; class Sordariomycetes; order Hypocreales; family Hypocreaceae; genus Trichoderma; species Trichoderma sp. PF4103. The sequence continues at coordinate 147,035 of JAMAKC010000041.1, read as the reverse complement.
GTCTGCCGAGCCGGACACCAAAACATCCCCCCTGAAGTGAAGCGCGGTGATTTCGTCGACGTGAGATGACAGGGTGTAGAGTGCGCAGTCGTCCATGCTGCCCTCTGGCGGCTCGATCGGCTGCGCATCGGGGTGCTCAAAGGCAATGGCGTCCTCGTCGTCATCGCCAACCTCCTTCCCGCCCTGAGGGTTGTAGTGCGTTTTGCTCAGGTCCCATAGCCTGATGGTGGCGTCCATAGAGCCAGTAGCCAGAATGTTATCCTCAACCTGCAGAGCGCGCACCGAAGCTGTGTGACCCTCTAGATAGCCCATGCATCGTCCAGCATTCAGATCCCAAACTCGAACAGTGTCGTCCAAAGCAGCAGTTACCAAAGTTCCAAAAGGCGCATCAAAATCCATGGCTGTAATCGTATCTCGGTGGGCTCGGATTTCTCGAATGTTGGAGCCCGGGGCGAAGTGTTCGTGCAGAATGGCCATTGATTTCCGGCGATGAACCTTTTTGGCCTTGCGCTGCTTGCCCTCGGTGGCGGGCAGCTTCTCGTAGACGGATTTGGACATGAATTCGGGGTCGTGGTCGTCGGCATCGCCCACCAGATCTCGCTCGTCCTTGGTGGCGGTGTTGCGAGCAAGCTCCTCGGCCTCGTCGACAATGGCCTGTACTTCGTCGATTTTCAATTCAAGGTCCATGACTGGATAAATCATTATTAGTCGGGCTGCAGATGGCTTCAAAATCGGCTTGTGAACCTACCATCGTGCTCGAGCGTCGCCTCGTCCTGCTCAAAGCCCGCCAACCGCTCCAGCACAATGCGGCGCATGCCGTACAGGTTGGCAATCTTGTTGTCAATCTCGCGAATCTCGCAGCTGACCATGCTCTTGCGCACGCCCAGAAGCTCCAGCTCGTGCACCATGGCCGTCTTCTCCTTCTTGAGCTGGGCCAGCTTGGTCGGGGTCGCGGGCGTGCCGTCGCCCTCCTCGAGCAGCTTGCGGCCCCTCGACGGGCGGCGGCGGTGCTTCTTGCCGTCCTGGGCCAGGTCAGGGAAGCTGGCCTGGAAGCCCTGGAAGAGCGAGTAGGCGTTCTGGTGGTCGGGGATGTTGGACAGCAGCTCGTCGGGCAGGTGGGTGAGGGCGCGGTGCTGGATCTCGGCCGTGGACAGCTTGGACCGCACGATCTCGGTCGGGCTGGACCGGGCCATGGAGAACATGCCGCGCTGGACGCTGGGGCGCTTCATCTGCTTGTGAACCTCGGCCATGGCGGCGCGGTAGTGGGCTCCGGATGCCTCTGCGGCCGGGCCCATGAGCTGGCTGGCCGTTACGGTGACCTTTCGGCTAAAGGCCTCGAGGCCTCGAGTCTGCGGAGAAGAGGCAAGTCATTGGTTAGCTGGGACTCATGCGCTCAGTGTCGACGACGCCGCAATGCAGCGAGTCTCTTTTTCTCTTGCGACGTACAGAGATGATGGACTGCTCGTCATCGGGGCCATCGTCGAAGGCATAATGGCTCTCCGAGTCGGCCATTACTCAACGGCTGGCCCGGCGCTGAAAGGGACTCTCAAGATCGGGGCTCGAGGCAGCGCAAGGCAAGGGCGGGATTTTCGTGGTCAAGGCAGGGAAAAGAAGAAGAAACGTAGTCGGAGGCTTTTCATCGCAGAATCCCGGCATTGGCTTGCGGGTGTGAAATTTGGGATGACGCGCAGAAAATGCAAGAACCGAGAACTGGGGGAGAGCCGGGGGCCGACAGCGTGTACAGGTACAAGGGCACCAGAGGGGCTCAACTGCTCCAGAGCTGCTGTCGGGGTTGGCGGGTTTTAGTGGCCTGTACCGCCACCCCTCTAGCTGTTGAGTGCTTGCAGCTGCACTTTGGTCTCGGATTGGCATCATCGGGATAAAGTACCGCTACCTGTAGCAGCTATACCAGCCCTCGTGATCCTCCCCGACCTCAAGCTCTCAACTCTAATACGGCATCATCTCTTATTATTCTTGCGCTCTATGTCCCTATGCACCTCCATCACATCAAGACTGCATGTCTAGATTCAATCTCTGGTTACACTACTAATCCATTGACCCCTTTTGCATAACATTCATGTTGAGACATTGGCTAGCAGTAGCAAAGCTGCCGTCGTACGGCATTCCAACTCTGTCGCTGTTGGCTCGCTCCCTCTCGCACAGGGCCAGTATCAAACCTTCAGTCTCTGCCTGTGCGGCTCGCTCGATGCCCCACTGGGGGCTTGTCCGGGGTTCCAGGGCATAAGACGGGAGCGGCAGCTGCTGAAGGATCCTGATGATGACGTTGATTGATTGATATCGAATAGGTCAGGGGACCCTTGGTGAGATTTCGTATCGACAATTGACTGCTTATATCAAGGCTCTGGAGTTGTGTGAATGCAAAGTGCATAGACGAGATAGCAAGCAATGATATAGCCTATATCTAACTTGATAGAGGTGTCCGATAAGGATGCATTCAACTGCTATCAGATACAGATGAATGCCTACCTACAATCATAGCTGGCCTGTCCTGCAGCACCGCTTCACGTCTTACGCGTAAAACTTTCAAAGAACTTGCAGCAGCTCTCCAGCCTGCATCTCACTGGCGAAGCCGTTACTTTTCTTGTAATGCCAGATGCCAGCTTTTCCCTTCTGCCGCACCTTCTGGCATGTGTCACGCACGAGACACGACTAAGCTGGGCTGCACTAAAAGATGGGGCCTGGCTGAGTCTTTGTCCAAGTCACCCGCCGGTCTCGGGACCCAAATTCGTTCCAAGCCGTTGAGCCTCTACTAAGACAAGAAAGCTTCTTTCTACCTCCATACCAAGACGTCAGCTTATTTAGATAAACTTTGTCGTTCTCTCTCTATAACTCTGCTTCAATCAATCCCTTTCATAGCCTTCCTCTTCTTCGACATACCTGCTCACAATGGACGCAGCCGTCGACATGGCCGACAGCGAGCAGGCGCTGGATCTCGCCCGCATCCGCTTCCAGCTCATGTGAGTCTGCTCGGAAGCTCCTGGGAGCTCTCCCACGACCCAATTCGCCCTCCTTTGCAAGCCTACTGACACGCTGATGCAGTCGCCTCGAAGACACAATTACCTTCCATCTCATTGAGCGAGTTCAATTCCCCTACAACAAGGTTGGGACAACAAGACCTCCCCTAGAGACCAGCTTCTCCAGAGACACACACCCTCGTTTACTGACACGAGCCTTCTCCCTCGACCCAGACAATCTACACGCCCGGCGCAATCTCCATCCCCGACAGCAACCTCAGCTTCTTCGACTGGTACTTCTTTCAGCAAGAAAGGCTCCAGTCCCTCATCCGCCGTTTCGAGTCGCCCGACGAATACCCCTTCTTCCCCGAGGCCCTCCAGAAGCCCATCCTCAAGCCCCTCAACTACCCCAAGATCCTGCACAACAATAACGTCTGCGTCAACGACAAGATCAAGAAGTTCTACATTGAAAAGTTCCTGCCCAAGGTGTGCCCCAACTTTGGCCGCGAGGACAGGGGCGAGTCGCAGGAGAACTACGGCTCGACGTCCACCTGCGACATTGCCTGCCTCCAGGCCCTGTCGCGGCGCATCCACTTTGGCAAGTTTGTCGCCGAGTCCAAGTTCAAGTCGGACCCGGAATACTACACAAAGCTCATCAAGGCTGAGGACCGCGAAGCCATTGGCCGATCCATCACCAACGAGGCCGTCGAGAAGCAGGTCCTCGACCGCCTGCGTCTCAAGGTCGAGACGTACGGCAAGGACCCCTGGCTGCTGGAGGGCGTGGAGCAGCCCGTCAAGATCAACGTGGACGCGGTCGTGTCCATGTACAAGGACTTTGTCATCCCATTGACCAAGGAGGTGGAGGTGGAATACCTGATGCAGAGGCTCATACCCGAAGAGTAGGGAGTATAAGCAAGTCTAATACCATTTTACTGCGGCGCCGCTATATAATCGCCCACAGCCTTGACGGCCTCTTTGAATTTACCCGCCTCAATGAGAATCATGTGCCCAAACGTCTTGATGCCCATCTCCTGGAACGCCCGCTTGCTGTCCGCCACGGCATCGTCCTCTTTCGTGTATCGGAAGCTGCCATGCGCTACGGCGTACTTCTCCAGTACCTCATCCTCGGGATGGAAGTGGTAGGTAGAAGCCTCCTCCTTTGCCTTTTTCCGTTTCCGGTCCTCCACGTCCAGCGTCGACTCGACCTCCTGGTACGTCCTTGACAGGATGAGGTAATGTGAAAAGTCGTACGGCTCCTTGTCCTCCAGCGCATCCTCCACCTCCTCGACAAGCATGGTGTACAGCGGCGGCGCAATCTCCGACGGCATGTTGATGAGGCGCTCGGAGAGGACGAGCCCGACGGGCTTCTGCGCGCCGAGGAGCTCCGCGACGGCCGATATTGACGGGTTGGTCTGCGCCTTGTCGACGAGGTACTTGATGATGTCCTTCATGGGCTCCTTGTCGCGGTGCTCGTGTGTGTTGAGGACCGTGAGCATGGCGTAGGCATCGTTGGCCTTGCCGTCGACCTTGACCGTCGAGCCGATTGTCGGTTGCGACAGGACGAGGTCCGACAGCGCAGACATGTTGAAGAGGTTGGCGTCGACGTCGAAGAGCTGCCGCAGCAGCGACTTTGTGCCGTGGAAGTCGATCTCGGGGTCGAAGTTGAACCATTCGAATTCCACATTGACCATGTCAAAGTCCTGAGCTCGTCAGCGCAACTTGTTCCCATGAAAGCAATGAGGGCGCATCTCTCTGCCGTGTCTCACCTCGTCATCGCTGCTGTCCTCGTCCATGCGGTCGGCGCCAGCATCAGCCGGCGGCGCATCCTTGGCCTCTTCCCTTGACCTCTTTTTGCCCATTGTGAATCTGTGTAAGCCTGACAAAAAGGTCTCCTTTGCAATTGATAGAAACTGTATGCGCTCAGCAATGACGCCTGGGTCAAAATATTATTGAAGACGCATCACTGCTGAGCTTCGATAACGAATTTTTGTTCCCCACTGTTGTGCGCTAAACCTCTTCCAGCCACCCGATAAGAGCTTCGCGGCGTCTAACTAAACGCGATAAACCCGCGTCTGTCCCGCCAATCAGCGTCTTCTCCCCAGACTCGCTGCCTTTCATTCTTGTCCCCACTCTGAATGTCGTCGCAACAGTCAACTTACGTAGCCGAACTGAATCCGCAAGCTTCACCAAGGCGGAACCAGAGCCTCGCGCAACCAGCCAATCGCCGTGATCCCAACCTGCGCCTCCTGCGGCATGACAGACGCTGAACCTTGAGAAAGTTGCACAGATCGACTCGCCGCAAACCATCCAACTTCCTCCACACAAAGGCAACACCAGCCCCGCCGTCACTCGGACATCGCGAGTGCTGCAACCCGCATATTGCCGCTACATCGAGAGGCGTGGCTTCTACAGGACCAGCACCGCCATGGACTACAGCGCCTCCATACACGAGACCGAGGACCCTGCGGCGTCTCCCTGGGGCAACACGCCCGGCTCGTCCCCCCAGCACGACCGCACCACCTTTGCCAGCCTCACCGGCGACGCCCCTGTCCCCGCCTTCCCGTACACCCCGCAGCCGTCCAACGGCGACGACGTCTTTCCGCAGTCGGGCTCAATAACGCCCACGGCGGGCGCAGAGGGCGGCGAGTTCGGAGCGGCGGCGGCGTCGTCAGAGGCCGAGACCGTGTCTCAGACTGCCGAGTCCGAGGCCGCCCAGTCGACGGCTTCGACAGAGGCCCCGTCAGAAGAGCCGCAGCAGCCTCGGAAGCCGCCGCAGCCCCAATTCAGGCTGCAGGCCAAGATTACAGGGCTGGAGCGGACGGGGAAGAAGGATCCGATACTGCGATTCGATGTTCACGTAAGTTATCTCGGGACCTTGCTTCTTGTTTCACTGAGAGAACGGGTTGGTTCTAACCAGTCCCCTCCATAGACAAACTTGCCCCGATTCCGCACCACTCAGTACCGAGATGTTCGACGTCTGCATTCCGAATTCGTCAAGCTGGGAGAGCACCTGATATCTGCCAACCCCGAGGCCCTCGTGCCCGCTGTTCCCCCTCCGATCACATCGGCCGGCGCCGGTACCGAGGAGGACGAGAACCGAGTCAAGGCTCTGATGCAGCGATGGTTCAACTACGTGTGCAGCAACGAGGTCCTGATGAGGGACGACGAGATGGTGCTCTTCGTGGAAAGCGACTTTGGCTATAGTCCGCTGGTGAAGAGGAAGCAGCCCGCCACCGGCGTCCGCAGGAAGATCCTCAAGCAGTTTGCCCCGCCTCCTGACGATACCCCTGAGCTCGCAGAGGCTCGTCCCATCGTCAAGCTGTTTTACCTTGGCACGATGGACGCCGGTCACAAGGTTGACAAGCTTGTCAAGGCTCGAAGAGGTAAGGAGTAGCAATGCCCATCAAAATCCTGATTCATACTTACTAAAGGAATTACGCGAACAGGTCTTGGTCTCGCCGAGTCGGATTACGGCGTCAAGCTCGGCGCCATGCACGTCCAGGAGCCGCACCCAGGCCTGGCAAACGCCTACAAGAAGCTCGGCAGGGTCATCCAGACGGTCGGCGACTACCACGCGGCGCAGGCCACGGCCGAGGCGACCACCATCGGGGACCCGTTCCAGTACCACTCGCAGGACGCCTTCATCGTCAAGGAGACGCTCACGAACCGCCAGATCCTCATCCGCGAGTACCTGCAGGCCCAGGAGGTGACGCGGAGCAAGCTCAACGCCGCGGACCGCCTCAAGGCCAGCTCGAGCGTGCGCCGCGAAAAGGTGGACGAGGCCATCGCCGCGCTGGACGAGGCCCGCACGAGCGAGACGCAGCTCTTCCACAAGACGAGCCGCGTCACGCAGAACCTCGTCCAGGAGCGCCGCCGGTGGTTCGAGCGCACGGCAAACGACCTCCGCCTCGAGATCAGGGAGCTCGTCCTGCGCGAGATCGAGGCCGAGCGCCGCTCCCTCGCCCTCCTCGAGAGCGTCCGCGCCGACATCCGCTCCATCGACGCCTCGGGCGGCCTCAGCCGCCTCGGCCGCGAGGCCCACCCCACCATCTGCCGGACCAGCCTCGCCGCCAGCCAGGGCCCTAAGGGGGACGCCTGGAGCGGCGTGCCCCGTCGCTCCGACGCCACCAGCCGCACCGCCTCCGTCGCGGGCAGCGGCAAGCTTGGCGTCCCCGAGGAGGCCGGCTTGGAGGGCGAGGGGAACGGCGCGAGGAGGGAGCCTGGCAGCGGCGGGCTGGGCAACTTGGTTGGGCTGGAGGAGGATGACGAGGATCGGATTGATGCGAGGAATGCGGCGAGTCGGTTGGCCACGAGCACTTTTTGAGCGGGCGTGCTTCATGTTTGATGTTCAAGAGGGTGCGTTTTTTTTTTACCTTTGACTCATCTTTTCAGGGTCGTGGTTGAAGAGTGCGGCTGTTTGTCGTAAAAATAGTTTCCAATGTCTATATCTACACTCCATGAGAAATACAATGTGTGAGGATATAGGACACTGTGACATTGGCCCTTTTAGTTGTGATACTGCACGTGTTTATATAGTCCGTCATCGAAACAGGGCAAAGCATAAGGGCCCTCGTTTGAATTCATAATCTATCTGTCAAGCCATGCCTTTCCGTCAAAGACACGGCAAAGTACCCCAAAACGCCTAAACATGCCTCTCGAAAAGTGAAAATCAAAAGCAATACCTCACAGCTCCCCTCCAAATTTCTCCATCAGACGTGCAAATCGCCCGCCCCAGAAATGGAAAACGACGATCCAGTCGAATACTCCAGCGTTCCACGCCTCGCCGCAACTTTGCTCGCCTCGATCGCGTGAAACTTCCTGCCCACGTCCTTTGCCTGCACGACGCCCTGCATGATGGAGTTCAAGAGGCCGAGGAGATGGACGTTGTTGGTCTCGCTCTGGACTTCCCTCTTGAAGGCCTCCCTGTCGGACGGGATGACGAGGCCGAGGCGGCTAACCAGGGCCTGAATCTGTCGGAGGATGTTGAGCGACGGGACGGTGTTGTTGGGGTCCGTGTCCATGCTCTCCTCATCCGAAGTAGTACCTTCATCCTGAGCATCTCCAAAAACGAAAGAGGGCGGCAAACACCGCAGATAAGTCGTGATGAGCTGGATCCGCGAGTGCAGCATCTTGATGGCGTTTGCCTTGGCCGTCAGCGACGCCAGCATCTCCTCCTCCTCGCGCGAAAGAGCAGACGCCTCATCCACCGCCGCCGCCGGATCCTTCTTATCCTCGACCTCGCTCTCCACCAGCCTCCGCTTCCCCTTTCCGTTCGATTCTATGGAACGAGCCGTTCGTTCCTCCTTGGTCGTCGGGGCGGGAGCGCTGGCCGTCGCGTTCCCTCCGCCGCTGGCCACGTAATTCATGCTAATCATCTCCGTCTCGTCCGTCTCGACCGAGTACGGCACCTCGCGGAACTTGAGCTTGAGCGTGGACTCGCCGTCGTCCATCTTCTTGTCCTCGCCGTCGTTTTCGCCCCGGATGTCGTCGACCTCGTAGTTGCTCTCGTATATCGTCAGCGGCAGCTTCCCGCCTACAGAGTGCTGCAGGACCTCTTGAGGATGGAAGCCGAGCAGGACGGCGGACTCGTTCCAGTTCTCGAGGATCTGGTTGTGGATCGGGAGGATGGTGGGCGAAGGGCCTGATGACGACAGCAGGGTGTACCAGCCGACAAAGTCTAGTTTTCGGTCCTTGTGCACAAGACACACTGGACAAAATGAAGTGAGTTAGCAAAAGCTGTGCTGTGGTTTGATACGATGGCCTGGAGGTCTCGCCGTACTCTGTTCGAGCCTCGCGCTGAACTTGGCTGCGTTGATCAGGTAGCCTCCCTCTACCTGGGGCGCTTCCTGGACGTGGCACTCAAAGGCGTGCTCGATGGTGATTTCGCGGCCATTCTGCTGGCCCAGAAGAGCGCCGATGATGGGGCCCTTTTGCTCGCGCAGGGTGTGTCGTGTGATGTAGTCGGAGATTGTGAGGAGCACCAGCGGGTGCAGGACGGCCTGGAGCTGGGAGCTCTTCTGCGTGGACAGAAGAGGGTTGGAGCTGGGAGCGTCCATGGCGGAGGGGAAGTACACTGGCGCGAGCTGTCTTCAGCGATGTATTTCGTGAATGCAGGTCAATAAAGTCGAGATTCGGCGAGAATAAATTCGGGCAGAAATGGGTTGATGATTGGAGTTGGAGGTTGTCAAGTAACAATTGACGTTGGTTGAGGTCGCAGGCCGAGCAGCTGCCCCGCGTGTGGGGTTGAGATGCAGCTGTCATGCTGACTAAGGCGTCTTATGTATGCTCCTCGATCCTCAACAGCCTTGACATTAGGTGTCAAACAAAGATCATGACTCTACAGCTTCAATATAATTAATTCTTACACAAACCGTCATGTGATCTCCTTTCCATCGTGAAACTCAAGGAGCTATTCTCAATGCCCTCAACGCTCAACCTGGTGTTGCTCTTCACCCCTCGAAACTCCCTTCCACCAGACCGTTCGTCCATTCGATATCATGTGTACCATTTCCTTTCCCCTCCTATAACACCTTTCAAGAAAACAATGAAGATAGAAGAACAAAGTGACAAGTATAAAACAGAAACATGCCTTCGTAGGTACTCGTCCATCACTTCCCCGTCATAAATCAGAGAAACCGTGACTCGCTGCCCATGCCCCAGACGAGGCCGTCTCAACGTCGAAACGGAGTAATCAGCCCACCACGGCCTTTTCGCTCAGGCTCTCGAGAAAGGCGCCCAAGTCTTCCTTCTTGACCTCCACAACAGAGTGCTCAAAGCTGTCAATCCGCACACGCGCGCTCGTCTCGGCAACAACTTCCTGGAACGCATTGCCAAACTTGTTGAGACCGTAGCCCCGGTCATTCATCTCCTCATCGTCCGAGTCGTCTTCCGACTCTGACGAGTCAGAGGCCTCGGATTCCGTATCAAGCTCGTCATCGTCTCCGTCGTCGTCGTTCTCGTTGTCTCGGGTCGCAGCTCGCCGGGCCGCACGCTTCTCTTCGCGAATCTTTTCCTTGGCCTTGCGCGCCTCTTCCTTCTTGCGCGCCTTGGCTTCCTTTTTTGACTGCCTCTCCTGCTTGGTCGCCTTGTTCATGAATAGGGTATCTGGTCCTCCGCCGCCGCCCGTGCCCACGACGGTGTAGACTCCACGCTTCTCGTTGAGGCTCGCCACTACCAGTGGTGTTCCACGTCCTCCATGGGACAGCTTGCCCTGGGTCTCTTTTTCCTGTTCGGCCAATGCCTCTCCGATCCAGAGAGCCAGCTTCGTCAGGGCAGCCGGATGCGTGAAGAGCGCAACGTCGGGCCCATCTTTGACGACACACATACGGAAAGCACGGAGGTGCTTGATCTGTTTCTTGTTGATCAAAGAGGTCCCGGTACGGTAGATTGCGCGGTGTAGAAACTGTGCTGTCGGTAGTCCGGCCTTGAGGGCATCGATACTGCAAGTTGTTGGTTAGCACATCTCAATTTCGTCTTCTATATATTCGCTTCTGAATTCTTGCTCACTTTTCCAACGCGTCGTATGCTTCCCAGAAGCGATGAACCCACTCCTCCCCTTGGGCAGCCAGCTCTGACTCGTCCTCCACTTCCCGCGTTACCTGGCTCGGCCCTCCATTTGTCGTGTCCAGGGCATGTGCGTGCTTGCCGACCTCCAGAAGAGCGCCAATTACGACACCAACATCTTGGGCGCTGAGAGTAGCGCGCCAACCCCAGCTACGGACAAAGCCCCATCCATCTTTGGCTCCTGCGCGATCCTTGCCGTCCGTATCAACCGCTGGCACCATCTCGTCGAGGTTATAGAGCGATCCGTACTTCAGAAGCTTCGCCCTCAGCTCACGCTTCAGCATCATGTCCATATGCGTGTAGCTCTGCTTGCACTGTGCCAGGCTGACACCCATCTTGGCGAGAAGCTTGTGAAGTCGCTTGATGCCCGCTTCGCTCCACGTCCTTAGCCTGGAAAAGAGATATGGCGAATGCAGCATGCTGTCGTAGAGGCTCCAATGGCGGATCAATAGAAACCTCGGCTCTGGTGACAGGCGAATGCCAGTGTCTTCAGGGTTCCTGGCCGTGGTTGGTATGATGCCATTGTTCTCAGGAGCAACTCGCCCATTCGTCATCTCTGGAGGGTTCAGTCTCCGGACCTCGTCCCTCAGAAGCTGTCGCAGCCGAGCGCCTCGTACGCCAAACCAGCCAGATGGCCTGCCGCCTGCGCCCGACCGGACAGGGGCGGCAACGCCTGCGGATGACCTCCCGTACAGCTCCATCGACGTAACTCCTACAATGGCCAACCACAACAGGTCATTGTCATCTCGGCCTAGTTCGGAGGCCAACGAGTACATCATGGCCGAAATGGGTTCCGAGTATGATGACCCCATCCTGTAGTATTGGTGTAGGACGGCTTCGTTCTGTTGTCGCATTCGTAGGAGTCGCTTTCGCAGGGCGCGAGCAGAGGCAGCTGGCGGGGGTTGGGCTCCTGACGGAGGTTCGATGGGGTCGCTCGACAGGACCGCATCAGCTTGTCGAATCGAGAGCAAGCCTCTGTGCTCTGGCCGGCGAGGAGAGCTGGCTATCCAGCTCGACTAAGATATGTGTTAGAAACAGGCCACCAAAGTGTTCATGTTATACGTACAGAATTGCTTCGTCGCCGCTGGCGAGGCCGCGATTCCCCATCATCATCAGACTCCTGCTCATTCAAGCTCTTCCTCTTCTGCCCAGCGTGAGCATGCTCTGAGCCCGAGTCGACCTGGTCGCCATCGTCGTCGTCTTCGCTGAGATCCTCGTCGCCCTGCTCCTCAATGTCCGGCATGTCCAGAAGCGCATGATACGCATCGCGTTCAGCCGTGAGATCGCCCTCGATGTCGCCGTCGTCATAGACGATGATGCCGCCCTTGCCACAGTTGTATGACCGACCAATGGCTCCTCCTGTGACCCCAACTGGACTCCTCGACTGATATGAGCTCGACGCTGAATCGGCAGGCTCAAGCGGGAAGCCGCCAAAGACATTGGCCAGGTTCCAGGGCCGGTGAGCATCAAAGACCCAGACCTCGACGCCGCTGTATGGGGACTCGTCGCCCTCGGGTTCTAGGCCCAGCATTGGTCCGAGATCCACCATGCCACCGACACCAAGGCAGATGACAACGCCTCCGCTGCCTCCCTGAGACTCCATCATCGGTACGACGAGCTCCTTCCCTGCCTTCTCCAGGTCGTTGTAGCCCGCGACGGGCTGGATCTTGTGCGGGATGTAGTCATGTTTGAGCAGGCGGGTGAGGATGCGGCAGGCGCAGAGAGCGTCCGGTTCGAGCGCGACGAGGATCAGGACGGCCGGGGAGAGAGGATGGCGGGTGTTTTGGAGATGCGAGTAGAGCTTGGATATCAGGGAACGCGGGAGGTACATGGCTCGAACCGACGGGTATCAAATCGTGACGAAAACGAAAGACTCCAGCTGTGTGAAGAGGCGCGGAACACGGTCGAGATCTGATCTGTTTGCTTTGATCGTCTTCTTGATTCAGTCAAGGAACGCGGTCAAGCTCAGCCTCGTCGTAACAGTAAAGGAACCTGGCGTCAGACACGCTTCGTCAAGGCGCATAGCACACGAATCGTGGGATCTCGCTTCAAGACTGCCAACGAAGGATGCGTACAAGAACCATATGCTGCATATCAATACGACGGGGAATGAAGAAGTACTGAAAGAAAAAATAAATAAAGAAAAACAAACAGAAGGCTATGAGCAGAAAAAATGCCGATGCTCTCTATGTGTATGCTGTGCTGGTATAAGAAGAAAATGACGGGCTCTCTTTTTTTCTTTGCCTTTGTTGTGTTGAAGCACGCTTCACGACAGCTAAAGTCGCATGGATGTTTTTGCGGCTAGGAAACGCGTTCCTGGCAATTAAAACGCCCAATTGAATGACGCGCACCGCGACGAGCCAGAGTGGGAAGGATCGATGGAGGGGTCCGGGCAGGTGGGGCATGGCATGGCGGAACCTGGAAGCTGTTAATCCGAGATTCCGTGTCATCAAGGGACACAGAGACGAAGAGGCTTCTGATACTAGTATATCCTACATCTGCAGACAATCCAGGCAGTATGCGAATTAGTTACTGGATGCAACTATATCGCATTGAGCCAGTATTAGTTGCCCAGAATCCAGTCAATCAGAAGCCAAGCATACATACAAGCGACTGCGCCTGTCCTGTCCAACTCACTGACCACATGCAGCTCATCTCAGCCAAGCCCCGCTGCAACACCCAGCACAGAGCGAAACCAAGACGACGCCGTCCAAGATGCTGCAAACAAGATGCAAGTTTCTAGACGCACATCAAACAAGCCAGAGACAATCACATGGTACAATTAGTGTAGTCCTACTACTACTTTCCCCCAGGCCCAAAAAGGACGCCATATCCGATCCCGTTCGCCCGCCAGAAACCAAGACGCCATCTCTCCAGATCTCGGCTTGCATCCCAGCTCTGGTTTCGGCGTTCTCAGTCTGATTCGTAAGACGGGGCGTCGGCGTATAGAAGCGAGTCAAGAATTCCCCGTTGATCGCCAGAAGGACAGGCAATTCTTGTCTCGGCCCGTTCGGCTGGTTCAGTTAGTACCCCTAGCTAGATACGAACCCTTCTTGTCAGCTTGATGCATCTTTGCTTATTGGCGCGCTTCCTTCTTGCAAGACGGGTTCCATGACAATACTACCTTACGGTATGATGCGTTGTTCGCAGGAAGGGGAGAACTTGGTCGAATTGGCGCCGTGAGAGAGCACGACGATGCGTGTGTGTTTGATCCACACCCTCCTCCGTCACACAAGGTGGGCACCAACAGAAGTCGTTGGGGGCCTTGGGGGCGAAACACCTGAGTCCGAGGCCGTGGTAATGGGTCGGGCTCGAGGCTTACAGGAACAACAAACTCGCAGAAAGGAGGTAACGTAATACAGAGCAGCAGCCGATGGAGCGTTAACCTGCAATTGGGTGCCGGCAAATATGGCAGCTAACCATCGTGAGAAGACGGCAACGAGCACTTGACACTGATATGTACTAGTATCTCGTATGCCAAGGGAAGCCCAGGAGTCTCCAGTCCTGGTCACTCCAGTAAAAATAACTTGGCAACAGTCGATCATTACAAATGTTGCAGTCTGGGCACACCCCGTTACCCATTCGTCACTCGGGAAGAAGGGTCAAAACGACTCCTTGCAAATGAGACGGTCAAGGAGAGACAGGCCCGGCTTTTCTGGTCATGGTACGATGTTGAGGTAATGCATCTCATGCACGCCTACTTAGTCGTGCAGGTGCGGATGAAGGCAGCCGCAAACTCGAGCCCTTGTTTATGTCTATGCTCTGGCGGTAGTAGACGAGCTGCTGACAGGGCGGCCAGAGCTAACAGGTCGGCTGGGATTCGAGCCGAGACATGCGAAGAGAATGGTATTCAGACGCTACAATAGTAGTGCCTACAGAACTAGAACGATCGGTAGCCAACGTCAAGGGCAGCATTAACATACCAGAATAGCAATGTCGCCCAAGAGGTAGGATACGAGTAAAAGACGGGAGCGTACAGCACTCCATATACCCACCAGTAGACGCCTGTAATCACCCATACTGCTTGCAACCCTCACGAGTAGCTGAGACAAGGCACCGGCGGGCTCCCGGGTTGCTTCACTATCGACTCTAACCCCGCCGCATTATGTTCTCGCCGAACCTGCTTACGACAGGCGGGCTACCGGTGTGATGATACTACTACTTTCATATCGCAGACGACGGCACGCAAAAAGCCACGGCAGCAATGGTCTGAGATGTAAACATAGAACAGATGGGAACCCCGGCAGGTTGGGATTGTCAAAGGGAGAAGGACACACAGAGAGACAAACAGAAAGACGGGGACCAGGCGTGGCAGCCGCCCATTGCTTGACGCGAGCAAGGGCGCTGCTGCATGGCCCTAGTAATTTTCTAAAGCAGGTTCCCGTTCTTCTTCTTCTCTTCTTCTTCTTCCTTTTTTCTTTCTTTCCGGCTTGACGCCATGGTGCAGGGACTGCCGACGCAGTAAGGCGGAGCTGAAAGAAGGAAAGCAAGGCGAGTGCGCAAAGGATTGTAGGTGAGAAGAAGACGAAGACATCGGGCACACGACAAGAAAGACGTAGTACCAGAGCATCGTGACAAGGGCGGTGAGGGTTTGACAGGACATGGGGGCATGGGGCATGGGCATGACAGACGACATCTGCAGATGGCATCTGGACGAAACGAAAAGCACTCTGAACTGTACCACTGCAACAGGGATGTGCGCACCCAGCCAACAACAAGCCACAGCACTGCGAAAAAGCTTGGCTTGGGACGCCTTGTCTTGCCTTGCAGGCAAATGCGGCAAAACCGGACATCGCAGAAGCCGGGAGCTTTGGCCAGCAGTAAAAACCTCCCGACAGGGAGTGCTATGTACACGTGCAATGTCAGCCATGTACTACAAGCGAGTGCGGACCAAAACGTCCAGTCTATGAATCATATTCTTGGTCGATTTCGATATTTCCCTGCATCTTTCTTTTAGTGTTGTAAGTAGAAAGAAGGCCAGTTTAGTCCAAGGTCGAGACTGTCTTCAGGCGAAGGAGCAAAAGGGCAGCGGAGAAGAGAGGAAGATCAAAGCGGCGCACATCCCGCAGGACCGGTGCCGCCCAACGACAATTACCGACCAGACGGTAAGGGCTTACGGGGGGGTGTGCGAATTGCAGTTGGGAGGATTCTGCCTTTGGATTTTGCTTCCCTGCGAGGGATTGGATTGGGTGGATGGGCGGGAGGCATGTGGATGGTGGAGGGGGAGAAGCATGTTTCTCTTCTGGGTAGCTGTGTCTTTTTGGACTCTCGGCTCATCACGGTGTCAGTTCTCTCTTTTCAGAATCCTTTGCCCTTCTCTTGGTTCCAAAATGCTTCCATGCTTGGGATCAATTCATCATCGCCCGTATCTTCTCGCCGCCCTCTTGGTACTTACTAACGTAGTACAGTTCCAGTCGGTAGTGGATAATTGAGTGCGTGACATGAGCGAGCGGTCCAAGAGGGGCCCGGATCAAAGAGACCGAAAAGAGATCAATGCAACCCGGAACAGAAATGCTGGCGGCTGGCTGTCGCCAGGGTCCTCGTGCATGTACTGCAGTCGGCGACACCCTTGACTCGGCAGTTCCGCAGCAAAAACAAAAAAGCGAGAGACAGCCCAGAAAGCTTGGACGCTTTTTGCTTGCCCCGTCGCAACGCAACGCGGCAGCCGTGGTGCCAAGGGTGCATCGGCTGCCGATGATTTTTTGCAGGGCATGTTGGAACTTGATGAGTCCCCACGACGAGAGGTGTGGGTTGCGTTTAGCTGAGGTACTTGTGGTGGGTATTTATACCAGTTTGTGTTATTACCTTACTCAGGTATCTGCGGGTTAATATCAGTGGTCGTGGGCTGATGATATTGGCATTTATTTCGAATTTCAAGCATAGGAATTACATGACAAGACTTTACAAGCATGTACGGTTGAGGATGGCTAGCATCTTGGAAGTCGCAGACCGATGATGAGGGGAAGAAGAAATGCAGGAGAAGGAGCAACTGGAAGCTCACATGCATGCAGCCGGCCAGCCAGTCAGTCAGCGATACCTGAGGAGGGAGTACCTGTACCTGCGCTCAGCTCCGGGAGCAGTATGTAAGCTGGCAGCCACTGGGAGCGGATAGGGAACTGGACCTACCTAACTGTACCGACCGAGACGGTCTTAGGCCAGAAGGGGATGACACACCGCACCAGACTGTCGGGTCCGGCTGCTGGTGGTGCTTGTGCTTGTGCTTGTGCTTGTGCTGCCACATCTGGCCATGCCGTGCGAGCCTGACATTTTCCTGTGAGATGTCTGCATGTGAGATGGAAATTCGGAAACAGATTGAAGCGGAGTGCAATGCTGATGGAGCAGCACGATAGTCGTACTCGTATATATCAGAATGGGCTACTGTAAGTGTAGTGCCTGCTGCTGTTGGTGTCCCAAGCTTGGCCATACCTACTAGATCACGGTGAAGGGCACATGCACGAGTACAGCCCAGATTAGCATGAGAAGTTGGCCGGTGGCTCCCTAGTGATTCACGTTAGCACTGGTCGACACCGAAGTTGAGCGTCCTACCTTAGACAAGCCACAGCCAGGGGACCTTTGATGACGGCCTAGCTTGGCGAGCAAAGCCCACAGCCGCAATGCTTACCTCTTTGTGTTCTACTCGCTTCTTCTTCTTCTCCTCCTCGCTTCGGCATGTTTGATTTCTTTTTTCCTTCCCCGTTCCTGAGCAAGGTTTGGTAGCCGGTCGTGGTACGCGGCACGGTAAAACTTGACGTAAATCTACCCCAGGGCGGCATTGCTCCCACCTTAGCGAGCCGCGCTGAAGCTCAAGCGATGCCTGGCGGAACGGTCCACCGCCTTATTAGCAGCTGTGTTATGTGTGCGAGAGAGAACTTGTACTCGTGTTACGTTTGGAGCAGCAGCGCCTCGCATGATGGAGTGCACACCATCATCTCGCAGAGTCTTTCTCGCACCCGGATTTGCATGTGTCATCCATTCATTCCTGGAGCATTTGCTCAGGCAAACCGACTAAAATGGCGTCTAGAAGGTGTTTGTCGAGCTATTGGCATGGCTAGGTGCTTCTCCCGGCGCATCTGGTCCAGAGTTTTGGCCGCGGATGGCGCATGAGATCGAGGCTTGACCTCATGTCGTGGCTACCCCTCCTCTGGCGCTGGCATTTGTGGCTTGCCTGGAATGCTTGCTGCATTGCAATCCATTGGACGTCGTTTGCCTGCTCGTATGGACGTTTGCGTTTTCTATTACTCTGTGATTATTCAATTTGTTTTAATCTTCTGCATTTAGTAGATCTTGGTGACAGCATCTGTTGGCCGTTGTCTCCGCCATCATTGCTGGCATGGCATTGGCACTCTTGCCTCGTACCGCTACTTTCAATTCCATCACCAATTGGTACTTGCTCCTCCGCCATCTGTCTTCAAAATCCTTCCTGCGTGTTGCTTGGCAGCCCTCGTCTGTCACGAATAAGAAATCTCCATCTTCACTTCCTCTGTCGAATCAACTCTCGCCCAACTCCCTCCCTCTCGTCTTACCAAATCAATTTCCCCCCCCCTCCAAAAATCCCGCCCGCCGATTTGGTTCACGTCCCGACAGCACGGCGCCCAGGAAAACGGTACGGTAAGGTAGCGTCTAATAGCAGCAGGCAGTCAGCCACCAAAGCTCTCCACCCGCTACCAGATCTCTGGCTCAGACACGACCAACAGCATATTAAACACCGGAGCCAATTCTGTCTCGAGCCACGCCCCCCCGTCCTCCGCACTCCCTCCCGTCTTTCTGCCGACCTCTTCTGCTCTGCTCTGCGCTGCTTGTGCCCACGCCCCCCCTCGTAGGGGATCTGGATCCTCCCTGCCTCGGCCCTCTCCAGGTCCTGCCCGCGCCGGTACCTCTGCCCAGGTACTCGTACATGCACACGCTGGCAAGGGCCTGTACCATGCCTTGCCTTGCCTTGAACAGGTCCCCCAGGCCCAGCTAAAACAGAGCAAACTCCCGCCATCCGGCCCCCGAGACCTACAAGTTCCCCCCCCCAAAATCCAAATCCCAGATCCGTCCAGCTCCAGCTCCAGCTCCAGCTCTCCATCCCAAAATCCTCCCCCCCTCGACTCGAGCTTCTAGCCAGGCTCGCAGGCTGCTGCTCGCTCTAGCTCGATTCATCGCATCATCCTTCTCCTCTTCTCGACTCGTCATTGCTCTCCGCATCCCTGCTCCCTGCTCTGCTGCCCTGTGTCCCGTCTGTCTGGCTCCGAAGCCCTGCCTCTGCCTTGTCTTGCCTTGTCTCACCTTCACCTGCACCCTCACCCTCACCCGCACCCGCACCCGCAGCAACTCACACACCCTCTCGCTGCCACAGTCCTGCTGCTGCTGCTGCTGCTGCTGCTATATGACCACATCCCAAGCGATTCCTGCATCCCCGTGTCGCCTCGCATTGGCCAGCCAAAAGCCCTTGCACCCTTCAGGTCCCATCCATCCCCAGTGGCGGACCCAGCCTACTGGGCCGGCAGACTGGCCTTGACCTCTTCTTTTCCATTTCCCGTGTCCGCGTCCTTCGTTCTGGGAGGTGCCTCTTTTTTGGGTCGCCTCTTTTTGTTTTTCTACTTTGTCTGGTTTTTTGTATTTTATACTGCGGCACCCTCTCTCTCAGCCCTCTCCTCAGCCTCTCCCCCTTCCTGCTGGACCACTTCTGCACATCACTCGGGGCCCTTCCAATTCTGTGCTAGAATAGATCGACCTTGGTTCCCCAAACCGGAGACGTTCCGCCCATCTCTTGTGGCCCTCTGCCTGCAAATAGCGGCTTGCTCGCTGCGGCTGCAAGTTGGTGGACGCCTCCATCCAATCAGCCCGGGGGACTCTTCTGGCATAGGCATTTCTGGTCGACCCTTTTTTTACCCCATCCTCGCCTCGCAGCTCACTCGCTTTTTCTCCGTCTCTATTCCTCGCCTCGTCCCTCTTCAGCTGCAGGCTCCGTCTCTGCTCCGGATATAGCCCTGGGTAGTACTACCTTACCTTGATCCTCTTACTGCCTGGCCGTATCCACGCCGGGCCATCATGAGCTCCCTCAACTCTCAAGGGCCTCCCGGGTCCGGAGGCGGCGGCGATCAGCACGGTTCCAGCGAGGACTCAACGTCAGATTATGCCGAAACTGTGGATTTCTCAGAGTTCACCTCCATCGACACCGCCCAGATGGTTCATAGATACAAGAACGGGAGGTATGTCACGAATCCCTGACCCCAAAAAGACCCCGACAGCCTTTGGGTGGCGAATCCCAAAAAAAGAAGGGGAACAAGGAACAGGGAACAAGGGAGAGAGGGAAAAAGGAACCAAAAAAAGAAAAGAAAAAAGTAGATGGGAACAAAGAAGAAACAAAAAACAGCCGAAACAGAGCTTGTGATAGCTGACCGACTCCTGGCCACAGGCGATACCAGGGCTGGTTTGACGAACGCTATGGATTGCCAAACGACGACACAGAACAGGCCCGCGAGCACCTCAAACACCGCGTCTACTCCGACTATCTGCTCAACGGCGAGTACTTCAAGGCCCCGATAGGCGACAATCCTCAAAAGATTGTCGACCTGGGCACCGGCGCCGGATTCTGGCCCATTGACGGTTTGTGTCCCTCCCTTGCTCTCCTCTCCCCCCTTTCTCGACGGACGAAGTGCAGTACTACGGTTGTATTGCTTTGATCTCGACTACTTGTAGCTAATGTCTTCTTGCAACAAAGTGGCCGAGCGATTTCCCAGTGCTCGCGTCATTGGCACCGACATTTCCGCCATCCAGCCTCCTTGGTCACCGCCAAACGCCGAGTTCCGGGTGGAGGATCTCGACGACGCTGACCGGCCGTGGACGAGAATCTACTCTGGCGCCGACCTCATTCACACCAGATCAGTCATACAAACCGTTCGCCATCCCGAATTGTTTCTGCAACGAGCCTACGAGTACGACGATGCCCCCCTTTGCGCCAACCCCTCCCCTCCCCTTTATGGCTTGTCGTGATCAATACAGAAACTAATCGCCTACGCAACAGAGCTCTAAAACCCGGCGGATGGATCGAGTGCCATGACCTCTTCATACCCGTGACCTGGGAGGACGGCACCCCCGCGATAGACCACCCCGTCCAGCGCCTCTACGACCTCGTAAACGACGGCCCCTTTGCGCAAAAGTACGGCTGGCAGCTCTACTTTCCGCCGACGCTACCCCAAGTCCTACGGCAGATGGGCTTTGTCAACATTCAGGAGCAGCACACGCCAATCCCCTTGGGGCGTTGGTCACGGCGGTCAAGAGACCGAGAGATGGGCATGTTCAACCAGGACAACCTGATCGACTGGACCGCGGCGCTGCTCATCCGACATGAAGACCTTGGCATCACCGAGGAAGAGGCCAGGCAGTTGTGCCAGGAGACGCTCATGGCCATGGACAACACCAAGGTCCATGCTCGCCTCGACTGGGGGATTGTCTGGGCACAGAAGCCACTGTGAGAAAAATGTGAGGAGTAAAGGGAAAAAAAAAAAGAAGAGAACAACATTCACGACCTAATGACCATCGCAATCGAAGGAAGCAACATGGAGAAGAAGAGGAGAACACACCAAAAAAAGGAAGAGTTTGGAACATGTCAAGCTGCTGAAGGAGGAGACAACAGGACTCCTAGCATGACACGCATTGAACACGGCTCTGAAGCATTGACTGCAACAGCGGTGTCCAGCCCAAAGCGCCCGCCGGCCGCTTCGCAAACGATACCTATTCAAGCATCACAACGGGCCATATCCTCGGTGTTTGGGCCCTCTCCTCTTCCACTCTCAACATTTCCTCGCCAGGGTGGGGTCAGATGTTTGCCTAATATTCAACAAGACAAGCACCAGTCTCTGAAGAGAGCTTTATCGCCGATTCAGAAGAGAGGAGAGGAGGAAAGGAGCTAAAGATGACGGGACGAGCATAAGACGGTGGGGAGGAACCACATTACTAGCTATCCGACTGACCTCATGCTGGCAATTTCTCCCCCATCTCCGGTCTACTGCCGAGGGGCCGCATCACACGCCCTGGTCCAGAACAAACTAATCAATCACATTTGACACCTCGACCGCAAGAAGCAAACACAACCAAAGAGGACAAAAAAAACACATAATCACATTTCCTGCATTTGACCGGGAACACGACTGCATCATGAGAGGGTAAAAGAGGGCATCTCGAGAAGAAGGGGGGGGGGCACTGATTTACGGCGCTAGGTTGTCGGGGGTACCTGATACATGTCACTTTTGGGAACGGACGAAAGAGACGGCGTTTCCTTTTTCCTCTTGGCTTGGTTTGGTTCGGTTTGGTTTCTGGGGCTTGGTTTCGGCATTGGGGCGTTTTTCTTGCGCTCATTTCTTTTGTATTGTGCTCCCTTTTCTTTTACTTGGATACCTACTTGGGGTCGATGGCATCACAGGAATAAGAAATCATGTCCACTTTTTCCGGGGGTTCTGTTTTCATTTGGTGAGAGGAGGGACAGGAAATGCAGCTGTCGCCCTACCTTGGTTTTTCTTCCTTTTCTTCATCGTTGGCGTCTTGACCGATTGCACTAATCGGAGAATTTGGATTTCGTGAGATGGTTTCCCATGAATCTGTCTCTACCGGTCTTCTTTTCGGTGGTAACCGGATTTCCTTTGCTCTCTTGATTGGGGCTACTGATCGAAGTGTTACCGTCCCAAGGGAGTGGTGCATCTGAATACGGATAGAGGGTCACCTGTCACGGTCCTCTTGTTACTCGGCATACCTGTTCCAACAATTGCAAGCAAAGCAGAAACGCAATATATCACCCAATCGACATGCATATCGATGATCTACGGCGTGCTGCATGCAGCAGGTATTTCAAGCTAAATACCAGAGTACTTACATTGCCTGACTGCCGAAACCTGGGTCCATGGCTGGGTCTTGTGGGATGAGGGAGTGGATGTGATCCAGAGTTAACGTGCGTGATCTCGCAGCATGACAATCCTGGTCGTTTCCCCATTTGCCCGTCAAATTCATCAATCCAATTTAGACCCTATTTCTTCTCTTTTTTTGGCCCCCCGCCTGGCTTTGGGTCATTTATTCTCTGCTTACCGTATGGTAGTATAAGCTCAGTTCACGACTACCTGTCAACTTCTTTGTTATTTTTCAGAGGGTTTTCTTGCATTTTACATCTGTCGCTGCCTTGTTTCGTGCTCACTTCTACGTATTACCAAAGAGAGCACGGTAAGTTGGACCCCAACCTGCAGAAGCCCTTTTCGGTATCTCGCTTTCGTTCCGGGGGGGTGGGAGAGACGGATATAACACGCGCACCTTTTGTTTGTTCCCATTCCCCATCCCCCGTACCATGAGATGCAACAATCCCACCCAAACCAACAACTGCCCACTTTCAAACCCCCCGTACGTACGTACCCTGTTGTACTCCCGGCCAAAAAAAGCCAAGATACCTTATTACACCTGGCATTTCGTGCTATTTTGCCCTAGATGTTGTATTAGCTGTCTGTCATTTTAGAGTATATTATCCCCGGATGCTGTTTTACAGGGATTGGTGGATGCTAGTTGCTATAACGGCAGAACGGGTATATATAGAGAGAGCTGCCGAGCCTTTGTTCTTTGGTTTGCATTGCTTTTCGTTTTGTTGCTTTCTTTATTGTACATGCTGTCAAAGAGGGACGCGAGTTGTGGTTCCTGTACCTCCCCCGCGTAAACGTCCATCACACCATCGTCGTATGTATGATACCCGAATTGCTTGTACTGTACTGTACAGAGACAGGTAGGTCCAATGTGACCGATCGGTTTGCCGGAAATGCGCACACGCCCCGGGTTTTTGCTTTTTCGATGTTGCCTCTTTCGTCGAGCTCCAAGTCTGTGTATGGTTCCCGCCCTTGTGAAACAGTTTTATCTGGAAACATACGAACCAACTAACATCATTCTCCAAAATCCCACCTGGTTAACTTCCCTTTTTTTTTCTATCTTGAACAATAGAGATAACAAACAATTACTAGAACAGAGTGAACAAGCTTGCAAAGCTTGGGATATTATCACGATTTTGTTAGTACATATGTTTGTTCTGGAAACGAGATTAGATAAAGTGCTTTCCTGTCCAAGGTACTAGTGAGATGCTATGCTACCTTGACTTGGCCATTGGGAAAACTGGTAGAAGTACAACTGCCCGTTTCGCAGTAACTCATACCGGCATGTGGGTGGAAGGAAACGAACCGGAAGATTACAAATTGCTAAAGCTTGACAAGCTTTTCGGCAAAGGGGGATTTGCGGCCTTGATGCTGACCAACATGCAGACGGGGAGACAGTGGGAGCGTTGTAATGCTCTCTCTTGTACGGTACCTGGCTTCCACTTATTCACTCCAGAAGGGATATCTCACTTATATATAAGTATACATAGATAGAGCAAGAGACAGACTTTGGTCTTCCTTTAACTTCAACTTGAATACTTCACTTCATTGGTGACGCTGGGCAATTAATGTAATTGGTTGTTGATGGGCATGTCCCTAGGGACCTTTCCGTAGGTATTCTACCTGCCTAGGTACTCATATCTCATTTCATACCATATGCTGAATGAGTATGACCACGGACACCTTATAATATTTAACTGAATCTCAACAAGCCGCACGTATATTCGCAGCCGAATGGCCAAAACCACGCCATAGAAATAAATACCCCGAACCTAGTTCAAGAAGAGTAACACACTTGCAAGTGCCGGGACAGGGGAGGGCTTAACGCGCATCAATGCGACGGCATAACGCGATCGCAACCACACATGGACAATGTTCCTAGTCACATACAAACCACCAAGACACTATCACACCATACAAATCACACGTAGATATGTGACCAGACTAAGTAGAGGAATATCCATGTCATTCTTCAGGACAAAGCCGACTTACCGCGACTCTCCTGTTGAATTCGAAAGGCAAGGGAGGGTGGTATTCCCATTGGCGCCCGGCATTTGCCCTTCCCTCCTAATGGGAAATAAGCGTAAGATTCTTATTTTTTCTCCCGTCCTCCCTCCCTCGTCTACAAGTAGCCGATTGGGGAACCAGCCCGCGCAAAAAAAATGGCGGAGTTTCCAAATCCTGCTCCCCTTTCGTCCAAACCTAACTATTACTTCACGAAGAGCTGGAAACGGAGCGCAACTTCATGCTTGGCCCCGGGCCCTGCTCGAGGACTGAACCTCAAAGACGCAAACACCAGGTGGTCAGGGCAGCTCGTGGCTTCCGCGTGGCACGGCCAGACAGACAGACAGGAGACGCCGAGATCGACAGGCGAGTGCTTATGGCGGGGCCTTTTCGTGAAATAGACGAGCTCGCAGGATTTTGTAGAATATGCAAAGTAGTGGAGGGTTCTATTAAGGTCTGACTGCTCTCAAAAACCGGCAGTTTGTGGTTGAGTGATGTTTGCTCTTGCTGCTGTTGCTGCTTCCTTACCTTGCTGTACATGGTAACTAACTAAGTGATATTATGCATCGTATTCCAACGCGCGCGAAAGAAGAATTACCATAAAAGTAAAACGAGAAGAGGGAACAGACTTGCCCACCCGATTCTATGTCAGCGGCAACTCCCGTTCCCCCCTCTTACCTCGCTCCTCCAGGCTAATGCTGCGTCTGCTGCTCCCGCTCTAATTCCCATACATCCCTCCAGGCCCTCCAGGTCCTGCAGGTCCCCCGGGCCCGCCGAACCCGGCCATGCCGTTCCCAAAGCCACCGTGATTAGGGGCGCTGAAGCCTTGAAACGTGTCGGGGTCCTGGTAGCCCGCGATGAGAAACGACCAGTCCATGTCTCCGTCATCCCCAGACGCATTGCTCGCCGGCGCCATGGTCGGCTGGGTGACTCCAAACCCGCCGCTCTGGTCCACCGGTGGAGTCATCATGGCGCCGTGTTCCATCGGCGACGTCGACGACGGCTCGCCGGAGCGTGCTCGGGGAAAGGCCACTGGCGGCTGCTGTTGACCAGCGTCCGAGCGGTTTTCCGAGCGCGCCCTTCGCCTCGCCTCGACATGCTCCTGGAGGACGGCCATGAAGCGCGGCGTGGGCATGTTCTTCCCTGCTGCTCGCTGGGCGTCGTGGTGCGCCAACCATGCTTTGACGAACAGACCGCTAAAGGCCCCATGCATCGGGCTGTGAAGGTTCGACAGCAAGCCCCTGAGTTCGTAATTCGCTTCGATGGCTGCCCAGGCTCTCTCAACTAGCGGTCCGGCTACGCGCTTGCGCAGCTCCTGGACCAGGAACATGTACGCCGGGAACGGGAAGTAGTGCATCGCGTACCATCTGTACGGTCGAAGGCTCTCCGCGGACATGACTACATTGTCGTGCTCCACCCAGCTGATGGCTTGTATCGTCAGCGCGTCTCGTTCCACGTCGTCCAGCGGCATCGCCTCGCCGTTGTGCCTGCGCACGAGATAGTTGATGATGCGCATCTTGCAGAGCGCCGCTCGCGTCATTGTCATGGTGAAAAAGTGGAGGGGGATCTTGGCGTCGCAATGAACCAAGTACGTGCCCTCCATGTGCGCACAGAAGCCCTCGAGGGTGTATGGGGGCTGGTCTTGGCCCGCAAGGCGAATCGTCACTGGCGGCGGCTTTCCAGGTTGCGGGGAGCTGCCGTTCTTGTCCGCGTGCAGCTTGAAGCTGTCTCGGTTGCTGTTGCTCGCCACCGCCATGGAGAGTTCAACGCGGGTCAGGGCAAACAGCATTTCCGTAGGCCCAGTGTGTGGCGTCGGGGGTTCTTTGCCGTCGACGTGGAGGTCCGAATCGTTGACGTTCAATGGCTTCTTGCAGTCGCAGCCCGACGTGAGCGCCGTCACCGTAGAGCCCGTCATCTCTCCGACACGACGGTCATAGGAAACCAGCGTCCACCACAGTCGCCGCCTCTGCTCAACCTCAAAAGGAGAGAGGCCATACCCGTCAGGATCTCTATGAAGGCCCATTCGCTGGGCAATGCGGACAGCAATGCCCATCATGCAAAAGACTTGCCTCGGGTCTATAAACCACCTAACGGTCATCTAAAGGTAATGAATCAGCCGTATTTTCGAGAGAAGGAAATCTGCTGTGAATGAAGGCAGACTCACCAGGTACAAGAGATACGCCTGCAAGGTCAAGGGGTCGGGAGTCCGCATGAAACTGGCATTGACCAAGGCTTGCTGAAGTGCTGGGAAATACCGGCCCAGCAGTTCCTGTTTCGTCTCACCAAAGATCCTCTGAGCTTCCGCATCCTCAATGGAGTGAATGGAAATGGCGTAGATGCCGAACATAAGTGCTTCGATGTTCTTGGGGGCCGCATGGAGTCGCGATGTCGCTTCGATGATTTTGCTCTGAATGCTAGGCACATGGGTGATCTTGAGCAGAGGATTGATGTTGTCAATGTATATCTGCCAGAGCTGCAGCACCTGGACGGCAGAAGGGTGGCTGTGCGTGACGGGGGCAAAAGAGCCTCCAATGATGAAGGGGAAGCCGTCTTGGTTCTCAAACATCTTGTCAAAAGCGGAATGGATAAAGGACTTTTTGTTGTCAAAGACCTCCTCATCCTCGGACGAGTCCTTGAGTAGCTGCTCACTGGCTCGGAACTATAAATGCAGTTAGCATCATCAAGTGGAGAGAAGGTATTCGTTGAGAAAGGCTTACTTCTTTGTGAAGTGAGAACCAGGCTCCGGGTTCATGAGGCCTGATGCGCAGTCTGTATTAGCCTGTTATCATATCTCACTCGCCTCCGTGTCGTTGCCTGCAAATGACCAACTTACCCGCCTGAAGGATTGCCGGAAGCTGCTTCTGGAGAGGTCTTTAGGCCCTCAAAATCGGTCTCTAGCTCGTCGACATCGTCGCCAGGATTCCCATCGCCCGTGTATTCGGAGTCGATGGCATCAAACTTGACGCCATTCTGTGCCAGGAGGCTCTCGTACTTGCGAAGCCGCTCGATCAAGTCCTTTTCCTGCAGCTTCTTGCGCCGTCTTCTCGGAGGCTGTGGAGGAATCACTCGGCACTCGGCGCCGGCCTTGACGCAGTTGGCACACGGCTTGTTCCTATCGCAACGGACCTTGCGCTGTTGGCACAGGACGCAGCTGGTGCCTCTGGTCAATTTGACCGCCGACGGGTCAACCGCTTGCTGAGCCGACTGGTGTAGAGGCCGGCCTTGCGAGGCGGGTGGCGGCGGCGGGGCTGGGCCGGGGCCTGTACGGCCGATATAGGCTTCGGCAGACATGAGCCAAGGAAGAGACTGACAGCGGCTGCTAAAAAATTGTCCGATCTGGAGGTCCCAGGGGCCGATCCAGCGGCATTCCAAAGGCCCCTTTCAGCCAATATGCTGGGCTAGTCGACGAGAGCTGCGAGTCCCCGCGTGACGCTGGCACGGACTGATTGGCGGATGCTGACAGGCGTCCTCCAACCCTGCATGCAGCTGAATAGGGTGACGGCCTGCCCTGGAGCGCCGTTGTTTGCACCGGCTGGGAAGCGCCTGTAGGGCTGAGTCTCGGCGGGCGCCGTCGGCTGCAAAGTCGTCGTTTCGGGCCCGGGCCCAGAACCTGAAAATTGATGGAAGCGGTTCGTTCTGCGCCAGCCTGGACGAGAGAGTCGAGGGAGGGAGAGAGAGGAGAGAAAGCGGGGGACTTGATTGGCGTTACAGCGGCCACGGCCAATGGGAGGCGTGGCTGGCTGGGCGGTGGAGATGGGGTGGTGTCCGCTTTTTACCTTGTTTGGACGGGCAGAGAGACTTGGTTGACAGCATCGCCTGGGTTCGGTGTGTTGAGAGGGAAGAAGAGAGAGAAGCGCAGGTTTGGTGATGCGGCATCGTGACTTTTGTCCATGCTCGTCTTTGGAGGATTATGCGATACTGGGCGAAAGTGTCTGTGCATTGAATTTTGTGGGCTGGATAATCTTATCATTCCTATCGATATGTACTCTGTCGAACAGGAAGGAGCAGTCCTCGGCTCTTGAAAAGGAAGACGGACATCCATCATGATGCAACATTATCTTTTTCCACCTTTCACCACCTCTCTTTAACGACCAACGCAATAGAGTCCTTGTTTGTCTCTGGTAGTTTTCGTTGCAATTACCCTTCCGCCGTTGGGGTTTGGCTACACGAAAGCGCGTTCCTCATGAGTGGCGCTCCTCAGCAGACAAAGTACCTACGTACGTGCTATATTTGGTACCCCATCTTGTCACCCTCGCTGCTTCATAAGAGCGATCGAGTTGACATATGCAAAAGAGCTTACCTTATGATTGCTACATACGGCTAACCCGAACGCTACTCAGCATTACGCGTATTCTTATAAGAACTGCGGTTCCGCCATCGCTTTCTCTTCGTCTTCCCAGACCATCACGGCCTGATGCATCTGTGCACCCAGTACATCCTCCCTTTCGGCAAATTGCAAGACACTCGGTATTCACGGTCAATACGGACTGATGCTATCCAGCTCGGGCATCGACTCGGGACCGAGAGCAGGACGCCACCGGCCCAACACGTACTAGCGCCCGGTTACGTGTCCGATGTCTCTGGCCGTCGCGTGTAAGTCAGGGAGGCTCTCCGAGCCACGGTGCCGAACAACAGCCAGGCCGAAGATTCGTTGGGTGTTTGTCCCTTTGTTTTGCTGCCTTGCCCGACAGAGCCCGAGACGATGTCCCAGTTAGACGCAATGTCGGGTACGCGTGCCCGTAGGCGTGGAAGAATGCAAACAGCATTCCCCTACATACTAGTCTTCTACATGTGTCTCCCTTGGACAACATAAAGGCTCCTCCAACGAGCACAACTTGTCCTGTTTGACAGAAAAAGGGATTTTGCCTCGTCCGACTACGTTTGTGGCATCTGGTACACCATCGAAATCCTTCGCAATGGCTGTTCCCGAGGAAAAGGTCGTGGCGGAAGATGCAGCGTCTCCCGTCCAGCTGCCGAGAACCTCTGCATCGTCGACAGAGGTCGCAAACACGCCAACTACCGCTTATCTCAGCGACGAGAAGCCCGGCCCGATACCGACACAGGAACAAACGATTGCACAGCCGGCGAACAGCGACAATGAGGGAGCGAACCTTCAGGGCCCCGCCCCTGACAGCGCCGAAGACAACTACAAGCCCAAGTCTCTCAAGTTCTGGCTCATCATCGTCAGTGCTTTTGTGTCCATGTTCCTCGTTGCCTTGGACCGGACCATCATATCTACCGCCATTCCCACTATCACGGACGACTTCCACTCGCTGTCGGACATTGGCTGGTATGGATCATCGTACATGCTTACGACAGCAGCCTTTCAACTGGTCTGGGGGCGGATCTACCGCTTCTACGACTTGCGTTGGACATTTCTGACATGCATTGTCATCTTCGAAATTGGCTCCGCCATTTGTGGCTCTGCACCGAGCTCGTCTGTGTTTATCGCCGGTATGCAACATCACAGCGAGGAACAACATGGCAAAGCATGAGAAAACTGACAAAGTGATACAGGGCGGGCGATCGCAGGAGTAGGATCTGCCGGCATCACGACTGGGTCTTTACTTACAACCATTGACTTGATCCCTCTGGCAAAGCGCCCCATGTTTCAAGGTACTACAGACTCCAAGGGTCCTTCAAAACGCGAACATCGCACTAACTCTTGGCCTCAACAGCGTCGTTTGGCCTCATATTTGGCGTTGCAAGCATCACTGGCCCTCTCATGGGCGGTGCCTTTACGGAAAACGTCTCGTGGAGATGGTGCTTCTACATCAACCTGCCCGTCGGAGTCGTCGCTTTCATCCTCCTCTTCTTCTTCCTGAGGGTCCCTCCGAAGCCCAAAGCGCCCGCCTCCGTCAAGGAACAGATTCTCCGCCTCGATCCCCTCGGCACGTTCTTCTTCATCCCCTCCACTGTCTGCCTCTTGCTCGCTCTGCAATGGGGAGGGTCGGTATACGCATGGAACAGCTGGAGAATCATCCTTCTCTTCATCATGTCTGGGGTGTGTGCCTTGGCGTTTGCTCTTGTCCAAATCAAGATGCCCGAGACCGCGTCGCTGCCTCCCAAGGTGATCAGCCAGAGGACGCTGCTCTGCGC
Source organism: Trichoderma sp. PF4103 (assembly GCA_023628735.1). NCBI lineage: Eukaryota > Fungi > Ascomycota > Sordariomycetes > Hypocreales > Hypocreaceae > Trichoderma > Trichoderma sp. PF4103. The sequence continues at coordinate 116,512 of JAMAKC010000041.1, read as the reverse complement.
GGCACTTTACATGCTGTTTGTCGCAGGCGCCATGATGCTCTTGGTTTACTTTATTCCTTTGTGGTGTAAGTGCATTCACCTCTTCGACACGAACCCTGGGTACTGACGCGGCTGTCTAGTTCAAACCACTCATGGCATTAGTCCTGTGCGATCTGGCATCTATACGCTCCCCCTGGTGCTGAGTCTTGTCATCGCCGTAACTACATCTGGACTCATAACCCAGCGAATTGGATACTACATGCCGGCGCTCGTCATAGCTCCCTGCATCATGGCCGTGGGCGAGGGCCTTTTGTTCACGTTCAAGCCAACCACTGGATCCCCCCACTGGATTGGCTACCAATTCCTCGCGGGATTCGGGCTGGGCTTTGGATTCCAGACGGCAAACCTCGCTGTTCAGGCCACGCTCCCGAAAAAGGAGATACCCACCGGTGTTTCGATCCTGTTCTTTACTCAGCAGCTTGGAGGGGCCGTCTTCTTGTCCGCTGGCCAAACAGTCTTGAACAGCTTGCTCGTATCCCATCTGAAAGATGTGCCCGGACTGGACCCCGAGACAATTGTCAAGAGCGGCGCGACTGAGCTGAGCAAGGCCGTGCCTCCGCAATTTGTTTCTGCCGTGGTTGATGCATACAACTACGCCTGCACTCACATCTTCCTGGTTGCGCTGGCATTGACCTGTGCTCAGCTGGTGGCCGCCCTGGGCATTGAATGGGGAAGCGTCAAGAAGCCGAAGAACCAGCCGGTCAAGGCATAACTACTAGATTCGCTCAGCATTAACTTGGACATTGGCGTTACGGCGATATAGACCGTGGGTTGGAGCATAGATGGACTGGCCCCTTGTATCTTAGACTGACAGCTTATTCTCTTCTCCTTTAATGTATACTTTCCCCTCCGAAACGTGTCCGTCTCTGATCACTTTTGAGAGAAACTTGGTCGCACTGCTGTGAGAATGTCTCCCCTGGATAGGCGTTATAGATGACGCTGTTCGGATTCCGGTCAATTAATGCCGTGTCCAGATTTCACCCCGTTTGCCTCTGTTCGTTGTTCATATGCCGTCTTGGCCCATTCACATCATACCATTCAAAACATTTTCCTCCTACCATGCTATCTATAACAACCGCTGCTCAAGACGTCCTGTATCCCGTTCCAATTTCCTCTACTCTATACCAAACAACTCTCCCCTCCGCATCTTCATAAAGTCAAAGCATCCAACACCCCCAAACTCTCTAAGCTCGTATCTCAACACCAAAACAAGGGATATATCAATCCAAAATGTGCGAAGTCACCAGAACAAAATACTCCTGCCGCCACAACACAATCACATACACCACCCGCTGCGCAGCCTCATCCTCATCCAGCCGCTGCGAAAAGAAAATCAACACCCGCACCTCTGCCGAAAAATGTCCCAAGTGCAGCCCGGACTCGCGCCACAAGCAAATCGCGGACCTGTACGCCACGTACAGCGATGAGCTGGCGAGGTTGACTGCGCTTGCGAGGGCGCAGGAGTGTCAGGTTATGGTGACGCAGCTGGAGGGGATTAGGAGGGGGCTTGCGGAGGAGAGGATCAGGGCGCTGGTGGAGTTGGAGGAGAGGATTGAGGGGGAGGAGGGGGCGAGGAGGAGGGTTGAGGAGGAGGTTTCTGGGGAGGGGGGGTGGTGAGGTTTTGTATGGAGGGTTGAAGTTTGTTTTGTTTGGGGGTTTGATGTGTGGATGGTTGTGTGAGAGTTGGAATGTATGCTTATTGGTGTCATGAACTGCGAAGAGCAAGTTTGGTTCCCGAGGAGAGGGTGTCATCATTTCACGAGTACACAAGGTTATTGACAATTCTGTATTTCATTCCGAGTTGTTGTCATGATTCCGCATCACTCTGCGCGAGATCAATAAATTGTTCAGCCAATCCTCCTGACGTTTCGAATCCAAGCTTCCATTTTACCCATATATTCCATCACACACAGTCTCCATCTTCATCCCTACGCATTGATAGCTAAACCACACGAAAACTATTAGCATATATTCTTCAAATTCAAAGCAGGTGTATGTCCAAAGGAAAACGAAATCGGGATGCGCCGGATATCAGCATCTAGGGTCAAAACATACCAACATTGAGCCCCGCGCTCTTAAACCCCTGATTCAACACAACAGCAATCTTGTTGCCATCCACCATCTGCAGGTCCTTCATCGTCTGCAGCGACACAATCTGCGCGAGCAGCGAAATCTGGTCGCCGGCGCTGAGCTTGTCGATGGCGCCGGCGTTTAACACTCCGTCGAGGCCGAGCTGGGAGAGGGCGCCGCTGATGAAGTCGCCGAGGCCGCCGTTGTTGTTGTTGTTGTTGCCCTTGTTGCCCTTGCTTCCGTTGCCTTTGCCTTTGCCGTTGCCTTTGCCGTTGTCTTTACCCTTGCCATTGCCATTGCCCTTGCCCTTGCCCTTGCCGTTGTCGCCTGCGGTTCCATTGCCGATTGCAGCGGCTCCGGTGTCCAGGGCTGGCGGAGGCGCCGTAGTTGTGACGGCTTCAGTTGCGGTGGCAGCCTCCGTCGCAGCGGCAGTGGTCGTAGCAGCATCCGTGACAACGACCGCAGTGGTGGCAGCAGCCTCAGTGGCAGCCACAGTAGTAGTTGCAGCAGCGGCGGCATCATCAGCCTTCTTGTCAGTAGGCGTGGGAATCTCCTGCATGACGGCGGGATCGACGGCAGGAGGAGGAGGGGGAGCAGCCGTGTTGGCGTTGAGGGGGACCAGAGCCCGGGCTCCTACGGCGTGGTTGAAGAGGGAGCGGGTGTCCTTGTGGAAGGGCTTGGCGGGCATGGCTGATGAGAGGCCAGCGGCTGCGAGGAGGAGAATTGAAGAAGGCTTCATTTTGATGTGTGTGTGTGTGTAAGAGGAGATGGATGAAAGAGTTTAAGGAGAATATTGGAAAATATGAGGAGAAATTGGTTGATCAAAGCAGGAAGTGAAGCGAATCAAAGGAAACAGAGCACAGCTCTTGTTCAGGGAAAGAAATAGAGAATTGAATATCAAAAGTGAGTGAAGCCCAGCGACCCTGAAGAAGAAGAGAAGAGAAACGAGAAAGGAAGAAGGGCGACGTCAGGCCATGATATATGCCCTCGTGGAGAATGATCGCCTCGGAGGGTTCCGTAGACAAGCTTTTTGGAGCGTGTCCATCATCGTCCGGGGTTGAAAAGCTTAGCCATGGTAATTGGGGGCTGTGGCTTGTGTGAGACTCGCTGTTCTGAGACCGGATGTGGTGATATCCAGAGGCTACCTTAGCTGGAGAGGGTGAGGAAGCCCCTGGTCCGGGGTGATGGGGCTGGTAATGGTGCCATGGTTGTTCTCTTTGGATCGCCACGAGTGCGAGGTATCATTGCTGTGACCTGCTAGTGATGCCTGGGAGAGCTGATTACCAGTATACTGCCGTGGGTATTGTTGTAGGTAGCGGTTAGCAAGTCTCACGAGTCGACAGCAATCAATGCGAAACGCGAACCGTTCGTAGAAAAGGCCGCCCAGCAACACTGCCTCGAATTGTCGCAAATTAACCAATTCGAAATGCCAAACACTTCAGCACTAGAGTAAAGGACTAGTGTGGCGGTAGACGCTGGATGGTGCAGGTGAGGCTGTCGCAGAAGTGAAAACAGGTAGCTAATTGTGGTAAAGGGGCGTTGTTGCCTTAGCCAGGCTGTCCGGGGTTAAACAAGTTGAGACACGCGGGGCCGGTTTCATGTTGGCGATTCTCCGACGCGAGATCGACCGGTAACGAGCGCAGCCGCAGGATTCGGAAGAGTCTGGATGGCAGTAGCAATTGAGTCTGATTGGGTGGTTTTTGTCTCTGTGAAGGTGTCGGGCGGGTTGAGTCTCGCCAATGCGTCACGATGTTTCGGCTTGGCGGTGTTTGCCAGTTAGAGTTGATAGACCACGCAGCAACGCGAACATGCTTGGCGAGTCGAGCCTTGCTAACAGGGTTGTCAATAAGGTTCCCAGTGGAAGCTCGCTAAAACGAAGCCAAGTTGTGAAGAGTCTCGAAGCAGTATGTGATTGACGCTGGCGTTGCCTCTTGTGGTTTCAGTCACTGCTGGGGTGGTGATGGTTGGAAGTTTGTAGGAGTGGATAGCATCCAGGAGGCACGATTCTGTCCGATAGGATCCTAAGCCATTGTTGAGCGAAATAGACGAGAACGAAGGCAGTCGGCCAAATTGTGCATCTCCATCCTCCCTCACCCACCCCAGCCTTGTCCAGCCTTGTCGAGGTCCATCTCCCCATCCACCATGCATTCACGTAACCATCTGCGAACTTGACTCTTGCATATTTGACCTTTGTTCTCTTGTTCATTCTGTGGTATCAATTCACCTGTCCCCCCTCGTCCTGTCCGTCGCATGAAACCCAAGCCACTCCCCCAACATGCCTCCCGGCTTCGGCACCGGACACTCCCTCGTCACGCGCTCAACCTCGTCGTCGGCCGCCTGGCCAAACTGCACCAGCCCGTCCTTGGGTTCGGCGTCCCTCCTCCTCCACCTCTTCCGCCTGCCGTTCTCGTCGATGATGATGTCGCCGTCGGCGTACTTTGTGCGCGGCACCGGGCACGGCAGCAGGTGCGGCAGCGCAACGACGAAGAAGCTGGCGACGAGCGTCGTGGCGAAGAGCGACGAGGTCATGCGCGACCGGGGATGGAGATGCGGCGGCATGGCGTTTCCCTCGAGCTTTTCCCTCAGGGGGATTGATTGACTGTGGTGCGGTTGGTGGTGGTTGATGCTGCAGGACGCTCATCTGTTAGCCATGCCCCTCCAGCTTCGTGATGCTGATACATCAACACGCGGATACTCATGTAGCTGAGTGTATAGAGTAGGTAAGCAATTGATCATCAAGCACTCACCTGGTAATTGTCGCATGATCCTCCAAACCCACGATGCGCATCCAATTGTGCTCCTACAAGCACCGCATGGCCGCTGCAACTGGAATCTCGACAAAAGCTCCAGCTCCCAAGCAGAAAAAGGCGCCTTGGCTCGATCGGCACTGACATTCGCTTCGATTGCGCGGGCGCTGATTGGCTGCGCTGTTAGTGGGATGGGCAAGCAGAGCTGTCGGAGCGCGGCACAACGTAGATCCTGCTGTACTGCTGAAAGTAGCATAGTAACGTCAAATCCCCAGTCCCACGATCCCGGCTTTAGGCCTTGCAGAGCGCTAAAGCAGCCGCTGGAGTCTGGCGCGCGATATCGATCACAGTGGCCGTGCTAGAGCCGACGAGGCTAGCGGCATGCCACTGGACTCGATGAACCCCGAGCAAGTCGAGCGCAAGTCTTCAACTTTTGTCGCAGCACAGCAACCTCGTTAAAGAAACGCGATAAGCCTCAGCCTGCGTCTGTCGCCTCGCGTGACTCTGCCCAGTTCCCACCAGGCGGCGATTCCTGGCTCCAGCAGTTCTCGCCTCTTCCCGCGACATGTCATAGCCATCTCTCACGCCCATCCGACAATCGCATCAGCTCGACCGGCGCTCCTCCCGTGCGGCCTCTGTCTCTGCCGTCCCATCATGAGCGATCTCGACAAGTCAGTTCACATGCCAGTCGCCTGGTCTTGGAGTTGCTTCGCCTGCTAACTGCCCGCCCTGTAGAGCGATCGCGCAACTGCGCTCATGCCGTCCCATCCCAGAAGACCAAGTGCGGGAGCTCTGTCACCGCGCGAGAGAGCTTCTCATAGAGGAGGGCAACGTCGTCACCGTGACAGCGCCGGTAACAGTGAGTCGAATCGACACAGACAACGGGATGCAGGATAATAACCGAGTGTGTTCTGCGACGGTAGATATGCGGTGATATCCATGGCCAGTTCCACGACCTGATGGAGCTGTTCCGCGTCGGCGGCGATGTTCCCGACACAAACTACCTCTTCATGGGTATGCGTGCTTCTCTTCACGACCTCATCCATCGCCACCTTGTTTGCTGACGTCTCGTGCCCTCAGGTGACTTTGTCGACCGTGGCTTCTACTCCCTCGAATCATTCCTCCTCCTCCTCTGCCTCAAAGTCCGATACCCAGACCGCATGACGCTCATCCGCGGCAACCACGAGTCCCGCCAGATCACGACCGTGTACGGCTTCTACGACGAGTGCCTGCGCAAGTACGGCAGCGCAAACGTGTGGCGCTACTGCTGCGACGTATTCGACTACCTCGCCCTCGGCGCCATCGTCCTCGGCGCCTCCAGCACGCTGTCTCCCGGCTCGCCAGACGACGATGACACCGAGATTGAAGTGTGCGACCAGGCGGGCTCCATCATCAGCCGCTTCCCCCGTCAGCCCCGTCCGAGTTCGCCCCAAGACAAGCTCGACGCCCCGAGCAAAGGCACGCCGGACAAGACCGGTCCGCCGGGCTCGGGGGCGTCCGGCTCCAGCAGCGGAAGCGTGGGCAACCCCACGGGCGCCATCCTCTGCGTGCACGGCGGGCTCAGCCCGCTGGTGGACACCGTCGACAAGATCCGGCTCATCGACCGCAAGCAGGAGGTGCCTCACGAGGGCGCCATGTGCGACCTGCTGTGGTCGGACCCGGACGAGATTGACGGCTGGGGCCTCTCGCCGCGCGGAGCCGGCTTCCTCTTCGGCGCCGACATCGTAAAGGTCTTCAACCACCGCAACGACCTCAGCCTCATTGCCCGCGCGCACCAGCTCGTCATGGAAGGTTTCAAGGAAATGTTCGACGCTTCCATCGTCACCGTGTGGTCCGCGCCCAACTACTGCTACCGCTGCGGCAACGTCGCCGCCGTCCTCGAGCTCACCGAGGACGACTCGGGCACCGGCATCTTCCAGAGGACAAACGGCGACGTCGGCCGCAGCTCGGGGGCCGTCGTCGAGCCGAGGGGCGGGCCAAAGTACGGGCCTGCGCGGCGGTATCGCGTGTTCCAGGCTGCGCCGCAGGACTCGCGGGGGATGCCCGCCAAGAAGCCGGTTGCCGATTACTTTTTGTGAGGGTGGTGCTCATGTTTGGTTTAAACTGTCTGGCGAGTGTTTTCAGAGGCAGCGTGGAGGAGCTTTCTGTTACTTTTCTTCAGGTCCGCGGTTATCAGTCTCTGCAAGAGTAAAAAGCTATTGTATTTGGTTTAAGAGGGCAAACATATCTGACAACGAGTTATTGTCTTGGCGTATGGGGGATTATGAAGAAACACAATACATACCACAATAGATGTCAAAAAGACTGTATTTTCTTGATTTCGTCTCGCCTTTCTTCGAGATTGACGTCTCAATTCCAAGGTGTATAGAATTGCTGCAGGTAGAGAGGAAATAGGGCAATCATTGTATCCAAGGTACCCTATCAAGAAACGAGTTCATTGTCGCCAGTAGTCACTAACCGGCACTTGGGCAGCTCTAGACGATAGATGCTAGACGAGACTGAGAATTACATTGTGTGTGTGATGAGTATTGTCAATATCAGAAGAGAGTACTAGATCTGAGTTATGTTAGAGGTCGTATCACTACCACCTATGGCATATAGACGCCATATATACCATAAGAGGTAGAAGCGTGTAGTATCGTGCTCAAGAGGATAAGAGGCAAGTAGTGGATTTTAAAGAGATTTATAGTGATGATGCAGCAAGTTTCAATATCTTGCTCTACTGCCGAAACGTCAAACAGTAGTAAACATATTTAGGTGTACCGGGCTGCCGAATGGCATGGCTTTAGGGCTGGAGCACCGCGTCTGACAAACAACACGAATACAACATTTCAAACGGCCTGTCCTTTTGACGCAGTTAATTGGGTTTCCAGCCATGCCTGCCGGACTGGCAGCAGCTGGCGCACAGTTATCACCCATCTCTATATATTGGTGCGTTTGTCCTCTTGTCCTTCTCTTCCTGTTTCCCCCTTTCTTCTGTTGGACTTGATCGATTTTTTGCTCAATCAGTTTGCAAAGACTCAACAGCCTCTGGCATTAGAAATGGGCCACGACTCGTCAACTGCAATGGACGAACCGGACATCGTCAAGACAACGACCCATACGCTCACCCGAGACGAGGTCATGGATGAGATGCAACCGATCCTCCACCGCCTCATAAACGACGAATGGACCACTGAGCTGTCCGCCGCCATTGCAGCCACCCTGACACCCCAGAAGCTCAAGGTGATGTCGCCGCAGGCCAAGGCCTATCTCGCAGGATGGATCTATGAGCAGAAGGACAAGAAGTACGTTCAGTGGTCGAAGAATGCCTCAGACGACTTGCTCTCGATGACGTGGAACGAGACGCAGCGAATCCCCGGCGCCAAAATCTGGTCGCAACGGCATCCCGTGGCTTCAGCCTTCGACAAGTTGGAGAAGGACTCAGACAAGTATAACCCCGAGCAGAAAGAGTTTGTTCAGGCTCGAGTCATGGAGATCAAGGAATGCCTCCAGGGCGAGAAAGAGCGCGAGACTCGGCAAGTCGAGAAGTTCACGGCCACTGTGCTGAAGGCTATCGAGAAGACGGAGGCTGCGATCATTGGCTGTCTCGAGACTCGTCTTGACGAGATGCGGTAGGCATCCACTGACATACCACAAGTTCCTCTTCGTTCTCGCTTCCTCGAGCAAGATGTATCTGTTATGCTAACTGTGGCTTTTCTGGATCCCCTTAGATCGACCGGAAAGGTGACTGAAAAGGCGACTGACCGGGTGAGAGGGATGACTTTTTATGGCTAGCCATGGTGAGCGATAGTTGAAGGGCTCACGGTTGTAGGATATCGACTGCGAGGCGGACGTCCGTTGATCGGCTGGCTAGGACGGCCGCAAAATTGGGTGGTCTTCAAAACCCAGGGTGCCATCGCAGCGATAGCTAGCAATTTCCATTAGAGACCTTTGTAGCTTGATATACTCAAGGAAGACATTTGGTGTAGAGTTTGTACTAAGTACCACATTACCTCCGAAGTATCTCGAACTTGATACCTACCTATGTTCTGTAAACTGGTCGTACTGGCTGTCGGGCCTTTCCAGTGGGAGGAGGGACAGGGGATGAAGGAGCCGTGGGCGAGTTGCCGCAACAAGGTCACCGAGACTTCAAGAATACTCGATATCGAGACTGGTGGCCATGCCGTCTGGCCCCGAGCCGTAAGCAGGATTACAAAGCTAATGAGGAACACGCTCCATCCAGTCACTGGCCAGAAGACGCCAAGGCAACTGAACCTTGTGTTGACTCTGGTCGAGTTCCAGGTTGTGCGATTGCCAAGTCACTCACTCGGCCGAGATCCCACAAAGTTGAGGCTCTGGCTGAACACAGCTCTATCAGTCAAAGGCCCGTCCAATGTTGGATCTGGTGACAGTACTGACGTGATTCTGCGGTGTCTTGAGTGCCCTCCTCATGAGCGTCGAGACGAGTGGAGGAGTGAGTAAGACGACTGCTTGGGCATGCAAGCACTTCGTTCAAGCGACGAACGTTTGAGAGAGATAGGTACCTTAGATATAGGAAGATGGATGGGAAGAGTTCAAAGGCTGGATGTGTATTGATTCCTCAGGTCCCGTGACATCAGTGCTGCCGGCTGTCATCGAGGAAGGTGCTCCCCCATTCTGAAACTCGACCGCCTTCCCTCCTCAAGTCACAGCCCCAATATTCAAATTTTGCTCTTCATCAGGGAGGGAATTCCTGTCGCATCTCATCCTCAATCATCCTCGCTTGCAACTCTGTGTACAGCCTGCGACAAGGTAAGTCAAACAGCAAGCTCCTATTCTACCAAGTCCATTCTCGAGGTATTGCCCCTGCCTTGCCTAGCTGGAAACACCTGCGTCATAACTCTTCCCATCACCAAATCTGCTGCTCACCTTCCCTCCTACGTACCTGTCCTTTATCTAACCTCTAATTCCCGCAGCACGCACAACCAAGCCTAAAGCAGTGTCCGCAAGAATGAACAACAGCACCTCAAGCGCCGCGGGCGAGGGACCCGACATGCCCAAGACAACAGTCAAGACGGTCACCCGAAAGGAAGTCGACGGCCCATTCTACTCCGCCCTCATGGCAATGTTCGAGGACGACCCTGACCCCGAGTCCTCGGCCAGGCTTGCAGCAAGCTTGACTCCGCAGAAAGTCAAGGTGTTGTCCCTCGACACCAAAGCTCATCTCATGCACTGGGCCCATCGAACCGGACATCATCGATGCATTCATTGGATCAGATGTGCTCCGGACGACTTGGAGTCCTTCACCTGGGAGGAAACAGTACGGACTCCAGAGGCGAAGCCCCGGTCGCCGAAAGGCCCGCTTGAGGATGTCTTCCGCGAGCTCGACGAGCTTTCCGGCAAGCTCGACGCAGAGGATAAGGCCCTTTTTGAGTCCCAGATCAGGACCCTCAGGCAGATTGTCGAATTGAATGTGAAGAGCGTCGGATCTTAGGAGCTTTAGTCACTGGTGTATCCCTGATGAACACTCTGGAGGATATGGAGGATATGGTTTCGAGGTGTTTGAAGAGGGTGAAGAGAGCAGATGTCGAGATGGAAATGGGATCTCATGGTCAATGGCACACTGAGAGTAGAAGATGACGAGATGATGTTAGCAATTCTCAAAAAGTCAAGATCTGAATAGATCTACCGAGCTTCCATTTGTTCCCTCCATATGTTCTACAAAAGCCGAGTCAAATGTTGTCCCATTGATAGGTTGTCCCAGGCACATTCATATCATACCAGTCTATCCATTTCTCATGTACAATCTTGACTCCCGCAAAGCGCCTAAGCTATGTACCCTCCTTACAGGAGAGGGCTCTTATCACCAACACGGTCACCGCAGACGAAGCGTCCATCAACCAGCTTGACAGCCCCCGAAGTATCAGCTGCCACCCATTATTAGCATTCCATTTCCCCCTATTCCCACCAGCAAAGAAGAACTCAAAAAAAAGAAGCCGAAGAACTCACCGCGGTCGCCCATCTCCAGGTACGTAAACTTGGGAATGCGCTTCCAGTCAAGGCAGTTGCACTTGAGGTTGATTTCCGCGCCGCCGGGAACGGTGTCGATGGTGCAAGGCCTGCACGTAGCATCAAATCCACCACTTTTCATTCACCCCAACTGGATCAGCATATAACCCAACAAACCAAGTGTCAAGCCCCAAAGTGAAGACAGACAGATATATGAGGAAAAGGGGGGTGAGATAACGAGAGGTAGTAGTAGTAACTCACTCGGGCAGATACTGCAGCTTGCCGCCAACGTTGGTGATGCACTCGTTCAAGTTAATGCTCGTCTTCCACCACTCGCCCTTGTTGTTGGTGCACTTTCCCTCGAGCGTCGTCTTGCCGACTTTTCCGTTGCCGCCGAGGGTGATTTGCTCGCATGTCGTTCCGTCGTCGTTGGCAGGGGCGCTCTTGTTGTTGTTGTTGTTGTTAGTGTTGTTGTTGTTGGGAGAGAGGCGGTTGAAGCCCGGGAGATGAAGTGCATGAGACGGAAGAGCAGGAACAGGAGGAGGAGGAAGTATTACCGCGACGGTGGGCGTGGGCAGCTGACGGGCCACGACGGGGGTCGGGGTGATGACGGGGAGGTACTTGTTTGCCGGGACGGCGGCGGCGACGGAGGCCAGGGTCAGGAGGAGGACGGAGAGGGACTTCATGGTGAACAAGAACAGAAGTTTGTTGGTGGTTCTGGAGGTTTGTTTGGTGTGGATTTTTGGAAACGGGGAGAAATTGTGTTAAATAGGGAATGACATGAGCAACAAGGAAGACGAAGAAGAAGAAGGATTAAAGAAAACGACGAGGGTTCCCCGTAATTTAATGACTCGAGCCCAACGAGGATCCCAGCAAACCCAAGTAACTTGGCTCGAACACACAGATCCCCAGGATTTGAAGAAGAAGAAGCAGACGACGAAGAAACTGGGTGTGGAGCAGAAAGTTTCCGACGCCCAGCAGCTGTCGGAGCCAGCTGTCTGGACAGACAGACAGACTGCACCCCACGAAAACCAAGTTTCTTAGCAGTTGTGCAAAACAGAAAGGATGAACAAGGTCTTGGCCTGTAAACGAGATTGGAATTGACGAATGAGATAATGATGAACAGTGTCAAAGTTGGCGAAAAAAGGGGGGGAAGAGAATCCGTGCGTTGCAACTCTGGCCTCTTTGCTCAACGTGCGTCGAAAGTCGGTTCCTTGATGTGAAACGTGAGGACAGAGAGAGATCATGTCGTTAGCCGGGTCTCTCTACACTACTCCGACATTTAAAGAGTACAGTCATATCTCAATAGTATAACACGCAGAACGGAGGTCTAGACCATGACTGGCGCTGATGCATTTGACCCCAAGGAGAACAATGTCGGTCGTCAATGGGGAGTGGTTGATGGAAGTCCTTGATGGCGATGCCAAGGACCGAGGGGCAAAAGAAGATCAAGATGCACGGATGTGATGGGGTTCTAAAGCTTTGTATTTATTCGTTGATTATGATAGGGCTGTTTAGGCTGAGGAATTGAATGGGGTCTGTTTGCGCGCTGGTGAAGACGTGTGTTTGTATTGTTGGAGAGGAAACAATGTCGCGTATTTCGCCGAAGAGCTCGAACAAGCGGGCTTACCTTATTGACTCAACGTCAAATACCTATCATCTATATAATTTTCATTGAGGACAGACAAAATAACAATACATCGTGCAGCGAAGCGCAGTCCCACGACCTGCTCCAGGTCCAAGTTCCCTCAGTCATCGCACAGTGGATGCTCGATATCATCAAGAAGCCAATGTCTCCAATCTCACCATCAAACCAAAAGAAAGGCATCACATTACCATTCAAGTGCTTCACCATCCCCATGGTAAATTACTCAACCCCGTCCTCCCGGCCAACGCCTATTGTCGTTGGCCAACCTCACCACCCCGATGCCCCTGATACGTGATCCGTGCCCATCGTTCGTCTCATTAGCCTCACCTCTACTACTCCAGTGAACCACGTGGACGAGCCCTCCACTACCAACCAACAACATATAAAAGAGACAAAACGAGGTCGCCCAGTTCATCTCACATCATCACAAGAAGCACCAACGAATCCCATATATCGAGCATGTCATCTTGATATCAGTAACTATGGACTTGAACTTCTTGGCCAACACATAATCGTTCCATAAACGTCTCATCCCCTATCGGGTCATACAGACTTGCCTTCCTGCCATCGTAATCTTCAACATGAGCGCTGTCCAACTCTGCAGCTTCGTCACATCCCGTGGGACCTATAGTAAAAGCAAAAAAGAAAAGGGGGGGAGTAAAAGGGGGGGAAGAAGAAGTGAAGAGGTAGAATACAAGCCAGCCATTGGCCGGGCTCAAGTCCTGCTTGTAACCGAGTCACACACGCCCCGTCCCCCGTGGCCCGGTGTCGAAACACCTACCACGGCAGTCCATAGTACAACAGGCGAGAGCGAGGCCATGCCTTTGCGTATGTGAATGATATATACACAGGTCAAATGAAATGCCGAGATCGGCTTTATAGAATGATGAAGAGAAGGAAAAGAAGATGTGAACCATTATTGACAAGACATGAAAAGAAAAGACAGCAAAGCAGAAAACAGTCAGCCGGGTCAAACTCGGGAGTGGGATGAATCCAACGCCCTCGAGTGCCGCCGAGATGCTTGCTTTGTGCGTAAATACCTCTCAAAACGCCCAGCTCCGCCCCTTTTTACCCAGATGTTGCGTCGCCGCCCAAAAGTTGCGCGCAAGGCCAATATGCGGATGGCAAATGTACAATGACCCAGCCACGGCTATTCAATTAATAGGCCTGCCCGGGGACGGGCTTCCTGCCTATGGACCCCGCTGAGGGTGTCGACGGAGACTCTGCTGATGAGGACGTGGGCGACGACGAGTTGGGGTTCAATGGGCTGGAAACCGGGGGGCTTCCGCGTTGGCTCATTCCGCTGGGGCTCTGGGGACGGCTGGTGGGAGGTCCCTGGAACTTTGGTCCGGGGCTCATCGGGCGGCCCATGGGCGACTGCGGTCGGCTTCCGTTGGCGTTCATCCTCGGGCCGGCAGGTGAGGCGGGGCGCGATCCGGGGCCTGGTCCCATCCGGGGAGCTCCGTTGGGAGGACCATTGGGACCACGCGTGCCCTGGGGGGTCATGGGGCGCTGGCCCTGGGGAGTCATCGGTCGGCCCTGGGGAGTCATCGGTCGCTGGCCAGGAGGAGAGTTGGTGCCGCGAGGAGGACCGCCGGCTGCCGGGACAGGGGGACGTCCCTGGGGCGGGCGAGGCTTCACTGGTCGGGTAGACAGACACGTGCGAGGGACAACACCCTGTCGGGACCTATCCAGACGGATGACAAGCGCCTGATAGAGCAGATGTTAGCAAATGCCGTTGCAACGAATATTCTACGAAAGAAAGTACTCACCCAGCCATCGTCGTATTCGTGGAGGAGGCGCACCAGGTCGCCGGCCTTGAGCTCCATTTCGTCCTCGAGGTTGGGCTTGAAATCCAGTTGCACGCGGTGGACAGTCGAGTTGGCAGGGCCGCCTGCCGCGGCAATGGCGGCGGCACCAGGCGAAGGCGCGGCACCGGCGACGGGAGAGGCTGACGAGGCGCTGTAGTCGGTACCCACGGGGCTTGGCGGGACCGTGTCGAGGTTGGTGGCCACGGTCAGGTCCACAGGTGCCTTGGAGCTCTGGTTTCGGATCGACGTCTTGCGAGTCAGCGTCGCGGCTCCAGCAGCAACGACCGCGGCCGTGGTCGCCACGGCGGCAGCAGCCACGGCAGTCTCTTCAGCATTGGACACCTCGGGGCTGGGCGCCTTGTCGCTCACGGACGCGACGGTGGGCGAGTAGGGCTTGTACGTCGGACGAGCGGCGGGCGGATCCTGGACGGGAGAGGGAACACGCTCGGCTTGCTGGCCGAAGGGATTCGCCGGGTCGTTGCTCTGGCTGGTATCGGGGCGATCCGCGGCATTGCCGGTAACAGCAACGCCGACGGCGGCAGCCTCGGCTCCCTTGGCGGCCTGCTTCTCGAGGTCCCAGCCGAATTGGGAAGCGGGTCGGAGGCTGATGCGCGGCGCAACCGGGTTCGTGCGGACCACCTCTTCCTCTTCGACAGGCTCGGGTGACGGTGCTGGCGAGATCTGGGGTGTGAGTGCGCGGGCAACGGGCTGCGGCTGAGGCGCCGCGGTCGGCTGATGCTGGACGGCAGCAACAGGGGCAGCAGGGGCAACGGCGGCAACGGCGGCAACAGGAGCAGGAGGAGGCGTCACTTGGGCCTTTTCGTCGTCACCTGAAAGCTCTTCGCGCTCGGCCTGCTTTCTACGGCGGCTGACGAGGAAGAAGATGAGCAGTCCGACAACGAGCACACCACCAAGCACACCCAGGGCAATTCCCGCCTTGGCGCCGGCGCTGGTGCCGGAGCCGGAGCTGGAGTCGCTGACACTGCTGGGAGATGACACCGCAGCCGAGTCCAGAGTAGGCGTGGCAGAGGCGCTGTGGGCTCGGTTGCCGTCAACAGCCACCTTGGTCGGCGACGAACCGTGCGTGGGAGAGTCAGTAGCCTTGGCGAGATCATCGTCGGAGCCGGACGGGCTGTGCTGAGGAGAGGAAATGGCACTCGGCACGGCAGAGCTCTCCTTGGGCGCCTTGGCCTCCTGGCTCGGGGTCGGCGTCGGCTTGGGGGATTCCTTGGGCGTGGGAGTCTCCTTGGGAGTCTCTTTCGGCGTTGGCTTGGGCGTCTCTTTGGGGGATTCCTTTGGCGTGGGCGTCTCCTTGACGTCGGGCTTCTTGCTAGGGGTAGGCTCGGGCTTAGGGGTCTCCTTGGCCTGGGGCGTCGAGTGGATAGTCACGTAACCACCAATGGGGCCAGAAAAGGTCGGCTTCATGGTCTTGTAGACGACCTGAACCACGGTGGATTGCTCTATGGAGGGGTCAGCATGTCAGGCAGACAACAGATGTGTGAATAGCCCTCAGGCCATCAGAGTCAAGCAGCCATTAATTACCTCTCTCGACATTGTTCGCCTGGACCTTTGGGCGTTGCCGGTGGGAAGACTCGTCGTCGGGGTTGACGCCATTGATGATGTTCTCAATGTCGTCGAGAAGGTCTCGGTGACGGTGGAAGTGCCGGTGCGAGTTGGGCATCTTGTCGAAACTGCCACTGTAGACACGGCGACGCGGATATCCGGGGTATCAAAGAATCAAGAAAAGAAAAGAGTTTTGGCTTCACGAGCAGGAACGTCGTGAGTGATCGCCGTAGCCTCTGCAATATATTGGCGACGAGTTGCAAAGTCGGACGAGGCTGGGGGATAGCTGGTCGTCTGGAACGCAGACGGCAGTAATGGAGGGAGGCTGAATATGGCGACTATTGAGTCAAGGAGCGTGTCCTTCCACGGCGGGGAGAGACAAATTGTCTCGGGAATGCTGATGCTGGGACCAAATGAGGGAACAACGGCCAGCTGAAGTTGAGGCGCGTCACGACGGACAAGGCCAGGCCTGGATTGACCCGGAATTAAGGTAGCTGGTGAGGTGATGCAAACGGCAGCGCGAGATGAGCCAGAGGGAGTGAACAAAGACTCGACTAATGCAGGCAAGAAGTCGGAGAAATCGACGGCTGAGGCTGCTGAAAAGAATGGCTTGGATCGCAAGGCGAAATCAATCAATCAACGAATGAATGAATGGACGGACTGAGCGCAGCTCTCGAAAGTGAACTGACGCAGAGCCCAGGCTGCACAATCGCTGGCAGAGGCGATGATGTGTCGTCAGCGGTGGCAGGACGGTGGTGAGAGGAGGAGGGAAGAGGAAGAAAAAAAGAGGAGAGGCGAGAAGAAGCGAGCGAGCGGCAGCTGGGGAAGAACCTGGACGGGCCACCTCAGTTCAAGGTTGGCTAGCCGTAAGGTGGCCAGGGTGCAGTGAGTACGAGGTACCGGTACCTGGCCACCCCAATCTGGACGAGGCCCCGGCAGCCGTGCAAGCGCCCAACGCTGCGAATGGCGACGATGCTGGGCGAATCACCAGCCGAGGCCGCAGCTGGCAGGCACTCCACTGCAGAGGTGACGGCGGGACGCCATTGGAGCAGCTGCAGCAGTTGACGAGGCGGGTGCTGTACCGGTACTTTGCAATTAGCAGTGCAGCCGGAAGTGGGAACCTCACGAGATGCTGTGCATCCATCCACAGCAGACTGTCAAGAGAGGGCTGCTGCATGGCAGACACTTGAGCTGCCAGTCAAGATAGTTAGTAGCAGTCAGTATCAGTACCGAGCTGTGCATTAGACGCCGCCTTTTGCCTCCCTGTCACCACAAGCAGCCCGTTATGAGGATCAGCGCCGTTGTCGACCAAACAAGCATAACCGTCTGCACACAGCTGCCCTCGAAGCTCAGAGATTGCCTGCAAAAGCCCTCGAGCTCGAATCGCACCCCTGGACGCCCGCCAGGATCCGCACAGGGGCCGCCGTCCCCTGGCTCAGGCACCGCTACGCCGCCATTGGCTGCTGGAACCCCCGGCAGGATGCGCTAATCCAGGAACCGCAGCCACTGGGTGCAGCAGCGGATGCTGTCATTGGCCCGTGCGGCGGTGGTCTGCGCTGCTTGGCTCCCAGTTCGTCACTCGGACCCCTGGCCCTGCATCTGCACTCAATCCATCCCTGTCTGCTCGACTTTTCTCTCTTCACTCTTGTTTGGCTGAGCAGAAACGTCGCAGCCAAGACGAGATCCATGCAGGTACGGACAGAACTGTACCTTGCAGAAGCAGAGGTCGCGCCAGGGTTCTTGTCAAGGTGCGGCCAGAGCATGAAGCGCCATGCCGGATCCATCATGGCGTTATCGAGCGTTTGCCGCCATCTCCCTGGCTCGTCTCCCCTTCCAATATCCGCCAACAGCCCACGACGGGACAGTCGGATCACACTCATGCTGCTCTGGCGAGCGAGAAATCGCTCGTTGTCTGCGCTGTTAACTCGAGACAGCAGCTTGCAGGTATCGTTACTCGGCGAGCAGCAGTTGCGTGACGATGAACCCGGTAGCTGTACTCGACTTGAGCCTGTTGCGATAATGCGCCCCTCCCTGCTTGGACCAACGAGAATGGCCTCGGATTTGTCAAACGGCGCGGTTGCTGTGAGGAAACAGTCCAGCAGTCGATACTTCGATTTTCGGTAAGGCCTTACTACAGAGCACTTGTACTAACCTACTCATCCCAGGCACAGATGACCCATGCCATATCCCAACATCCAACATCTGCCTCAGCCAAAGGCCGCCGGCATCTACTACTCTATCACAAGGGCACTCCCGCGTCTTCCACGCTCTCTCCTCTGGTCCAAGGCAGCTCTCTCATCGTCAATCCCTACCATGACCTCACCTTCTTTTTCACTCGCCTGTCTCGACTAGGTAAATCCACCACCAGCAGCCTCCTCGGTCCCGGGCTAGCCAGGATTCATGAAACAGCCCCCTTCCGCCTGGGGCATGCAAACTGCGTGGTGACAGCGGTGCTTCTTATGCAGCCCTGGCAACTTGGCCATTTCTGGGGCTCTCTATCCGTCTGTTTCGCCAGCACTTGGCTCTTTCGAGGCCTTGATATTCCCTCTCACACCCGGCTTTTCCAGCACTCGCAGAAAGGGGAAACCTCTGCGACGACAGAAAGAAGCTTACAGAATATCCAGGGCATTCCATCCTAGTAGTCTCTTAGGCGCTCACTCCCCCATCCCTTCCGGCTGACAAGGCTGAACCAAGCCGTAGCACCAGAGACATTGACGACAAAGCTCACCCTCTGCAGGCGTCCTCCCTCAAAACCGCACACAATGTTTAAAACCCGTTCTTCTGCCCATCTCGCTTCTTCTCGGCCCGAAGAGTCACCCAAAACGAAACAAAGAAAGACTCCCGACAACCCCGTCACCTGCGTGCGGGGCGGATCGGACGAGCGCCAGGCAGGGAAAAGGGACCGTGCGATCCCATCCCCTTTTTACCAGCCGAAGAGACAGAGATTTCCTTTCGCGCACACGCTCTTTTCTGGCAGATTCGCGGGAGGCGGGAATAGGCGCTTTTTCTTCCTGGTCCGGCTGTCGCCAGAATCGACAGCATCCGCTGCTCAGTCCATGCTCCTTGTAGTACTCGTACTCTGAACGTCCGGTGAACAACATCAGGCAAGAAATCTCCATGCCCAGGAAGGAAAAACGCCAGGCTTCTCGTCGCCAGTGCAGCCACTTCGTAATCCCACAGCATTGAGTCCCCTGTTTTACGCATACGAACAAACAGAAGGAAACAATTCCCCTCGGTCAGCCCATCATTCAGCCGCAATCAAGAATTGAAACAGGGAGCTCCCGGGGGCCCGGCTTAGAGTTCTATATGCCGCGTTTTGTGTCGGTGTGTCTCAGAGCAAATGGATTCAACCTCCTCCGTCCGGCCCTTGTCCATCCCACCGTCATGCATACCTATGATGTCTTTCACGGAGGAAACTGTTCAATGTGTAATTCGTTCTGGTAAAGTGTTTGTGAGTTTTGCTCTGTTTCCCTCTTATTCCGTGCATGACCAATGCGCAGCTTTCGATCTCTAGAAGCGTTGCCATGTGCATGCCCAGACTGGCTATGCAAATCCCGGTAAATCTTCATGCATGCAGCCCGGATATCAGAACCAGATATATCCGCCTGTTTTTACCACTCACAACCCGACCTCTCTTCGAGTATATACATATCCCCATCTTCTAGAACAAACACGAAACTCCTTTTATGATTCGCCATACCCGCATGCCCAATGGCCCTGTCGCAGCTTCATCCCTTTGCAAACATACATGTATACACAGCCGTAAAGCTCCATACCTAGCGGCGGCCTCCCTCCTTCGTACAAACGTCATCACAGGCACCAGACCTTTTAAATCTAGCCCGTCCGCGGCCCTCTTCCGCGGTCTCAACTAGACGAAATCGCCATGTATCAGCCACAGAATCTTGCTCGCCGTTTGTCCATACGGGGCTTTCCTCTAGTAGCTTCATCCTCCCCTCTCAATGCCCAGAAATAGCCCGGATCAAAATGTTGTCTCTCTTAGGTGAAACCAAGACAACGCCGGTCTTCTTTTGTCGAAATTACACTTCAGCCTAGACTGCGAGAATCAACTCATTGGGAAAGGGATCCAGAATGGGTGATCAATCATCTTGCGTCGTCAATCATCATGTTCGCTCTACTCCGTCTATGCTGCCCATACGTGTACATCGCCCAAATAGTACCTAGGTATACACCCTTTATACAATGGAACCGCACCCACGATGTTCTCCCGCTCCCAAATCCATCTAAGCAAGCAGAAATATCTAAACCAGTCAAGAAAGAATTTGCCGCTCAAGGTACTCAAAACAAGAGCAAAACCACCAAGCCATATCCCTTGACTCTCACACCCAGACCCGTCAGGAAAATTACATGGAATCCTCCATCTGCCGACTCCTCGTCTTCGTCCAGCTGTCCTTATCCTCCTTCCCGCCCGAGCTCTCGAGGCCGAGCCCCCTTTCAACCCACTCCTTGCTCTCCATGTGGCTCAGCCGGCTCAGCGCCCGCGCAAACGCAAAGGCCTCCTCCTCGCCCGCGAACAGGCCCGTGTCCTTGAGCTTCTCGACGCTGTGCTCCATGTTCTCCAGCACGTCGCGCGTCGCGTCCTTGGCGTCCGCGGCGCTGGCACTCGCGCTGCTAGGGTTCGCCTGCAGCAGCGTCTCGGCGACCTCGTCCCGCGAGACAAAGAGCTCGGCGAGGGGCTTCTCCGTGGTGAGCACCAGCTTGGCGTTGCCCTCGTACACGGCATCGATGAAGGTGATGAAGCGCCGCGCCAGGTCCCGCTCGCGGATCGTCATGGCCGGCACGTCGGTGACGATGAAGGCGTCGTACTTGCGCACCAGCTCGAGGTAGTCGGCCGCCGACTTGGGCTTGCGGATGAGCTCGTCAAAGGTGAACCACGCGCACCGCCCGCTGACGCGCGGGACGAAGATCTCGCGGCCCCAGACCTTTTGCACCTCCGAGTGCGGCGCCACGTCGTCCGGGTCGCCGAGGAAGCGGAACCACTTCTCGGCGTGCGACGCGGCGTGCTGGTCCAGCGCCGTGTGGTAGACGCCCGACGGCGGCCGCGGGATCTTGCGGTAGTCGGTCGGCGAGTCGAGGTTGATGACGTGCAGCCGGTTCTTGAGCAGCGTGATGGCCGGGATGAAGGACTCTCGCTGGATGCCGTTCTTGTAGAGGTCGTCTGGGTGCCGGTTCGACGTCGTCACCAGGACCACGCCGTGCGACATGAGACTTTCTAGTAGCCTGTGGCCTGGTCAGCACTCATCTTCAAGAGGTAGCAACACCACATCGAAAGACGTGTAAAGGGACCTTACCTTCGCAGAATCATGGCATCTGCCACATCCGTACACTGAAACTCATCAAAGCACAGCACATTCCCCTGCTCCGCAATATCCGCCGCCACAAACGGCACGGCATCCACGTCGCTCCCGTGCTCCATCTTCAGCCTGTGCAGTCTCTTGTGGACGTCCTGCATGAAGTTGTGAAAGTGTATCCTCGTCTTGGACCTGACGGAGCTCGGCAGCGTCTCGTAGAAGAGGTCCATGAGCATCGTCTTGCCGCTGCCCACGTCGCCGTAGAGGTACAGGCCCCGGGGCAGGTTCTCGGGTATGTCCTTGATTGCGGCCCGTTTCGCACCGCTTCCGCCGCCGAAGAGCGAGGCGAAGACGGACTTCTTGGCGGGCTTGAGGTCGTCGAGGCTGGGGTGGACGACGGGCGGCGCGCGGTAGTTGCGCAGCTCATTGTGCAGGTGCTGCAAGCTCTGGATGATGCCTACATTGGAAAACAGTCAGCCCGGCGTCCAAGGGAAAAGAGTTCGCACATCTTCGGGGTAGAGTGAGTCTCACCTCGTTGATGCTCGTCGTTGCGCAGTATCCCGGCCGCCACGCGCCGGTCGTACTCCTCCAGCGGGCCCCAGCTCTCGACCGACCGATCGGAAACCGTCGCCATCGCCCTCCTCGTCGCCGAAGACGTCCACTTCTCGACTCGCGCCCTGGGAAGTCTCTCGATGCCGCCATTCAGCCCTGCTCGCATGACCGCCCGCTGTGCCGACTGCACCCGAAACGCCCTGGCAAATCGCCGGCTCCTGGCGCAACACGCCGACGAGCTCAGCCGGCTCAGCGGCCGCGCACCTCCTCTCATTTTCTCTCAATGTTCAATATCTTCTTCTCTTTGCGATGAAGGCCGGTTGTGCTGCACTGAAGTTCAAAGTGTACCGTGGTAGGTGAAACGGAGCGTGCGTTCAAGAAACAAAGGAGACAGAATTGGTTCGAAAAAAGAAAGAAAAGGCCCTGGAAGCCCGAGGCCGGCTGGATGATGATGTAGTTTTTTAGTGGCGGTATGGGCTTGGGCGGAATTACGCCATGGCGGGTGGATTCCGAACTACCGAGCTTTTTGTCGGAGCAGCGGCACGTGCTTTTTTTCGGGGGGAAGGCGTCGGACAAGTGGAGACCCCACGTTTTTTTGGCGGGTGTAAGTCGGGGGGGCTGCGGGATGTTGAAGCCTCTTTTGGTTGATGGGGGACATGTCTGCCGCAAGAGTCGTTTGCTGTTTGATTGAAATTTGAAGCATTCATGCTGTGATTCCCATGCTACTTTGGAAGAAGGTCTCATACTATGCCTACAAGCTACTTCGTTGGGATTTCAAGTCGAGTGATGGGGTCAGATTACAGTAACACAGCAGCAGTTCTGCATAAAGGTAGCCTGTGTTACCCTGCAATCCATCAAATCGGACAATTTCCATCTTCCTGTAGGAAATATCTTGATTATCAGAATGCAAGATCCACATTCCAGATCTATCAGTGATATCAGCCGTCAGCGTAATCTTCTTGTTCCGTCTGGCGGTACCCTGATACATCAGACCATTCATCAGCACCTAGATGTCTAAACCCGGGGACATGCGAAGCCACACCTATATCCCTATCCCCCAAATCAATCATCCCTTCACCTATCCAGA
Organism: Trichoderma sp. PF4103; assembly: GCA_023628735.1. Taxonomy (NCBI): domain Eukaryota; kingdom Fungi; phylum Ascomycota; class Sordariomycetes; order Hypocreales; family Hypocreaceae; genus Trichoderma; species Trichoderma sp. PF4103. The sequence continues at coordinate 93,716 of JAMAKC010000041.1, read as the reverse complement.
TGGAAAAGAGAGCTCAAAATGCAACCAGAATCATAGCCTCGCGGAAACATTACCCTTCTAGATACACAGCTTGCTCTCTTCATTCCAGCCTTTTAGCCGCGCGATCAACTTACTGCTTCTGTCAGCGGGCCTTTCTTTCCCCTCTCGCATCTCACTCAATGGCATATAGACCATCCCAATCCTGCTACTAGCTTACCAACGAACCTCACTTCCTCCCTGCCAAGTCCGTACTAAACAGCCTACTATGTAGACAAGTGATTGCTTCATGTGGTCGGCAGGTAGTGTGTAGGACTCAAGAAGAGACGACTCTTGACAGTCTTCCATCCTTCAGCAACAGATGGGCCGAATAATTCAAGCTACCTAGTATAAGTATCCAACAGGTTGCCGCCCGACTCCGTAGTAACTCCATGCCTTCGGGGTATATCGACTCGCCACTTATTATACACCACGCAGCCACACACGTCTAGTTCACATTGCCTACACAAAAGCACCAGAATCAAGTCGTGACTTCTCTCTGCTGCAGAATTTTTCATCTCTCATCTTCCATCGGTCACTCTGCCGTAAACCATTCTTCCCGTGCTGCCAAGCTGAACCCTAGTCGACTCCCCATGTGGAGAGACGATGCAGCGTTGGTGGCTGTTTGCTGTGTAGTAGACCAGGCGCCTGCTCCTCAGTTTCGATGCCAGGACCCATGGATCGACTCTGCCTTCAGAGATCAATCTGGGGGCATTGCCTCGTATGGATGTCCTCTAGGAGCAACTCCGTGAAGCATGTCCTTCTTTGGGGTCCTTGACGCCTCACACAGCTGGATATAGTCGCGTCCGGTGTATCATGGATGACTCCTTGAGAAATCAGAAGCACCATGTTACCGCTCGTCAAGATAGTACTGTATATCCAAGCCACCGTGTATAACCAAGAACCGGTGTCCAAGTACTGGTCTGGCTCATCCGTCTGCCAGTTTCGTGAATTCGCGGACATCGTAATTGGAAACATGTCGTTTGATTTGTCCAACACATCCGTCAGTTTGGGGTACCCTCATGATGTGGCAGACCATACGACCACAGCAATAGAGTCCCCTTTGCTCGCGGGCGATGCGAGTCTTCGCTTGGGTAGTCCATCATATCGTCTCGTACACGTAATTGGGTCGTCATGAGTAAATCCGTCTTCGACTTCTCTTGCTACATCAATAATAGCCACCGCCTTGAGAAGTTGGGGGAGGGCCAGAGGAGAAATCACGCGCTGAAGGGTTCTGGTATGGGTTCATGTGGATGTAGTTCATCGCTGCGGGATTTTCTCCAATGGATGGCTGAGTAGTCCCGCTATGCTGCGAAACGTCGTCGAGTAGGGATGTCGAAGGGTTCATCTGCTGGAAGGATGACGACCTTAGGGACGCTGGTGGCCCCTCGCTGAACACTGGCGAGGCGTAAGGATGCTGCGCCGGCGGCACTACAGGCTGCTGAGCCGCCACGTGAGGATGCGCAAACGGCGACATTGCGACCTGCTGAGGGTCCCAGGGGGCCGCGCTGGCCGCTGATAAGCTTCCCGATGCCATTTCTCTCGTCACCTGGCTTTGCATGGCAAAAGGCACGCCTGATTCGAGCGCCACGGGCCGTCGAGGAGTGATGATCTGCTGCAACGCCTGGACTGGATCTGTTGACGAAGAGGTCCCTGCCTGCTGGAGGAGAAACGAGGAGACGTATTCGTCTTGGAAGCCGTGCTTGTGTAGAAGTTCGCGAAGCTGTCTGTTCTCCTCAGCCACTCGTCGGGCAGCAAGCTGTACCTCGGAACTTGCTTCGACACCAGACAGTTCGTACGCCCTCAGGCGCTGCTCGAGCTCCGCAATGTACTCTCTCCTCCGAGCCCGAGACCTTCTCTGGTTGTCTCGGATGCGAGCGAGGTTGGCTTTTTGCTGTCGTGGACACAAGGGGGAGAAGGGATAAGTCGGCCACTGTTTCGAAGCAAACGATGATTCGAGGGAAGGGCAAAAGGGAGTAGAAGAGAGGAAGAGGGGAAGAACTTGATACACAGAGGGAACTACTTACTGCAGGAGTTGACATTTAGGGCCCAATGTGATTTGGCCGCATACGTAGCGACCTATCGCTCGAATCCGGAAGAAAGTTGTTAAGGATGGAGGTCCGCAAGGGGGAGGGGAGGGCGGGAGCTGGCGTAATTATGCGGCGCTGACAGCGGGCTTTTTGGGCTGTGGGATATACTGAGGGAGGAGATATTGGAGGGGTCTGAATAAGTTGCCTCGTCAAGCAAAGAGAGGGTGAGATCCATATACTCGACAGCCACCGCAACCATGACCTCGAGCCTGTAGGGAGATACTAGTACTGGGTAGGGTATACTAGATCAACGGCGGTGGAAAGGACCAACAGGGAGAGAGAGGGAAAAGTGAAAGAGGTCGAGGGCAGAGGAGAAAAAAAATAGTATTGAGAAAACAAGGTCAGCAGATCCACCGGAGAGTCGCGGGCCCTGGACGGCGACAGCAGCAGATGAGAGGAACGGGGCTGCTTCCAAGTCCCCCCGAAGGGAATGGGCTCAGGGACATCCGGATCCTCCAACGACGGAGCTGTTGAACATCGGCAGCCGGGGAACGAGGGCGAACATGGGCATACGTCCGTCTTGTTGTCCCGGTCCTTCCTTTCCCTTCTCTTTTCCCTTCCGTCCTCTTCCTCCCTGGCACGCCCTCTTCTTATTAGAGCGATAAGAGGAGCTTTCCAGCGAGCAACAAGCGGGGAGAAGAAGGAGAGGAGAGCACAGAAACGACCGGCCGGGGCATACACAGCTCACCTTGCGCACACGCACTCAAGAGTCCCCGGTTCCGATATAATATAAGGATGAGGACGAGGTAATTTGGGAGGGACCCAGGGAGCTTATTAGGCGGGAAATCGCGAGATGTACTTGGCAAGTCTGGAATAGAAGCTCCATGCTTGTCTTGCGTACTTGGACCCCCAGCAGGAGCAGGTAGCAGGCAGGTAGCAGTAGTAAATAGCAGTAGCAGGCCCTCGGGTCTCATACCATACCCGTACCGTATGGATGGCCATGTTGGACACGGGAAGCGCGCTAAAAGGGAGACAGCGTGGGCGACCAGACAGCCCCGGATAGCAAAAGCAGCTACTTGTGCTTGGAGAGGCTCCAGCCTCCACAAAGAATTTCGTACTAAGGCTAGCCCGCCCACGTTAATTCGTGTGTGTCCCCATGGATGTCGGGTCTCTTGGAGCTGGGGCGAGATGCGCCACTCACGGGTCGACGATGCCGCCCTTGTCTCTGCACGCGCAAGCCACCTCGTCGAGCAAAAGCATCCATATCACCACGGCCTCGCTTTTGCGTCGTTGGAGGCATGCAGCCACGCCTCTGATCCACGTGTCGATTACCAGTGCGTTCTCGTAGCGGAGCGGCAGAGGAGTAGCAGTTGGACGCCATGGTAGGGCTGCGAAGCACCCTGAGAAGGACGGATATCAAAGGGGGAGACGTCGCCTAGCCGCTCTGGCACGTCACTTGGGGCCCAGTGCCCGATGGTGGGCGCTCTGGGCGGGTCTTGTCGAGGGGTCCGGGATGGGCATATGTAAAAGGTGCCTGTTTACATGCACCTGCGAGTGCGCACAAAAACCGCCAGTTGTAGTCAGATGGATGTTCTAAAGCAGGCCTGGCAGAAAGGCCAAGTTTGCCTGTGCTGTGCGGTGCCCTTGTGAAGCTCCTCTCTCTTGGTCAAACCAGCCTCCCCTGCTCGCAATGAAAGTGATGTGGACATGCGAAATACGGCGCAATATCGTCGTGCTTCTTTTTGCGGAGGGTGACAGAAAGCAGCAGCGCTGGGCTGGGCTGGGGTGGGAGTGCGGGCGGGATGCCGTGCCTGCGGTTCGCTCGGACAGACTGACAGGGCCGCTTTTTCTGCCCTCTGCTGTGCTGTACTTGGCAAGGTCGGGCATGTCGCTCTCTCACGCGGGCACACGCACAGTACAAGAGTGTACGTACAGGGCATCCTGGAGACAGCTCCGTCGTTACGCGGACCTGGTTCGGTGTGACAGCGTTTGACGGAGCGTGCGCCGCACGCAGAGATGGGCGATCATGAGACAAGCCCTTGCTGGAACCACACTCCCGACAGACTGGATTCTGACAAGCCATGCTGGTACACCAGCGCCGGTTTGGCGGGGCAGAGGCTGCTTAGCCCTAGCGACGCCATGTCTGCGTCTGGTCGGCGAGGAGAGCCGTTAGAGGGAAGGGGAAGAGGATTTTGGGTTTCTGTTCGCTGAGCTGGTGCCCGCGCGCTTGCAAGCATCAGCCAGATGGTTCTCGAGCAGGCAACGGGCCAGTACCTAGGCGCTCTCCCTGCGGAAGCACTCCGAGCTCGTGCGAAGACACCCGCCGTCGAGGGGGAAACTCGAGATGCGAATGGCCAACGTCGTCGCGAGGAGAGAGACATGGAGTGAAGTGAGGGAGGGAGATTCTGACAGGGTATCTCGTACTCTCCAGGCCGGGTCACCAAAGAGATGCGTGAGCCGGGGCGCGTTCCGACAGCCCAGGACAGTGCAGATTCGAGAAGGGCGGACTCTGCTCTGGCCCCCGGCTGGTTGCCATGTGGTTTCTGGTCCAGGTCCGGGGTGCTAAATTTGAATCGTGTTTGCGGGTTCGTGTCGTTCATTACTCGTATGAGAGATGAGAGATGGGAGGAAAAAGAGATGGGCAGCAGATTAGCAGGACCGCGATGAACGACGCCACTCATCCGCAGTTACATTGCACTTGTTCCGAGGAAGGAACAGCCGCCTGCCCACCCCCCCAACGTCGCGGTGACAGACTTGGAAGGAACTCGAGAGGTAAGCTGCTGAGGTAGGCACGGAGCAGAGTAGTCGTACCTTCCCGCCGCAATGAGCAAGAAGTACCTACCTACCTACCTACCTACCTACCTACCTAGGTAGAACCTGCCTTACTTACCTTGGAAACATGGATGGGCGTCACATCCAATCCCGTTCGAGGCACTCCAAGTGGCAGCCCGAGGTACAAGCCTGGCCTGTATACAATACGGACTGTTCGCGACCAGGCTAGTGCTTGAGACCCTTGAAGCCCCTCTGCCACGTTCTTCCAGCGCGTGCTCGGAGGTTAAGTGACGGGTCGGCACCCCATGCCAACCCGGCGTTCCTCCGTTAGCAACTAAATTTGCCCTGGGCGGATTCCGGAGGGACCAAGTGCCTGATGAGGTGATCAGGTTCCCACTACATGCCAGCCCGGTACTCGTCCATCCTTGCTCCGGTACCTACCTCAGACGCGCCGATTGCTCGACCTCCCAAGGTTTCCACCTATCGAAACCTTCTGGCGCTGGAGGTGCCTGGCCTCGTAACCGCATGATCACGAGACGCTGCAACCTGAGGTGGTGATGATCATGATGAACAGGTACGGAAGCCCTCCATCACCTCATTGGCAGGGTTGCGGGTGTCTGTCTGTGTGTGCTTCTGGTGCGCGAGGTGTGTCTGTCTGTGTGTGCTTCTGGTGCGCGAGGTGTGTCTGGCTGTGTGTTGGCCGGCCTGTGAGTTGACACTGTCTGTTTCCCTGCATCTCACATTCCTGGCCGGCTGTCGCGCTCTCCCTCACCCAACCGCCGCGAATGACCTTACCTGGCGAGGCAGACGGACTTGTCGCCCTCATTTCCCGTGTCTGTTGCTTCACTGCTGTCGTTCCAGTTCCTGCTCTGATGCTCTCTCTATCTTGCAGCAACAGACTCCCGTACTGTTATCTGGATGCGCATACGGACGGGTACCATCATGACTTGCCTACCTTACCTATGAACTATCTAGTACTCACGAGATTCGGCAACGACAAGTACTTCAATCTGCTCCCGAGTGCCAGGTAGATTGGCTCCTCATCTCGGCTCACCCCGGCGTCTCCCCACGATGATACGCTGACCCAGCTCGAGCTCAATTTCAGCCGCGACACGCTTCTGCTCCCTATCACACTGCATGCCATGGGGCTCGTTCCGCGCGGCTTCCCACTGGCACGCTAGCTTGGCAAGGGGGGACTGGTCGTGAAACGCAGCAGCGGGTTTGGCTGCTCCCCTCGCAATTGAAGACGTTTTGCTGTTATCTGGTGAGAACTTGCGAGACCGCAATTTCACTGCCAAGCTTGCATCTACAACGACGACGGATTCCTGGCTGGACGATCTAACAGGACTACGCAAGCTCTTGCTCCACCGCGACGAACTGGTTCAGGCAAGACGCAGGCCAGTCGGTTTCCGGGGGTGACTGTGTTCCCTTGAGATCCAAGTCTCATTCCACGTTGCTGGCGAGCGTTGAGTTGAGTCGCCATGGGTGGCCAATGTGCCAACGGCGTGTTCTAGCTTATCGGAACAACGGCCTGCCGCCCCTCGAGGGTTGACTGCCTCGGTCGGAACGAGGAGTCGACAGCAAACGGCGCAACATCTGGCACCCCTAGGCTTTTGGGGCTGAGCCACCATCTTTCCTGAAATAAAGTTCTTCTTCTTTGCCTCGTCGGTCTTTTGCGCCCTCCCTGGCTCGTCCCTCAGTTGGCTGCCCAGCTCAACTGCTAGCACTGTTTTCTGCTGCCGCTGCTACCTCGGCAGGAGAGCCAAAGAGAGAGCTGACAGCCCGGGCAAAGGAACAGTACGAACAGAGAGGCGCCACAAGTGGGCTGATGGAGTGAGCAAAGCCCCCAAAGCGGAAAAGAAAGCGACAACGCTCGCCTCTTTCCTAGCGGCTGAAGCTTGATTACGTATGAGCTGAAGGAGCTCGTCCAAGCCAGCAAATCTTATATAGACTTGGTGTGATCTGGGAGGGCCTGGACAGGCAAATCGACTCTGTTCCGGCAGCCGATCTGGATCCAAAAGCTTAAACAAGTCTTGCCAAATGGAGCGATAGAGCACCCCTATTCCACGTGAAGTTGCCCGATGGACGACACTAACGACGGAGCTCCGGATGGAGCGACTGGACAACGGCTTCTGCCGCAGCTGCACGAGGCCGATGCTACATTCCTTTTGCTGCTCGGGCCAACGCCGCCGGGGGTTGGAAAGTTCTGAGGATTGGACAGAATATGCCGAGTGGCAGATATCAGCTGCGGCTCTGCTTGAATCTCCCACCTCCCACCCCTCACCTCCCCCCCCCCCTTTTCATGCTGACCTCGCTCCTCTCCTTGGTCCGGAGCCTCCTCCGTGCTACGTACACGCGACCCGCGTGGCGATGAAAGAGCCGGCGAGGGGGGCCCCGCCCCGAGGGCAATGCAAGCCCGGCCGGCCAGGAGAACTCGGAGCCTCCCCACCATATCCCCCGGCCGCAACGTGGTCGACCCTGTTTGCCACCCGGCGACCTCCTGAGGCTAGTGGTAGAGGAGTCGCCGAAGCCGTTTCGAAGCTGCCGACGAGCATTTTCATCATACGATCATGGTGTGTCCATCTCGAAGGGCGAATCCGTGTCTCCCAAAGCTGATATACCGGTCTCAGGAGGATCTTCTTGACTAAGCACACACAGCCACATGAGAGATCCAGGAGAAGACGGGCTAGCTGCCGTTCGCGCCAAAAGAAGAAAAAGCTGGATACTATATTTGGCACGACGGATAATCGTCAGGCACCAGAAAGATAGTCGTGATGCTATTTCGATGCGGTGAGACGCTGCCTGATGCTTACATGCCATGTCCCAACTGGCTCTATTACTGGACCGAGCTCGCTCTATGGCTGCGAGGAACGATGCCGCACCTTTTTTTGCACCGCTGTTACAGTCCTTTCGAGGCCGTTGACTGCTGGCGGAAAGGCAACACGGGTTGTTTCCATCACGACCGCAGACTCGGATTTGGCTAGTAGTGTTGCACACAAGGCCCCCCTTCGTCGACTAGAATCTTCCACCGCAAAAACCGCATCGCACTGACGGTGATGCTTCAGTGACGGCCAACTCCCTGCCTCGCCTCCCAAGACATTCCTAGGCCAACACGGCGGTCTATTCCCAAAATGGCGGTATCATACACAGCTAAAGATGCATGGATGCATGGGGCTTTGCGTGGCGCAGACTGATTTGAGCACAGGTCAGACGCTCGTTGGCCAGCGGGTGCTCCGTTTGCTTGGGCTTTTGTTCGTGTTTATTCCAAGATCTGCGCAACTGGACCCTCCTGTTCACGAGATGTAACGCGTGATACGAGAGGGAGCTGCGAAGGTCCTTGGCGTCGGTTTTCCGTATAAGAAGACCTGTGTCGGCGCTCTTCGTTGGGTTTCATTTGCTCTCCTTTGCGAAGCAGTAAGCTTGCATTTTGACGTCGTCTTGCCCCCCCTTTCTTCTCATCCAGCGATTGGGTTTGTTGCTTGTTTGCTTGTCAGCACCTCAGTCATTACTGTCGCGATCGACCGAGCTTTCAATTCGCATCGACAATGCCTTCTCTCAAGAGCCTCGTTTCGGCCATTGCTTTGGCGTACCTGGCCAACGCCAAGACCATCAAGATCACGGCCACGTCCGACAACACCTTTGATCCCTCAACCGTCAAGGCGTCTGATGGCGACATTCTGGAATTTGTATTCGAGCCCAAGAACCACTCCGTGGTCGCTGGCGACTACCGGTATCCCTGCTCTCCCCTCGAGCTCGGCACCGGCTTCTTCTCCGGCTTCTTCCCTACATCCAGCGGCGAAGCAGTAAGTTTCTGCGATTTTATGAAATGCCCTACGTCATTTTCGACTTGTGCTCACATGCGCGCCTGACTTAGGACAAAGTCTTTCGCGTGGAGGTAAACGGGACCGACCCCATCGCGTTCTACTCTTCCCAGGGCAACGAGTGCGCCAGCGGAATGGTTGGCATCGTCAACCCGTCGGCCAACCAGACTCTCGCCGACTACCAGAAGCGAGCCTCTGCCCTGGCCCGGAGCGTCACGCCCGGACGAAAGCCCTACGGCGGCGAGATTGCCGACAACGACAGCAGCGACGACGACGATGACGACGACAGCAAGGGCGGAAAGAGTGGCAGTAGCAGCGACAGCTCGGGAGATAGCTCGTCCGACAAGGACGGCAAGGATTCCGGTAGCGTCTCTTTGTCTGTTTCTCTTGGAGCCCTGGGTCTTGCTTTCCTGATGGCGATTTGAGATGTTGCGGTTGGGTCGTGATGCGACGGGTTTAGAAAAGATTAGACGAGTCGCGTCACGGCCATGCTTGAGAAGCAGTCATACGATACCCTTTTTTTGAACAATGAGCTGAATGCCCCTGGTACGAAGTTGATGGATAGTGCTTATGGGCTGGATACTGTCGTTAATACAGTGGATATATGAGCGTCTTGGATTTAGCCTGGCATCTGTCATCGTTATAGGTAGATTGGGATATAATACTAATAATAATCTGGTTGATGATATTCTAGCTAACGGTGTATCTTCTCAATTCTACCCCATGTCTCCAAACATCCTTTTTTTCCCCAAATATCGTATAAATTGGTATATTGCATGTAAGTCAATCCGACTTTGTTGATAGGTATGTAAGCTGCTCTATGCTCCTGAGGTGCCATCAGATGGGATTCTTCGTCTCGTTGCCTTTTGAGCACTCGCCGATTTGTCGACAATTCGTCTTCACGAGACTTTCGTTCCAGAACATTCTCCTAGAGACACCGAAGCCCCGACATATGGACCGTCGACAAAAGCCAGTCCTCTCTACCCAAGGGATGGTCTTCGCTTCCCCGGTCGTGTGCAATTCGCACCAACCCAGAGTTCCAGATGACGACCACCTGATGGCTGAGGGAGTCGTCCTAGTCGACTCTCTTGTAATGTCTGTCCGTCGTTCTATCTTTACGTGGTGTAGTGGGAACAAGTGTATTGTTGTTGAAGTTTTGCCCTTTTTTGAAGGACCTTTGATGGCGAGCGGTGATGTATCAGATGGATGAGGGAGTCTCCCAATACATGGGGAGGGGTGTTCTTCCATTGCGCAGAACTTCTTGGTAGGAAGTGGTTTGGAATATGGAAATGTTGATCCATTTGTATCGTATCCTCCGTCAGGGAGCCTTGAACGAGGGCTCCGTGGGCATTTATCCACAACTTGCGTCGCATATCGATGAGATTGTGGCGATACCATGCCTCTGTTACACTGCCCCGACGTACAGGGCAACTGAAAGACGCTGGTTGCAACCAAACATTTGCTGCAATGATGAGTGCGCGGCGGGAAGGATGTCTTGCGACGGCATATCTGTTTTGCGAGGCGGGTTTCGAAAAGCCGATGAAGTGGTGAGGAGCATCCCGTTGCGAGTCCTGGAGCTTGCTGATGTTCCATCAAGAAGGGCGCGTTTGTCCTCCCTATTGGCGCTGTTGGTGCTGCCTGGACATGTTATACTGGCTGCTCTCGGATTTCCTCAACCGACAGGAGGCAAGGGTTTCGAGGGCTTGCAGGCGATAGCGTTGACTCCCGATATATTCGAGGCAAGGGTGATTTTCCAGCCTTCACTGCTTCTGGTAGATTTGTGTCGCCTGTCTCACGACTCTGTATCCTCTCCAGTGGAACCGGTATGCGCTCTCAGTGTATGAGTCTGGACGTGGCTGTCCGTAAGGGAGTCGCTGAGTATATACTAGGCAAACATGACCTGGATGTGCATTCGCCACCGAAGGCTCGTGTCAGAGAAATTGTGAGACGTTCTCGACAACTGCCACAGCTGCTGCCGCTTTGCTTGGATTCTGAAGCGTTCAAAGCGACGACCCTCAGGGTCTAGACAAACATGGAGCTTCTGGTTCTGTGTAGATGCTGCTCTGGCTTGGACACCAGCTGCCTCTGTATCTGAAATAGCAACCGCAGCCAGCAAGTCCTCAAGGCTGTCGCCATGCTCGGTATAATCCTCTCAAAGTGAAAGACAGGATTCACAGAAATGGTGCAATAATGTCTCACACCATGGGTACGTCCAGAAGACTGCCTACGCCTTCTTGTCTTCGTCTTACTTGTTGTAGTGGAAGGTTGCCATCTAGAGCTGTTTGATCCAGGGTTGTGTTGCGGAGAGGCCGTTGAGCCCTTGATGCTGATGCTGTTGATGTATAACTCGCGCAAGAATGTTGGCTCGCCGCTTGTGTCTCTTAGAATCTGTGTCATCTCGCAAGCAGGAAGAGCTCGAGACTTGCTTCGGTCTGTCCTTTGTTGCTGGGCAGGAGTTTGTCGGTGATACATAATGTGAGCTCATGGGCCCCTCCTTCGCCTCGTCCGTAGCCGTTCTATATGCTCTGCGGCTTCGCTTCGTGTCTCGATCAATCCACTGCTTCAATTGGAGAGCTGCCGGGAGCATCGTTGTGATGATATTGTTGAAATGACAGCTTGGCGTGGCCTCTTCGTTTCCATTCAGTTCCTACCGTGAGCGGATAGGATGATTTTGACCACCTCCTGCAGCCACGCGTGGCCCTGATGCATGTGAGCCGACCGACGTATGAGGACCGCCCTGACCGGTTTCGAGGTCGCGTGAGATCTCGTCGGAGCGAAACGGGTAGGGCACTGAATCGCGCCCGAGGGTAAGCTGCGCTCTTGCTATTGCAGGCATGATACCTGCACAAAAGTATTGGCCAAAGGCAGGCAGTTTCCCCAGTCCGTTGATGGTTTCCTGAGCCGTAACCTTTGTCTGTGCCGGCGCCACTCTGCAAATCTTCCGAAGCTTCTCGACGTCCGCCATCAGGTCCGCTGGGATCCGCAGCCGGCTCTAGGCGCATTACCTCTGGGCAAAACCCCAGGAGCTCCATATACACCCCATGCTCCTTGCTATCATCAAGTTGTCGATGCGTCTTCAGCCAGTGCGTTGCTTCCTCAGCAGCAGAGGCTGACCTGGTTAGGCGGATGCGATGACCTAGTTTGTATGCTTGTGTTGTGCTCTGTGCTGCCTGGTCTGTGTATGGCCCTCTGCTGCCATGGCTGCGCGCTGTACTTTGAGCGTGGTATCTGTTCCAATCTCCTCCGTCAAAGGTGTTAATCGCCCTGATATCATTCGTTGCCTTGCTGATTTCCCGTTCGATTCTCGTAGCTTGCATTCCTTGACGCATGCCGCAGATTATGGAGACAGCAAGCCAGCATCGTTTCAGCTGATGAATGTTCAAGACTCGGAGAATCGCCAGGGCTCGTGGTGTTGTTTCCTCGATAGTTCGTCGCTAGGCTGGGGAAAGCAAGTCGTAGTTCGTTACAGCATCCCAGATGCATCTTCCGTTAGAAGTTAGTCAATGCTTGGGAAGAGCAAAGAGATTGCTCCATCTCACCTGGCCTCAACTAGTCAGTCGCCCGAGGGAGGATGTGAACTGCACGGACTGAAAGTACAAAAAGTCGGTGTCGGGGAGCCTGGCCAGCAGCTGTTGAAGGCCGTTGTTCGCTCAGTCGTAGTGGCGATGGTAAGGGTGCTCGTCTCCTGGTATTACGTTTCTCTGTCGCTGTGGAACTGGACAAGAAGAGACTATGGGACTGAGGTCGTGTGGCAATGTTGGCCGTTTGAAACTCGACTGTGTTGTGCAGGTTCGTATACTTCGCTCTTCGCCTCTCCCATCGCCAAGTGCTGAGCCTTGATGGCTGGGGTTTCTCTGGTGTTTGTTGAGCTCATTCATGCCGGCAAAGGAGCATTTGCTTCTACATTGGCCTCTTTGACTGTCGGATGTTTCTTGCTTTTCCAATGGGCCCCACGTCCCCAAGTTGAACCGCGGTTGATGACCTCTGAACCGATGTCCGAGAGCACTGCTCTCTCCGCTTGGGCCTTGAAGCAGCTGCTGTTGAATACATATGGCGTGGTAGCGAGGCCTGAGAGTTTGTTCGCATACATTGTCCCCTTGATACTGTTTGACATGGGACACAGCTCGCACTCAATCTGGGAGACCGGGCCCAATGACTCAGTCAACAGCAGCCTGGCCCTGGCCCGTGTGCCAAAGGAAGAGCATGGTGAAGACGCACCACGCTTCCTCCAGTTGCATCTCGTCAGTATCCCGACCCCGAACCGTCTCGAAACCCAGAGTATATACGACCCGAAGCTCTTGTTCGTACGGCTAGCCTCGGACAATGCTCTTGGCGGGGACCTGGTTCCGCAGTCCTTCCACGGAGCCAGTGACTCGTGTATTTTGAGGAGCCGTCCAGAGGGTATGTGTTGTTACCTGTTCCCCCTTCGGGAGGAGGCTTTTGCTTTCAATTCGTTTTGATGCAGGGACTTTCGTCTATACTGTAAGCAAGCTTACCTAGCATGTTGACGTATGGCAGGAGGTTTCGCAGGGTGGTCGCCTTCGTCTCCATTCCCCATGCGGGATGGAACAGAATCAGAGATCATTCTGTATCTGTTGACTCCTTTGTCGTGTACAGCGTTGCACAAGAGCCAAGCGGCAGTTGTCGCGCACAGAAAGACTCTCGCAGGCGTTCAAAGGCACCGCCAAGGAATCTGTCTGGGAAATGTCGACAACAGCGCGCTCCTTTGTTACAGCCCTGAGATATGTGAACAGTCATGCCGTAAGCCACAGCCAGGCGAGACTGCGTGCGGCTGCATGGGGCGCTGCTTCAATGCTACCGAGGTTCGATCAAGAATCCAGCAGGGGATTGTACAGTCGGGAGTCGGCAGAAATGCAAAACCGCCAAATAGGTCAAACTCCACGATGACAATGGCTGAGTGTTGGGTGCGTGGGTTAGCGACGTTCTCCTGCCATGAGATGTCGTAAAATCGACCCATGGCGCCATTGACCAATCCCACAGATGTCCACATGTCCGTGAGCATTACACGCATAATAACGCAGAGATGGAATCGTTAGTTTGAGATTCCCAGCAGACAGTGAGTCTGGTTCTTCTGCCTTTGGACCGGGGTTGGGTGCCGTAATGCAGACATATGGCATGCTCAACCTCTCGGCCTGAACATTGCCCTCATGATGTACGCTTGTCTATTCTTTCGGCTTATATCGATTCACCCCGGAAGAGGACCGCGATATCCATCTGTTTCGCCATGTTTGTCGAGTTGTCGGTACGTCTGTTGCGTTGGCCTGGTTGCAGTTATTGTTAGGAGTGTACCTGACTGCTGTATGTAATTGGATACTAGGAAACTTACCTGCGCTGCGTCGGTGAAGCAGAACAATGATGGGAAAAAACGGCCTGATATGTCGAGAACAAGCGACAGGCGGATGGAAGGCTGCAAGGAAGGAGGCACGAGATACGTGTGTAGGTATGTAGCAGTGTTGTGTAAGTGAAAAGTTGATCATGCGGTTCGTATATGGCAACGAAATGCACATGTCAAATGTGCAATCATCTGGACGTCCCTGCGTGCACTTAGTTTGAATGCTATCGCTGTCTCGCCCATGTTCCGGAAGGGTTCTCTGGAGTGCTGCCGGGGTCACTTAAGGAGGAGTTGTCATGTTGCGGTGGTATTTCTCAAGGCCAGACTGAGGCAATTCAGAGTCCCGGATCCTAAGCCACCATTGCCCCAGTCAATATGTCTTGATTGGCCAGGTGATATTGTTGAAGGAGGAGGAAGCCGTCACTAAATAGCCTCTGCCTCACAGACCATGTCTGGAGACCTTTGGATCTGTCATGCTGCAATACGACATTCATCTCGGCGGTTCCAGCGTTTTCAAGCCGACAAGCCACATACGGCTGTGATATCTCATTCGCAGGCCAAACATCAAAGTGGTTGAGAATGCAATGCATGAAAAATGGCGGTAAATCGCGCGGTCGTGTCTTGTAGTAGAGGTCTGCCTCCACATATCCGATGCTCGAGGGCTGCCTCCCACACATTGGCGTGGAAGAGGGCTGTCTGGAAGACGACAGCGGAGTGACATTCCGGCTCTGTATCTGTCTGTTCAAAGTCTGCTCATCCCTCTTCATTGAGGGGTCAAGCCGGATCGGGCGTGTCCCAGGCTTCCGTTGTCGTATTTTCGATAACTTGCAACTCAGTACCAGGAACCAAGAGAGGGTCTAGCGGGTTAATGCCACCGTCCTCAAGGTTGTTGTCAGTCAGTTTCTCGCGACATCGGTCCTGCTGCTCCCGATGTTGAAAGATTCGCACTTGTCGGGACCAAGCCTAGGTCGAACATGGTCGTCGAGTTTGGCGAAATGTCCACTGTAGAGCGAGGAGATCATGACGTATTTCGCCCACGAAGGCTGGGTCTTCAGTCGACGGTACAAGACATGGTTGCTAGGCTTGTTGACGGCGCATTCCATCAGAAACCAGGAGCCGTTGTCGACAAGCAAAGCGTACAGACTTTGAGGTACATCGTCAGTGTTGTCCCTGAGTCGTGGCTGATACGAGGCAAACTAACCGTTGAAAAGCCAAGTGCAGAGCTTCGAGTGCCACGAAGAAATCATGATCATGGCCTTGTCGTAAAGCACAGTGTAGCATAAGGTGACTCTGCATTTCTTTTCCCAGTCTCTCATCGATCTCCGGGGGTTCGTCCTAGGACTGTCGTTGTTCTCTTGCCGTACGTCTTGCGTATGGTCTGTATCCGTCTCGTGCCATACACCAGCGGCTTGTTGTGTATTTCCAAGGCTTGAATGATGGCAATGTCGACTTAAGGTTGCGTCATTCCGCGTTGTTCAGTGTCACCCCTTATGAGCCTTGAAGAGAGATTCAAGAATATGGTATCGTAATAGTCAGAAGAAGCAAATGACCAACATCATGATCTCCTTTTAAGATGGTCTGAAAGGGAAGGTCCTTCCGTTTCTCGATAACGGCTCGTTTGTCGTTGTCAAAGGTCATTGCTATGAAAAACCGCATCAGTCTGTGGTATATTCCTGAAGGAAAGGAGTTCAAGCTTCTCACCTTGGGCTCATCGCCTCCTTCGCTCAGTTATCAATCCGTTTCTGAAGTATCTGAATTGAGTCGATGGCTTGACCCTCAACGCCACTTTATTCTCCTCCACGCGTCTTGGCCAATTGTCCTTCGTATACAAAAGGAATGGTAGTGTAGGAGACCCATCCTGGTAATGTTTCACCATGTCTCCCATCTTGACTCCAATACTCCACTTGAAAGGTCAGTTTGCTCAGTATTATTCTTCCACATGCAGGGACCTCTCTGGCTTAGGAGGAAGCCCTCGCCGATAAGTACCTAGGTGTCCCTGAGCGCCTCACCGTGGTCTATGAGCCAGAGTCTGGGGTTCTAGAACGCAAAGTCCGGGAGGAACGGTACAAGACGAAGAACCTCCTCGTGCTCGTCGTCCCAGAGTGATTCCCACCCTTCCGCAAGCTTTTTCCACCACAATTGACCAAGGGTGTTCCGTTCGTTGAAGTACCGGTTCAGCATGACTTGTCGTGTTGTTTCATCGTTGTCTGGCTTGAGGGCTGGGAAGTCTGCCAACTGCATCAGTTTCAGTTTTTACCCCCAAGATACTCTCGCTGCTTCAAGGTAAATCACACATACATGGAGCCCAGCCTGGATGTTGCCTCCAGTGAATCGAAGACTGCTCTTCGTCTGCATTTCCCATCTGTGACTGTGATCGTTCCAGCATTCGGCATAACTCATGCCTCCGTGGGTTCGAGCCGAGGGCGTTTGCTGATCTGTACTCCTCATCCGAGGATCGCCAAGGCTCTCCAAATACCATGAGTGTAACATCACCGTAGGCTCGGTGGTTCTTGTTTTTCAATAAGCGACACTCCGCCAGTAAGTCTCGACTTCTGCGGCAGACATATATCTGTGGGCTCAAGCGTGAGATAGAGGCAGCTCGGATATCGTCCAGTGCTTCTGTAGATAAATGAAGAGCAAAGTGCAATGGCAAGCAAGTCGTACGCCGGTACGTCAACTCTGTATCGAGATGAGATCTTGTATACGCTGTCGTAAGGCGTCCGATGACACCAAGCCTTCGGGCTCCCAGTCGTGCGCCAAAGCGCTCGTGAAAGTGCATCCGCAATCGTTGCCCTGATGACGCGTTTGTGGCCGCGACATTGTGTAGCCGGGACTATTGACGCATGAGCTTCTTCGTCCCCCGTCTGATAGTACGGATCGTTCAGGTGATGATGGAGGAGGACTTACACGGTGGTGCTGTGCATCTTCCGGGAAACGGGACGACAGAATCCAGCCGCAGATCGTCGGTGGTATTTGACATCCTCTGTGATGGATGCCATGATTTCGGGGCTTGTTTGAGAGGCGATATATTACAGCTCGATGGTGTAGGTGCTGTGTGTGCCGCTGTCTTCCACCGGAGCAGTTGCTCAGGTAGAGACGTTTTTGAAAGCCCTCAGACTGGGCCGTGGCGATGTTATCCAGCCTGGACAGTCAACATATGAACTTCCTTGTTCTGTACAATAGCACGACTCATCAAACCCAGGAGAAAGAAAGACTCACATGGTAGTAGCTATACGTTTTCCTGTAACGAGCGAAAAGACACAGGTAAAATGCAGCGCAAAGGCCAAATCTGTGCATGATAACTTTGTTATCCTGCTGCATGTTGCCTCATAGTCGATGTATAAGAGGTCGATATGCTGAACGCTGTAGGTGCCTCTGTCGTTGTACTCTCCAGCAATATTCGGCCAAAGAGTCATGGGCAAAGAGATAGCCTCAAGCCTTCGAGAGGCGAAGCCGTGAGTTGTACGTCTCAGGACAAACCATCCAGAACCCGCGAGGGGGGAAACAGCCATATTTAACGACAATCAACCCCAACAGTACCACCAAGAAAACAAGGCAGCCGAAGAAAGAAGAGAATTTTCTTCTTCACCGCCATCTTCAGAGTTTTCACATGCAGTATCCCAGCCAGCAAGGAGCAATGGCCCGTGTCCGCGCCTTTTCAAAAGGAGTCAAGCAACTCGGCTGTCTGCGTGGCATGTTGCGTGATAGAACTGAATGGAAAGGAGATGAAGATCTCTGCTTGAGTTCCCTTCATCTTCTGTACAATTTTGTTGAGGAGAGAGGGGAACGTTGCGGCATCGGGCATGTTTGGCGTGGACATGGCGGTCGTATGCATACACACACTCCCTTTCTATGCATCTCGTCTCCTGTTGAAGCGGAGAGAATGGATCTCTCACATGGACAAAGGGTCACGGTTTCGGATCTTCTTGGTAAAGCAAACGACGAAAAAGAACTGGCCGTTTCAAATATATTTCCAAACACCAACACATGGAATCAATAGCTGGGAAGAACATCCATAGCCAGCAGCTCATAACCCAAACACACATGGTGTTCCATCTGTCTGTCAGTAGATAACACTGAAAACTCCTATCAAACGACAAACTTGCCGCCACACCCACCACACACCTCCCCCTGCGCATCCCCCACCGCCTCCACACTCCCAAGATGCTCCTCCGCCAGCCTCTCCAGCTCGGAGACCGTAAGACAACGCATCTTGCAGACCCCGCAGACGCGTGATATCCCCGGTGCCAAAATGGGAATGCCAGTCGTGGCGCATACAGCTGCTCTAGGTATCAGCAAGGCACTAACAGAAACAGTAAGCTGAAAGAAGACACTCTCGTACCAAATGCGTGCCGATTCTGGCAAGTAGCCACGTCGTCCTTGATCGACAGCCGGGCCTCGCAAAACACACACGGCAAGTTCTTGGCCACATCCTTGAACAGCGCCCTCAGCGGACTAGCCTGCTGCTGCCCGCGAGATGACCTCTTTTGGCCCGGAGACACGCCGGGGACGTCACCCCCTAAGCCATACATCCACTCCCATACCCTGCCTTCGGTGGTCAGAGGCTTGTATATAGGCCTCACACGGTGCGCCTTGTCGTCGGAAGATGCCGAGACCTGCCAGTCAAAGTGGACGTTGCAGACGCCACGGCGATCCGGATGCTGCGTGTCGTGCTTCGTGGCGAGCACGGCTGTACATCCATCGCCGGGAGATTTGGCTAGCCCCCAGAGTCTAAACCGATAGGGATGTACCTGTAAGCCGGGTTCTGACGGCGCTGGGGGTGCCTCTCGCATTATCCTGTCTGCGGCCTCATCGTCGTCAGACTCAAAATCAGAGTCTATGCCGTACAGAGCGGCTGCACGGGCGACGAGGCGGGCATTTTGGCCCCCTATGTCTTCCACCCACTGCGGAATATTATCTCCGGGCAGGTTTGTCTGATACCAGTCGCGGTTCGTAGGAGTGGCGGATAGCCTTACCAGGGAATAGTAGGGAATTGGCGGCTTGTTGTGAGGATCAGGGTCGTGGACAATGAGCCCTGAGGAGAGAGAAAGGGGGTGTCAGAATATCAGCCGTAAGCAGACAAGATGAGTCAACATACCTGTGATGGGATTAGTAGACATCTCATCCGTGTTTGGGTAAGCTGAAGCGCATTCCCAGATAGAGTGCGGATGTGACGGCTCGCCCAGGACGCCATTGAGCACAACTTGGAATGACTTGACGGACAACGGAGTTGTCACGATGCCTCGGGCAGTATGAGCTTCCCCTTCCGTCCAAACCTACTCTCACATTAGCGCGTAGTCGATGTAGACCCAACAACTGCTACTTACCGCGTCCTCCCACTCAAGAAGCGCGTCACTGGAGAGAGGCAGACATATCGCAGTGGTATCGCTTCGCTCAGCCACCACATCCGGCAACTCACCCCTCTCCCACTCGCCGTACAGTACGATGCGCCGGAAACCGACATGGTTCTTTGCAAGATAGGCAAGCGTTGCCGTTCTATATCCGTCCTCAACAAGCCACGGGCTCCATTTCAAGGAGAAGATGCTGCCTTGAGGGCAAAAGTCTGGATCTTGCGGATCTGCAACCTAACAGATGTAAGCATATACAAGATGAGGCAGCAGGGGATGGATTTACCTCCTCGTGGGGGCCTCTTCCATTGATTCGGACATGCTCTGTCAAAGTCCATATCCATCCTTGCTCTGAGCCGCGCTTGGAAGCGTCTGCGCGGCGATGATACTGCACGCTCATGACAACAATCTGTCCGGCATCGTTCATATAGGCTAGCAAAGCTCTCCCCGGCGCAATCTCCTTGGCCCACGAAAACGACACGATGCGCTCGTCCATGGTTCGGAAACCGTCCCTGAACGTGGGATCTGGAATCGGTAACCTGGCTCCCAGCCCCCAAAGCACCCTCCAGTTCTTGAACGTCCGCGTCCTCATGCTCGACGTGGCGGCTGACTGGCTATCGGCCTGCTCCCCAAACGTGACGAGGCTGCCGGCAGTCGTCAGGGCCATCAGCACCGGCCGCAGGTTGCAGCCCAGCCCGCTTGGTGACCATTCCACTCTGATGACCTGCCCCAATGCCGCCCCAGCCCCTGTGACCAGGCCATTGCCGACACCTCTGAAAGTGTCCTCGTCACCCATCCGGAGTCCTGGTAGTTGGACGCCCACTTGGGCACATAGCTGGCCGTTGATCTTTGGGCTCGGGTTGATCACCGCGGAGGGCTGGAGAGAGAGGGCAAACTGGTACTGTGAGGCATCGCGTTCATCGGCGTCGGCATCGGGGCCGTGAAAGTCGGGCAGGAAGATGTAGATGCATTCCTGCGTGGCGACGGCCAATTCGGCGTCGCATGACCAGGCAATGGCATGTGGTGATGGCGGGCGAGAAGTGAGCGAAAGCGTTTGAAGGGGACGCGCCTAAAGTTTGGAGGTTGAGGTCAGCAAGGATTTGATGTTGACATCTTGAGCTTGGTGAAGAAAGCGTGCTTGTCAGGTGAAAGTTCACGATGTAAGGTAGGCTTAGAAAAGGCGAGAGTATCAGCGGAACCAGACCAGCTTCGATTGCTACATTCAATTATAGAGCCATTAAATCCATTTCTTTTCTTCGACACAGGCACCGGAAAGGAGGAACAAGATGCAAATGCATCATGATAAAGTCCAGAAAATTGATATCAAAGCTTGCGCTCAACTCACCCTAAATCGGTCCATGCTATGGAGGGCTCAGCGTAGCCAATTTCATTAGAGCGCCCAAACGTACGATTCGATTCATTAGCATATCTCAGAGATAGCTGTGATGGACAAACATCAATTTTCGCTCGGGAGAGTCATGGAGATGGAAAGTGCTTTGTGTAATTTGAGCTTCGAAGTTGCGCGAGACTGAAGGCAAACCTTGGGAATGTTGATGACTAAGCTCATGTGCGAAGTCGCTTGATCCGCCATTGTCGTTCACGATTCTTGATAGATAGACGAACCTCTCTACTCATGCTTATATGTGCAGCAATGCCTTTCTGTAAGCTACCCCATTGCTCAGAGGATCGCTGGACAAATGAAAATGCGTGTCTGCATCTCTCTCCCCTTCTTATTACAAGCGGGTAGTCCTTCTCTTATGCTATACAAGTTGGAGCATAATAGATGATCTAATCTCGAATTGAATGCTGGAACGCAAGGAAATAATACAAAAAGCAGCAGTTTCACAAGGTCACGACTCCAGCAATGAGCCAACTCCCCATAACAGCGCACATCCAGCAAGCGCCGTAGCCCCAATGGCCTTCTTCGACCACGAGCCTTCTTCGGTAAGAGCTTTGGCGCCCTGTATCTTTCTCGGCGGCGCAGTGGGAACGCTGGCGGGAATAGATGTCTCATTATGGCGAGCCGCATCTTCCTCCGCTTCCCTCTTGCGCAGCATGGCAATGGTCTTGCTCAGCTCGACCAGCTCCTCCTCCAGAGCCAAGTCCTTGGCTCGGTCTACCTCGACGTTCTGAATGTTGCCAAAGAAATCGGTAATGAGGCGGCTGCGCGCGGCCTCTTCTCCTCCGGGGAAGAGGTCGTAGCGGACGCCGGCGGTGGAGTGAATCTTTTCGAAGTCGTAGCTGTCAAACAGCTCGCCAAGCGTCTTCTTGCTGCTGAGATCCTGGACATGGGCTTCGAGGAACTCTAAGTTGTAGTAGGTGTAACGGTCGATGACTGCGACGCCGACGTCGTTGTCGGCGTGGTGAGAGTATGATGACTGATCGAGTTCGGAGGATCCTGTGGCGATGATGTTGGGGGAGTACAGCCTGCTGTACATGGTGTTTGCTTGGCAGGTATCGATCATGAATAGGATTTCGTGGTATCTGTACACAGATTAATTCTCCGCGAATCTCAACCAGGTGTTGCGCAGAACAACAGAGCGTACCTCTTCTTCTCCCACATCTGCTCAAAGGCATCAGCAAGATCGAACGCGCCAATCTCCTCCGCATCCTGAAACTTGAGAAATTCATTTCCACCGTGCCCCGTCATGTACACAAAGATGTTGCTTCGATCGTCGGTCAGCAGCCGTTTGCTTCGGGGCGTCTCGTCGCCAACGCGGTCTGTCAAGAGGCGGATGAAGTTTTCGACCGTGACCTCGTAGCCGCGGTAGTCGACCTCGATGTTGTCGCCGTACAGGTCCACCGCACGATCCGAGTTGCTGTAGACGGTGCCGGGGAACGCATTCCGCGGGTTGCAGGCCATGTCGTCGGGGAGCATCAGGATGATCTGCGAGTCGGGGATGCCCAGCCGCTTGACTGTCCGGTACATGGACAGGACGTTGGCGAGGTGGCGGTAGTTGAACCAGAAGCGCGAAGTGCAGACAAGGACGGCCCAGTTGCTCGTGTGCTCGGCGACGGAAGCCGATGCGAGCAGCAGCGCGGCCACGACGGCGCGGAAGCTGAGGTTGGAGAGCTTCATCGCGGCCGAATTGGGGATTGATCTGATGACAGCTAGACGCTACAGGTGTCTGCTTCTGCTATAATCCACTACCGGAGTAATAGCAGGGAGAGGAATGGGACTGTCGAGTGCTGCGGCCGCGATGCCATAGCAATGCCGCTTAGGATCCGTAGGTATGGGAGCGTTTGGTGAGTCGCATCGTATCAACAAGTCTCCAGTCTGGCGATCTCGAAAAGCTGACAAATCTGGGCCTCCTTTTGCACTAACAATTTAAAGAAAGGGCAAAAGTACAGAGTACGATCCTAAACGCCTTAGCTTGGTGGCGTCTTTGGCGTCTGTTGCTGTACTCTGGACTCGTGCGCTCTCTCAGACCTGTCGCGGGGCGTGTGGAGCAGCAGCTGCAGTGAAGGTGGAAGTACCCGTAGCTAGAATAGCGGCCGCTAAGACATGTGACAGAGGCAGCAGAATGACATTTTCGAAGAGATTTGGTGTCCGATGAGTGTCAATGCTTTGATTATCTGATCGACGTATATTAGGAGATATCACCTAGCCCTGGAACAGTATGTAAGACCGAGAGCATTGGCAGATAAGGTAAAGCCTACAGCGCCAGTAGCAAATGCGAATACGACGTGCCGCAAATTGAAACATTGCTTGGCTGCGGAACTCGGGTCCTCTTTTGCGGCTTACAAACACGAGTAAAGAGAGACAGAAGGAAACGAGATACAAGAGCTCCTGACGCCATCAGCAAAAGCGGGAGCAAACGGTGCGTCACCAACACGGCTCCTTTGCTCCTCGCTCCCGCGTCGCAATCTGGCAGAATTCCTGGCCACAGAAAGACCCCAGGAGACGATGCTTTGGATGGAGGGCCATAATCACAAGCCAGAACAAGGGGATGGGAAAAAAGAGGCCGACCTGCAGTCACCACCAACCAGGGTCTCATGCGCCCCACGTGCCCCAATGACGAAACAGGCTGAAGAGAAGAGGAAAAAAAGTTGCGCGAGGAGAAGCAGAGGAATGAAGGGAAGACGAGGGCTGAGAAGAGAATAGAAGAGCTGAATCAGCAGACCGAGGCTGAGAAAAAGAGGCACAAAATAAGGCACCAAAGTTTAAGGAGGAGCACAGAGCTGATGCCACATGGTTCGGGGACGTTCTTGCGAGGTACCGCCCCGGACAGCCTCGTTTGTGATTAGAAGGTACCTGGACGAGGCGCCGAAATTGATCGGCCGCAGATGTCGGTGAATCTGTCCTGTGATTCACCATACCTGACCCGTACAGGTACATGAAGCCACGGTGGGCTATCAAGCAATTTGATGGATTAATTTGCACTGCCGGCCGCCAAAAGTACCTGCCGGATACAAGCTCGTGCCATTGCCAACGCCATCGTTCCCGCAGCTTTACCTGTCCACCGGTATCCTCTCCCAAACACCGAACCCTCGTCCCTCGTCCTTATAAACCACGGCGGTGGTGGCGAGGGCCCAACAATCCATTTGCCTGTTGGATCTTGCTTTTACTCTGCTTTCACACCGCATGATGCTGGCAGAGGACTAAGTGATTGTTAACGTGCGACCTGCGACCTGCAACACCCTCAACCCAGGCCTCAGCATCAACCATCGCCGTCTTCTCTCTCTCGTCGAATCGAACCATCCGTCGCCTGTCGATCGATCCGAAGCGGGCGGCAACGACTCGCATTCGCACCACCAGCCCTGCAGTGCTTCCCTCCTTCTGTCTGTTACGGCCAGCTGATCAGAACCCCGCTGCAATTCCTGCTTCTTTTTTTCTCCCCGGGCCTTTTGGGGTGTCCAGTCTGGCCCCCTCATGCGGAGAACGGGGGGCATTTGACAAGTGTGGTCAAGCAGCCAGGCAGACGCGACAAGCAGCTGATCGGCTGCTGATCATCTATATATCTCGCCAGGGAATCATCGCTTGAATCTGTCTGGAACTGACTGTCTTGGAGCAAAGACCAGTTCCGCCTCGAGTTGTTGATCTATCCATCACCGACTCACCTAAGCCGTCCACCGACCATCATCACCTCTCCAAGACCGTAAGCCAACATCAGAATTCAACGAGGATGGGTCGACGGCTCCCATCACACATCTTCGTCGTAAGGTGAGTAACTAGCAACCGCAGTCGAGTGCACAATTACGCTGCCAATTGGCCAGCTATCGCTAACCCATCTGCCACGCAGACACGGCAACCGACTCGATACCGCCAACAAGCAATGGCACCTGACATCGCCCACCCCCTACGACCCTCCCCTCACATATGGCGGTTTCCTGCAGGCTCGGCTGGTCGGCAACCAGATCATGAGCATCCTCGAGCAGGCAAAGGTCGATGCTGAAGTCACAAACAACGGCGCCACACTGAGCGGGAAGCGCCGCCGCTTCAGGGTCGTCATCCACAGCTCGCCCTTCTTGCGGTGCATCCAGACGTCCGTGGGCATCAGCTCAGGTCTTGCGCAGATGCCCGCCGATTCCATATACCAACCGTCCGATGTCCTCGTTCCGCGAAAAGCCCCAATTGGCCAGCAAAGCCCGCACAGATTTGCCCTGCTAAGACTCGACTCTTTTTTGGGAGAGTGGCTGTCGCCAGAGTACTTTGAGATGATCACGCCTCCCCCAGGCCCGGACTTCATGATGGGTAGCGCAAAAGCCGAGCTTCTGCGGCGGGAAGACTATAGCATCTACAGAGACGTTTCCACACCCATCAGTAACCAGCCGGCGACGTCCAAACCCGCGCTCTGGAGCTCGCCCGTGTCATCACCCTCGCAGCCAAACGCACCGTCTGGGCCGGATCAGGGCAACACCTTTAGCACCTCGGCCATGGCTGCTGCCCTGTCCTCTGCGTCACAGGAGCAAAAGAAAGGCTACGTGCCTCCGCGGCCGTTGCATGCCGTATCGAGCAATGGCAAGATTCCAGACGGGTTCGTTGCTCATGCCAGGGACTCGTGCGTCCTGGTCGATTTCCAGTGGGACTCGATGAGGCCACCGCTGGCCTTTGGCGATGGTGGAAAGCTGCCCGAAGAGTGGACGGCGATGCACCAGCGCTTTCGCTCTGGGCTAAAGCGCATGGTCAACTGGTACGCGACGGCAGACTTTCCCGACGAGATGATAGGCGCACCGGTCAACGAAAACGACGTCAGCTGCAGCGACAGCGGCTACGGCGAGGATGAGGAGGAGGAGATCGAGACGGTCATCATCATCGTCTCTCATGGCGCGGGCTGCAACGCCCTGATTGGCGCCATTACGCACCAGCCCGTCCTCATGGATGTCGGCATTGCCTCCATCACCGCTGCCGTCAGGCGATCTGATGCCAACTACGCCAAGGCTCTTGCTGCTGCCTCGGAACGCAAGGGCAGCGCCTCTGAGCCTCCCCAGGCTAGTGTGGACGAGCTGTATGAGATTCGACTCTCGGCAAGCACGGAACACCTGCGCTCCAACTCCGGGGCGTCCGTCACTGCGAGGCCCGCGTCGCCCAGAAATACTTGGAGTCCTTCTGCCCGTCGTGGCCGCACCTCAGCGCTGGCATCCCCTACGGCGACCGGACCCTTCTTCAGCCCCTTTGCATTCCACGAGCCGGCTCCGTCCGGCACCCGCAGCAATTCGGCAAACGCGTCAGTGGCAGCCTTTACACGACGAGATTCTGGTTCCACGCGGCGATCTCCCAGAGCGCCTCCGCCGGCGAGCGTGGGCTACGAGAATGAGGGTAGCAGCGCAGGAGGAAGAAAGAGCGCTCCGTCTCCAGGGCTTTGGGCGCCCTCGCGGCCTTCAGTGCGTCTGATTGACGTCGACGAGGAGGCAGTCGACGACTACGTAAACATGTTTCCGGACTTTGACAACAAGCGATTCAAGCCGCTATTCGATGAAAAGTCCAAGCCGGCGCCGGAGACACCTTCGTCGGAGCCATTTCCGGAGCTCGCCCCCGCCGCCACGATCACAGCGTCGCCCCAGAGACCGATCTTTGCGGCGCCTATCAAGCTCAATACGGACTTGTCGTTTGGGGAGCCCGAGGAAGAGATGCCGCTGTCGCAGCTAGGCGGTCTGTGGAACTTGGCCATGCCGCCGAGCGAAGCGGATAGGCTTAGGGATTTGAGCCAGGCCAAGAGGAGATGGACTGTGAACGACAGGAGTTGATGATAAGGCTTCGTCCCTCTTCTTCTCGGGTTTGTTGACCTTGCCTTTCTCACGTTTGCTGAAAAGGGGTTGGATTCGTGCTTGCAACTAATCATTGAAATGGATGGGCTATTCGGCGCAAGAAAAAGGAAAAGTAGGGAAAACGGCGAGTCACGGGGCAGACATGATTCAATATCAACCCCTTGACGACGTCTGAAAAGGTTTAATGGACTGGATTTTGTGCAATGATTAGCAAGACGGCAAGGCAAGCAAGCGGGCGAAATCAGGTTGCATGAGGTTCGCTTGGGCTTTCTTTTTCTTTTGAGCTTTTCGAAAATTACTTGCACCAATCGTGGCCTCTTTTGATCTCCTGGAGTTCTTTCGGTTTGATATGTATATGTTTACTGGAGTTTATTGACGGCTACCCGCCTACGAGAGAAGATGAGGCATATATACCAAGGGTTATCGATTAAGGGGGACTTGAGAGTTTGGGGATTTGGGAGTTTCGACTTGACTATGATGGTTCCGTATCACCTGGAGTTATAGAGGTACAGACAGAGAATGGCAATCAAGTCTCGGCGCACTCAACGTTTCACACTCAGCTCACTGCTTCTTTGCTCCTTTCATAAGGCTTGATGCCTCTGATCATAAGACGATACTGGAATGATGCCTTGTTTGATATAGCCATTGCTTCGCCTATGATGCGAGAAATCAGCATCTAGTCTACAGACGAAACGGAATAATCATGGCTGTCTAATGTCCCTTTCCAGACTCCTCATGAGAACATGAATCCAGCCCCCCTATATACTTTTCTTATTCCTTCCCTCTCCTTGTCTCCCTAAATATCCTTTGTAACTCGAAAACATTGCCAATGATATCACAAGACCAGAAAAAAGCAGAAACCTCATATCAAACACCCAAAAATCATTTCGGCCCAAACATCTTATTCATAGCCTGATGCGCCAACTCCACCCCCAAAAACGTCGCCGCATTCGCCGGCACAGCACGCGTCAGCGCGGGCCCGAACCCAGGGAAGAACGCCTTGTAACCCCCCTTACCATAGAGCTCGCGGATGACGCCCCCAATGGTAACATGCCCCTCCGCCGTCTGCAGACGCGACTTGACCGTGTCGACGGGGAACACGGGGATCCACATGGCCACTCCGGCACCGGCGCCGGCGCACGTCACGGCCGTGAGGCTCAGCTGCCCCGTGGGCTTCCCCGTGACGGGATCCTTGGGGCTGAGCGCCTTCTTGATGACCTCGTACGCAGCGAAGTAGGCCGCGCTGCCGGGCCCGTCGCGGGCGAGCGTGGCGACGCTGCCGCGGAAGACGGAGCGCAGGCCGCCCTCGCGGTAGAGCTGGCGCACGACGTCGAGGCCGCCGCTGTATTTGGGCTTCTCGCCGGGCGCGAGCTGTTTCTGGCCCTGGACCTGGAGGATGACCTTGACGCGCTCAAAGGGGGCGGTGATGGCCGTCATGGGGATGGCGGAGAGGAAGCCTGCGGCGGCGAGCTGGCCGGTCGAGAGGCCTTCGGGGCTGACGGGGGAGACGGCGCCGACGATTTGCTTGCCGAGGTCGTAGCCCCAGAAGGAGACGGCGACTATATACACATAACACCCAATTCTTCTATTAGCCAGAGATCAAGATCGAGAAGGGAGATGAGGAGTAAGGGGAGGGGCATACACATGGGCGTGACGCCCACCAGCGGCGCGCTGACGCCCGCGTACAGACCCCTCCTGAGACCATCCCTCGCGACAGACTTGCGCACGACGTCGATTGCGCTCGAGTAGACGCCGCGCTCGGCCGTCTGCAGGCGCACTTTCACCAGGTCAAAGGGGTGGCCGACGACGACGGCGCAGACGCCGCCGAAGCCGCCGGCCGCGAGGGCGCGCAGCTGGGAGAGGAGCGCGGACTGGGCGGCGGGCGCGGCGGCCTGGGCGGTTTCCTTGGCCTCGTGGGCGGACGAGGGGATCTTGTCGGCGAGCTTGGAGACTGCGTCGGAGGGGGAGGAGCTTGGTGATGAAGACATTGCGGAGGAGTTGTGGTTGGGGGGGGAGTGGGGAGGAGGAGAGAAGGGGAGCGAGGAGTTGAGAGAGAGGCTCTTGAGGAGGAGAGGGCGGAGGTAGAGCTGAAGTATGGGGATGTAGGCGAGGTCTGGGCAGGAGGAGGAGGAAGAGAAAGATGCGACAGGATGATATAATGCGATGTGCAGGTAGGTATGCAGTTAGGCGAGCGACGTAGGTAGCTGTACAAAAGCAGGATTTAGCGCTGGTGGGCAGCGCGAAGCAGCTCAGGTGGGCGAACGGAGACAAGGAACCTATTCGGACGGAGGGATGGCATTACAAACAGGATGATAAATTGACCTAATATGATCCTCGAGTCGATACTTGAGATACTATATGAAACCCTCGTGATGGTGCCGTATGACTGCATTTTTGACGTCCTCATGTGTCTTTGCCTCTTGTCGAAGGAAGAAGCTTGTGATTCTGCACACGAAGTTGGTACGTGCACCTTGGTAGCAAAAGCACATGTCAAACGAGTTCGCACCACAACACAACATCACAGGTGCGATAGCCTATTCACCACTACGAATGACAGTACTTAATAAATAGCATCTCTTCTCGAAAGCATCCATCATAGCAACTCCTCTAGAATCAATCAGACTCCCCCCCTCTACATGCATATCGCCGTCAGGCCCATCCAGTCCCGCCCCGAACCTCGGCTCGTTTCTCCAGGTCAAAGCGTGTTAACAAGCCCACGGCACGGGTCCCCGCGTGACGGCAGCCATCCAAGACAAAATGTCCGTCTCCATAACTGAGCCCGACAGCCGTTGCTGAACTCGGGTAGAATGAAAGAATCAGTAGCTTCAGCTGGAGAACCCTGATCTCCTTTTAGTCGACACGAGGTATTACTTCAACCTTCCTGCATGCAAAAGGTACCGGTACCTCGGTCTAAATCCATCTTGCCGAAGCTTCCCCCAAACCCGGCCCGTGGGGTAGCAGAAAGAGCGGGGCCAACCTTCTTGTCAACCCCACGTTCTGTCATCGCTCATCGCAAGCAATCACATGTCAGCACTCAAGCCATCTTGAATCTTGCGTCGTTAATACAATATGACTGACGATTTGCTTCAATCCTGCTAAAAGCCTCATGCACATACAACAATTCAACTTCATCAAAATTCATCACCATCATCATCAAACAGCTCCTCATCACCCTCAGAAGTCTCCCCCAGCGAATCCTCCCAGCACCTCTTCACATTCACCACCACCTCCTCCACAACGCTCCATATCCGCCTCCGATTCCTCAACCCCTTCAGCCTCCCCTCATTCCTCTTGATATCCGTATACAGCCGATACCAATTCGTCCTATCCCTCGGCAATCTCACAGGCATCATCGCCCTCTTCTTCTCCAAAAACGCCCTCGTCTGGTCTTCCAGCTCAGCCGGCGTGACGGGAACCTTGGGCTCGTTCTCTTCCCAGACGGGATAGAAATCGGGCTCCATCGTCCTCAGGACATGCGCCCTGCGGAGCCGCTCGGTGGCATATGTTTCTTCCAGCTCCCGCTTTTGCTTCAGGTACGACGCGTCCGCCATGGCCCACGCATACGGCGTCGCGTCCTCGCACCACGCCTCGTACACCCACGGCATCTCCCGAATCAGAAGCGCATGCCACAGCGTCATCGGCAGATGGTAAAACGCCCTCGACGCCAGCCGCAGCGCAGCTATATCCCTCGAATCAAGCGTCCAAGCAATCGCATGCTTCAACTCGGTAGGCAGCTTCCAAAACGGATCACCCTGCGCCCTACTAGAAGCAACATCTCGCTCCTCCTCCTCCTCCTCCTCCATCATGCGCTCCGGGAACGGACTCCCCCGACTGTCAAAGTCCTCCGCGTCCGAAACGGCAGCCTCGCAAATCTCCCGAAAGCCGGGGATGAAGATGGGATTCGCGGCGAGGTACTCGGACCCGAGCAGGCAGGCCCACTTCCAGCCCCTGTTGCGGGCGTCGACGACGTCGGGATGCCGCGTGCCAAACATGTTGCGCGAGCCGTTGCACTCGAGCTTCATGAGCGAGTCGAGGCTGACCGTGCCCATGCGCGCCTTGCTGATCCTGATGAATATCTCGAAACACGTAGGGTGAAAGGGGAGGACATAGGTCCCCCATCCAAACAGCTAGTAGTAGTAGTTTCTCGTCAGCCCATCTCGTGCCTCGTAAACGCAAAGCACACCGTAAAACGCACATCTTTCCAAGTATCACTTAGATTAGACGCATGGAACCAGACAGCTCCTCCACGGATCGGCGCGCATCTCACGTCTCCTCCATTAGGCGGCATGCAGTCCGAAAGCCCCGTAAGATGGTATCGCCTGGATTCCCTCTCAAAGTCCATATCGTCGTCGCTCGGCGTCCAGTCGTCCGTCTTCTTGTAGAGCCCCTGCACGGTATGGCAGTCCATCATCTCGTCAAGGGCGAGCCTGTCTCCATGATACCCCCGAAGGTTGCAGCAGCCAGGACCAGCAATGTGCTCATATCTGCGAGCCGTCGGGAGCGCCATGATGTGCATGTCGACATCTATGTCATCGTCTTTTGCACCGCCGTCCGGATCGTAGGGCGCACTCAGCGGCAGAAAGTCCGTGTCGTACTCTGGCTGAGGATCAAGTCCGCTGGCCGTAAAGAACCACTGATTTTCCGACTCTGAGTCCTCGTCTGCGGCCTCATCATCCTCCTCCATCGCCACATCACCATCATCCTCCTCCGCATCCGAATCATATTCCAATGGCTCATCATCATCATCATCATCGTCGTCGCTCTCAGGCACATACGTAGCATCATCCGGATCCTCCTCATACAGCCTCAGGCAAAACTGCAGCTCTCCCGGCGGCCTCCCGCGATACACGGCCGCGCACCCGCCGTCCGGACAGTCCGCCGCGTCGGCTCCCGTGACGGCGACCCAGTCCCGGCTCTTGTGCCTGCTGACGTACGAGTTGCCCCAGGCGGCGCTCCGGGGCTCGTCGTGGGTCCGGAGCCGGTTGATGTTGAAGGTGACGCCGCATAGCTGGCAGCCCGTCTACTCTCCCATGCTTAACGTTGAAAATCCAGATGATCGTTGGGTTATAGAGAGAGAGCATGTGTGCATCTTACCTTGTCGGTAGAAGCTGGTCACATGTGATGTTAGCCGGGCGCGTTCCGATAACAGTGCGGACTTATCGTTACTTACTCATTGGATACGAGGAACTCGTCTCATGCACGGGAAGCAGATGCGCATGTGCGATGCCGCTGCATTGACAAGGTAAGGTCAAGGGTGAGAATGTAAGGTGATGTAGGCTGCGATGTCATGCTTCTCTCTTGCTGTCTGCATATGTGTTGCTACCCCTCCTTACCCTCTACCTTAGGTATGTACGAAAGGAGTCATTGATCCGGGCTGAGCTGTCGGTGCGTGTGCTTACATACGCCTCCGTGTAACAGTTCAAACACTGCCGAGGCACGATAGAATAGCTCTGTATATCACCAATCAGTCTTTTCCCAAGTCTGAATCGGTCATCTTCATACGGAACGCCATGTGCGTATATGATGCCATGTCGCTAGAGGTTTGACCTTGATTGCAGGTCAATCAGATTGCCGTCCCAGTCTCGGTGAATGGCAGGCTCCCTTTGTTCTGTGCTCCAAAGCACA
Source organism: Trichoderma sp. PF4103 (assembly GCA_023628735.1). Lineage (NCBI taxonomy): Eukaryota > Fungi > Ascomycota > Sordariomycetes > Hypocreales > Hypocreaceae > Trichoderma > Trichoderma sp. PF4103. The sequence continues at coordinate 61,543 of JAMAKC010000041.1, read as the reverse complement.
CAGTTACAGCTCAAAAATTGGATTTGCTATCAATGACCTTTTATACTCGTGGGTAGCCAAGACTCCGTCGCCAGATATCCAAACAAGGAGCATATACCATCAGGACCCAGCTATAGACAAATCGTATTCCAAAGCGCTACCCAAGCAAAACCCATGACCCGCACCGATACGCCAAGCTTCTCGCTTCAGTTATTATACAGAAACATGGCCAATGCCTTCCAAAGCACCAGGTCCAACCAAGCAAGCCGTGCCCTGAGATGCCATGTCATCGTGGTGGACTGCCGGGTATTCTGTCACTCTTCATTCTTCCTTTCTTTTCGGTAGCAGAGCTGCGCCGTCGTCTGGGCACATCCCCAAGCCGTCTGCAGTTCGGTACGCAAAGCAGGATGCCCTTCACCTAGAATTGCTTCGACGTCTGCGGCGGATTCGTCATGGCCCGTCCTCTAGCACACCAACACCCATTATCACCGTCTCTTTCTACCTGGATAACCGCATCAATACCCTCCTTGAGCAAATAGTCTCGAACGCGATCCTTGGTGTCCTCCAGAGCAGCTCCGCGGGCCACCGTGACGTGAACAATGCCCAGCAACCGATCGCTTCCGTAGTCGTCCATCCAGAATTTGGGCGTCGAGTAGCTCACAACGCCTCGCTGTTGTCCGATGCCCGCAAGGACATTCCGCAGGTTGTATTCAACGCCCTCGGGAACGGTCAAGAGGAGCCGTCTGGCTGATGAAAACACAAGCGGCTGCGCCGACAGAAAAATGAGCGTCGCAATGAAGCAGGAAGCCAGCGGGTCCCACCCGGCCCATCCCCAGAAGCTTGTCAGGACGGTGGACACAATGACTGAGACACTGCCCAGAGTGTCTGCCAGGATATGGAGGTAGATACCCCGCATGTTCTCGTTGTCGTGGTCGTGCCCGTGCCCGTGCCCGTGGTCGTGGCCTGAATGGGAACCGCAACCATGATCGTGCTTTTCACCGTGAGAATGGCCATGGCTGTGGCCGTGGTCATGGCCGTGATGGTGGTGTCCAAAGGCCATCATGCCAACCAGGTTCACAATCAAGCCGAGGGTGCTCACAACGAAGAGCTCGCCAAGCCGCTTCGTCTCTGTCCCTTCCCACAAGCGCTCAAATGCTTCAAACGCAATCTCAACGCTAAGGAGCCTATAGAAGAGTCAGAACGAACAAGTCACCACGAAGTGGATGGTAGAAACGCACATCAAGAGAATGCCATTGGCAAAGCCACTCAGAGTCTCGACTTTGCCAAAGCCGTATGGGAACCGCTGGCTCTTGGGCCACTTGCTCAAGACGGCCGCTAGCAATCCCACGAGCAGGGCCACGCAGTCGAAAAACATGTGGATGCTATCGCTGAGAAGCCCCAGGGAGTCGGTCACGTAGCCATAGAACGCCTGGATGATCATGAAACCAAAGTTGAGTCTGCACATGGTGTTAGTCATTGTCACACAGATGGGAGTTGACAAGTGTGGGCGCAGACATACGACATGAAGTAGAAGATCCGCCTCGAGTCTTTCTCGGCCAGGATCGAATAGAGTATGGGCCATCCAACCGTGTAGGGGAGGATTGTCCTTGTAAACAAAGACCGCTCAGAGCTATGGCCGTGGCTGGCTTCGTGGCTGTGGCTGTGGCCATGGTGATGGTCGTGTTCATGATCGTGGTCGTGGCCGTGAGGAGAATGCGAATGTGAGTGCGAGTGCGAGTGTGAATGGGTGTGTGAATGGGCGTGATCATGACTGTGAACGTGGTCGTGGCTGTGGTCGTGATCGTGATGGTGAGTAGATTCGTCAATGGCCTCGGGTGTATAGCGGCTCCTCCTCGCTTGGGACCAGTTCCCCATTCCTCCTACTGACGGCTTCTCTTGTAGCGAGACAGAACTGGCATTGGAGCCTTGCGAGTTGCTGTGGCCATGGCGGGGGAAGCTGAACGAGTGCGCGTGCAAGTGAGACGGCGAGGGTAGCGGTGGCGGTATAGAATACGTCTGCGAGCGCGGTTGCGAGCGAGAGTGGGAGTGGGAGTTGGAGTGGGAATGGGAGTGTCCATGATCGTAGTGGTGTCCATGGTCGTGGTCGTGGTCGTGGTCGTGATCATGGTCGTGTCCGTGGCCGTCATGGTGGTCATGCTGCCGGCCTCGGTCCTCGTCGAGCTCCAGCTGCGAGGGCAGAGTCTCGCTCGACACCGTCATCCGCCAGGCGCCGAGCGAGGCCGGCTGGGACTGCGTGTGAATCCGATGCGTGTGTGTGTGCGGCAATGCCGACGGCATGGGGTAAGAGGCTTCCATTGCGTCCGTTTGTCTCGAGATCGATTCGTGGTCGTCGAGTCGCCGCAATTCTGCTTCGAGTTGAGACAATAATCGGCCAGATGCCGCAAACGAACGCGTTGCCTCGTCGCTCAATGAGAGATGCGTCTCGCGGTCACGCAGCGACAAGCCGCATCAAGCGCTATGGAGCGGCCAGATGGAGCAATTGGTCGCGTTGGGGACGATGTCGGAGCGACAGCGAGCGAATGTGGGAGGTTCAAACAAAAAGAAAGACAATCAGGGTCAGAGACAGAGACAGAGTCAATTCCCCTTTCCCCCCAGCTTGGACTGTTGAAAGGAAGACAAAAAGCGAGGATGAAGCCAAGCTGGGCAGGCCAAATAGGGGAGAGCAGAACAAGGCAGAGGTAGAGGAAGAGGAGCGTGTGGACGGCATGGAACCAGACTCGACTCGACTGGCAGCACCGCGAAAAAAATACTTGTCGCTGGCGCAGCTGCCAAGGTGCGCTATTCCAGCAGCGCAGTGACCGACTTTAGGCGGGTTTGCGGGGCACGTGGAGGCGTCGGTTGGGGGGGCTTCAGCAGCAGCCAGTGAGAGCCGGCGAGGGCCTGTGAGAGCGCTAGCGGCGTTATCAGCGCGGGATTAGCGGCAGGTACCGGCGCGCCAGGAGCAGGACAGGGCGCGATACCCGCTGCATCTTGGGTTCAAAGGCTCGGTTGTGTGTGTATTGGAGGGGGATGGATGGGCGGGAGTGATGCAGCGTTGAGGTTGGGACCTTTCAATGGCCCTTGGATTCCATGCAGATGCAAAGCACAGGCGTGCTCTGGTGGTACACGGCCGTGAAGTCGGTGGTTTGTGCACAAACAGCCGAGACAGATTAGATCCGATAAGGTACGATCAGGCTGATCCGTCGCTGCAATCACGGTGACGCAATAAGGCGGTCTGGAAAGGGGGCCAAACTGTTCGAGTCTGGGCGAGTTGAACCAAGCTGTCAAAGCCCACCGAGATAGAGTAGTGACGATGACGGTCAAGGCGTCAACAGGGGCATCCAAAGGGTAAAGGATCATCATATCGCTGAACTCATTTCTGTTCCTAGTCTCAAGCCCAACATCGGTTGAACCCTAAAAGCAGCCGCGTGATGGTCCGAGACGAGGTGTCAACTTTATGCTAAACGCCTAGCAGCACCTTTAATTCAGCCATTTTCGATCCTTCCAAGACGCGAGGCACAGATCCTCCTCAATGGCGTTCCTGATGACCAAGAGCAAGCTTACCTCATCCATACAACTGACCAAAAGGCACAATCTCCCAACAATCGGACAGATCTCGTCTCACCGGATGTTTTCACAGAACAACGTCGCAAGGACCCAATGTCTTGCATCAGGGCGACACTGATTGGCCATCGGCTCCATCCCCACGATCTCCATTGCATGTGGCGCCCGAGCAGATGAACAGGGGTGTTGGCGATGACGGCAGGGCCCTCACCAGCCACATGAAAGACCCTCAGCAACCTTGCTGCTGCGCCACAGACAGTCGCCAAATGCCGTTACCAAATCCCCGAGCTTGCTGGCAGCAACTCGAAGCTTACTTATCTGATTCGCAAACCAACCACCAAAACTCATCGCCAGTAAATGCGCCGTTGCGTCCTCATGCAGCGCTATTCGGGCGTTCCTGGACCATCGCCGTTGCAATAAGGCGCCTTGCGAGTGAGCACGTAAACAATCTTGCCAAATATTCACAGCTCCTCACCTCCCTGCTCAGGACAGCTGTCACTGTGGCTCTCGCCAACAACACACTGCTGGTCCAAGACCAGGACTAGATGCCAAGATGTCCACCTCATATTACATATCGTTCGCCCTCTCCGCAGTCGTCGGCGGCCTATCCGTCATTGCCCTAGGATACCTCTGGAGCTTCATCCTGTGGCTCAGCAAGAAATCCCTAGACATCATTCCCACCCGCTACCAGCCAGCAGAGAAGCCAGAAGATGAACACATCCAGATCCTCGTGGTGGGCGACATTGGCAGAAGCCCGCGGATGCAGTACCACGCCCTGAGCGTGGCCAAGCACGGAAAGAAGGTCGACATTGTCGGCTATAAGGGTGAGAAACCGACACGGCAATTCATGCCATCGCGGACTTGGAGGGGAAATTGATGCTCATACTCGACTTATAGAAACTGCGAGACATCCCGATCTCATTGGCAATCCCAACGTGACCGTCTATCCTCTTGCGCCTCAGCCCGAATGGATTGCCTGGGGAACGCTGCCCTTTTTCCTCAACATTCCCTCCAAGGTCATCCAGCAGTTCTGGACCTTGTTCGCGACTCTCATGTACACTGCTCCCCCTGCTCAGTGGATCATCATTCAGGTAGCATCACCTTCGTGAATCTCCAAACTCGACCTGATCTTAACCAATCTGCAGAACCCACCATCCATTCCCACGTTTCACGTGGCGCTGTTCGTCGCCTGGGCCCGCGGCAGCAAAGTCATTGTCGACTGGCACAACTATGGCCACACCATCCTAGCCCAAAAGTCTCTCCTCCGGCCTCTTGTGCCCTTTTACAAGTTTTACGAAATGAAACTCGGGCGACACCTAGGAAATGCCAACCTCGCAGTCACAGATGCCATGGCGAGGCAGCTCAAGGCCGGAGGTCGATTCAGCCTCAAGAACCCCGTGTACACGCTTCACGATCGGCCGGCTGAAATCTTTCAGCCAATACTTTCTCCGACGGCTCGACTGGAGTTTCTATCACGCCTGCCAGAGACGAAGCATCATGCCAGGAACATTGTCGATGGCACTCTGCGTCTGCTAGTAAGCAGCACCTCCTGGACAGCGGATGAAGACTTTGGCATGCTCCTCGATGCTCTGGTCGCATACGCCACGCCCACCTCAGAACAAGAAGACATCCCCCCCATCCTCGCCATCATCACCGGCAAAGGTCCCCAGAGGCAAGCCTACCTCGACAAAATCAAAGAGCTCCAGGATGGCGGCAAACTCCCCGGCATCCGAATCCTCAGCGCCTGGCTGTCCAACCGAGACTATGCCTCGCTCCTCGCCGCCGCCGATCTGGGCATCTCCCTGCACAAGTCCAGCTCCGGGGTGGATCTGCCGATGAAGGTGGTGGACATGTTTGGCGCGGGTCTTCCCGTGGCCGCATATGCTGGATTCGAGAGCATCGGCGAGCTGGTGAAGGAGGGACAGAATGGCTGCGGCTTCGAGACCGTGGCAGAGCTCACGCAGATTCTGAAGCGGCTGTTGAGCCTCGAGGGCGCAGATGAGCTGGCCAGGCTGAAGAAGGGCGCCATTGAGGAGGGATCACGGCGGTGGGACGAAGAATGGGACAGCGTCGTCGGGCCATTGATCGGGGTAAGTAACAAGCAGACATAGGGTAACTCGATAGAACAGGAGCACCACAACATGCCGTTACTTGACGCTTTCCGCTAAGAGGCGTTATATGCCTTTTGTTTTTTGCTGCTACCTAGTGAGAAAACATTCTTCTTCATAACCGCTGTCAAATTGCAATCCACGAGTCGAGCACAGCCCAGGCCCTCAACGCAAGACGCCAAGTAATGCAAAGCTACCAGGCCATCCCGTCCCTCACCAAACGCCATCCACGCTTTTATAGCACTAATAAAAAAGTAAATCCATCATACAAAGCTCCCCCCGGTCCCCGCCATCTTCCTCTCTATCTCCCAGACTCCTCGTACACGGGGATCAAAACTCAGTCCTCCCCAAGACTCTCCCTCACGCAATTCCGACACCGCCTCCGATACTCCTTGTGCTTGCCCTCCTTCTCCTCGCGCAGCATCCGCGCGGCCTCGACGTTGGCCGGGCTCTCCTCGTTGGGGCTGTAAAAGAGGCTGATGACGCTCAGCAGGATCGTCTCGGGCGTCTGCACGGGGCTCCAGCGCTCGGCGGCGGACTCGTACCCGTACTGGTCCTCCTCGGGCGGGTGCAGGATGGAGATGCACAGGGTGCCGTTTTCGTAGATGTTGGGGTGGAACGGGATCGGGTCCTGGAAGGTCAGGGACGGGGGCATGTGCGGGTAGTTTTCGGGGAAGACGAGGCGGGCGCGGAAGTTGCCTCCTAAGAACGCAGACAGGTCAGTTTCGTTCCCCAACTTTTCATCCCGGGTTTCAACAGCTCTCTCGACACAGAGGACACCGGGGGAATGGGGATCGTGGTCGGGTGATGAAAGAGGGGAGGACATATGGGGAGCAGAGGGGGAGATGCGCACCGCCGTAGTATTTGCAGTCGTCATTGATCATGAGCATCACCTCCCACTCGAACATGTTGCTATCGTTGACGAGGCCGCAGGATATGCCCGGGAGGTCCTTGCCCGTCTGGATCTCCTTGAGCTGGCGCTTCAGCAGCGACGCGGCGGCGGCACCGGCTGAAGCCATAGTTTCGATTTTCTTGCGACAAGCTGGCTAACTGTACACGGTAAAAGAGATTGAATAGATTTCGTATATAATATCTCGGCGTGGGGTCGAGGGAGCGGACAGACGTTGGGCGCCGATTAGAGTGTTGTTGAGATGCAGGAGCTCAGGTTCAATGCTAGGTACTAATGGCAGTGGTGAAGTCAATGACCGAACCTGAAGGCCTTTGGAGGGGTTGCGGGGCTACAGGTCCGCTGTTCCGGCACTGGTTGGGGTGGGCACACGAGCTATCCTCAGCAGCCCTGCACCTGGACGGCCTGCGAATTTGGAGATGTGCTACGATCCAATGGCATGATCCATATGCCGAGGCAGTGAGCAGTGATAATGATGGACATTTTGTCCTTTGTTCTGCAGTTTACGCGCTGTATATTCTATGCCAAATGCTGCTCAATGTGTCACTTATGACTCCTCGTACACAATCCACCACCTCTACCTTATCCAGTCTGGGTATCATATAATCATCCAATCCAATCCTCCTCGATCTCATGCCACAAAACTCACTTCTTCGACGTTCCAAAGCCGGTAAATCCCATCTGCGCCATCATATCATCCTCATCATGCTCCCCTTCAACCCGCACATCCTCGCCGTACTCCGTCTTGACCTTGGCCGCCTGTTCCTTCTCCTGCCGCTTCTTCTCCGCCTCCTCCCTCCGCTTCTTCCTCTTCTCCTCTGCTTCCTTTTCCATCTCTTCCTCCCTCAGCTTCAGCCTATCTTGTAAGCTCGTCGCTTTCTCCTTCTCGAGCTCTTCTTTCCGGCGGATGTAGTACTCGATTCGCGCGTGCACCTCCTCGACCGTCGCTCGCTTGACTTCCGTCGTCTGCCCCGTATTGAGCAGATGCTGCGTCGTATTCAAATGCTGCACGCGTACTCAATTAGTCCCTGAACTTCCACCACCAAGCGCGCGTTCACCCAGGATTCCCATTATACATACCTCCACCCATTGCAGGTTATCCTTAAACGTAAGATCACACGCCTCGCAGTAGAAGCCGGCGCCTCGCCCCCGTTTGCCGACGCCCGCTCCCGCAGGCACCAGCTGCGTCTTGCCCACCTGCGCGCTGACGTCGATGATGTTGCGCCGCGCCGACGTGTACGTCTCGTTGCCCGTCATGGGCTTGTGGTACTTCTTGCCGGCCAGCTTGGCCTCGTAGCGCGCCTTGCCCTCCTCCCGCTCCTTTTGCTCGCGCTCCTTTGCCTTGGCCGCATATTCGTCCAGGTCCCAGTTCTTGCGGAAGTCGGTGTCGGATGCCGCCTGTCCGTAGGCGCTTTTGCTCTTGGAGTCTGACATGGTGACAATTGACTTTTCTGTTGTTGTTGAAGTGCGAATGTAAATGGTTTAGAAGAACCGGCGCAGCGACCGGCAGATTGCTATGTCAAGGCTTCGTTGACGCGACACCAAATCAGATCGTGGATGGCCTTTTTTGGCAAGACAAGGATCAGCCGGCGCTAAGATAAGAAATCGTCAACCCCACCGCGGGGCAGCTCTCAAATACTACTATCTGATCAAGTTTTCCCCGTTTGAATGTCAACGACGAATTTGCATGTGTCAATCGAGCCAAGATGCTGTACCTCGTTGGACTCGGTCTCTCGGACGAGACGGACATCACCGTCAAGGGCCTCGAGGTCGTCAAGAAGGCGTCTCGAGTCTACCTTGAGGCTTACACCAGCATTCTGCTCGTGGACCAGTCTGTCCTGGTATGCGCATCTACAGCGACATGTTTCTTCTTGATGTCTCTCATCTTTGGCAAAAACAGCTAACGCTGACTCTCAAAGTAGGAAAACTACTATGGCCGGCCCATCATCGTCGCCGACCGCGAGATGGTCGAGTCAAATAGCGACGAGATTCTCAGGGACGCGCAGACCGAGGACGTCGCCTTTTGCGTAGTCGGAGATCCCTTCGGGTCCGTGTTCCCTCGACTCCATCCCCTCGAACTATGGCCTAACTGACGACAATTACTCCAGAGCGACTACGCATACCGATCTCGTCATCCGAGCCCGCGAGCTAAAGATCCCCGTGCGAACCGTTCCCAACGCCTCCATCCTGTCCGGCATTGGAGCCTGCGGCCTCCAGCTCTACAACTTCGGCCAGACCGTCTCCATGGTCTTCTTCACCGAGACGTGGAAGCCCTCCTCCTTCTACGACCGGATCAAGGAGAACCGCAGCATTGGGCTGCACACGCTGGTCCTCGTCGACATCAAGGTCAAGGAGCAGAGCCTGGAGAACATGGCCAGGGGTAGACTGATCTACGAGCCTCCGCGGTACATGACGGTTGGACAGTGCGCGCAGCAGATGCTCGAGATTGAAGAGGAGCGGAAAGAGGGCGTCTACACAAAGGACAGCTTGGCGATTGGCGCCGCACGCGTCGGCGGCAAGACGGAGAAGTTTGTCGCGGGGACGTTGGAGGAGCTGTGCTCTGCTGAAGAGGAGCTGGGACCGCCTCTGCACAGCCTTGTCCTCCTGGGAAGCAGAGCTCACGACTTGGAGCGCGACTACGTGCGGGAGTTTGCCGTTGACAAGGAGAAATGGGACAGAATATGGAAGGAAGAGTATGGACACCAATGAGATATGCAATAATGGTATACAACGCCGATTCAATTCATGATTGAGTCGACCGTGATGGTACATGTGATTTGCCATTAATAGGTTCCTAGTTTACATATTGTCATTCCTTCGTGATATAGTTTCCTTCCTCACTCACAATTTCTCAAATTCCGACTTATTCGATGAACGCCACTGTCCAATCTCTTCGGCCGAGATCTCGCGCAGCTTGTTCACCTGCGCAGTCTTTCCGGTGAGGACTCCCTGAGCAACCTCAGCAGCACGGCTAAGGAAGTTGCCAAGCTGCAACGAATAGGTCACGCTGGTGGTCTTGACACGAATCACGCCCAACCGGGGGTCGTTTTCCGAGCCGTCGTGAACGCCGTCACCGAGGTCGCCAAGCCACGCCTTCAAGCTACTGCTGTACGTCTTCTTGACCAGCTCGCGATCCTTTACGAGGCCAGCCTGGCCAGAGATGGATGCCCACTCGCCGGAGCTGTTGATGAAGGAGACGTTGACGTGCGGGTCGTCGGACAGATCGTGCGTCTTGCCGGACTCGTTGTTTGTGTGGAAGAGAAGGTCGACGCCGCCGGATTCCTATTCATGTCGGTCAGTTGGTGGAGATAGATCCTAGAGCTCTTCTTCACATACCGTTGCGGCCAGGGCCATACAGCGCGAGACGAGGTTGTTCTGGGACGAACCAGCCTCGATGGTGGTCATCATGCCGAACTTGCATTTGGTGATGAAGTTGACGAGGTCGGTGACTTTGGTCTCTAGATCGGCCTCATCTTTGTTGACGCTGGTGTACGGGTCGGCGGGCTTGTTCTCGGACGACATTTTGATGGATGCAATGACGAATCGGTTTCAGAGACGGAATGTTTGTATGGTGACAAGTCGAGTGTAGCTGCTGAATAGGTGGATGTGGTTCTGATGAAGCTTGAATCTCGATGCAGATAGCTCTGGTTTTATAGAGCACACGGACTTTGGAAAAGTCACAGTCGTCACGGTTCCAGACCTTGGTACGAGTGACCACATTCATCATAGAGACGTAACTTGGATTGCCCTCGAGTGTCATCAGCCGAAGAGCTGCTACAGGAGGGCACGCGCATGACGTCAGGAAAGGCTGCTCTTTTGGCCACAGCTGCACGTACCGAGACGGTGACTAGCTGGACTTGATCAAGCAGCCCGATGTCCTGAAGGGTTCAGCTTAGCTGGAGATCGGCTGAAGCCAAAATAAGAGCATATTTGGGTATCTCGTCATCCGATCCTGTCCTCGATGGAGTCTTGCTGCGTCCTGCTACAGTAACCATGATTCTGCAGGGCTTCCCACTACCGGGACATGTATAATGTTTGTCTTTGATTGATTCAGGTGCACCATCTGATAACCAATGGGTCCGAGTGCCGAGACTCGAGCTGAGACCTGCGATAGATACCTACATGCAGCAATCCAACTTGAAATATTAACGTCGATGCCAACTACCTGTTAAAAGCAGAGCTTCCTTTACATCTCATATCACCAAATGCCTGCCTGAGAGGTGCTGTAGCATCAGCTACATTCGGCTAGCTCCTCCGTTCATGTAGCCAAGCTTCAGCTTCAATCAATGGCTGAGATGCTTCCCCAATGCTTGATTACCTACTACCACCTCACCTTAGCCAGCCCGTCACAAACCGGAATCGGACCGCTTTTGCATCAAGCAGCGATACCCGTAGCAGCGCCTTGATCACCCATACTTCGCACGTACCCAGTCTCCAGAGCAGAGCTCCAGTAATTACCGCCGCTGACAGCCCAGCTCGTCACCTGATAGCGCGTCGTTCGGCAGGAACAGAGCACCACCAAGCTTGAGCTCGCGGGCACCTGCCACTGTCCAAAAAAGTGGCCAACCCACACACCGCGGATGCCGCAAGTCGAGGCCGCTCCTTCCCATCCCCCGCGCCCGTCTACCGCCGTTTATTTCCACCAAACGAACTTTGGCAGGCTCGATCGTGCGATTCGTACTGCGTCTACGAGACTTGAGTTAATTTGGTAGCAGGCTACTACCTAGGTCGCTACTGCCTCCCAGCGGCGGATAAAGTCCCTCCTAAACGATCTGGTGCCGTTCGCACAGGGAAAGAGGTGGCGGCTTATCAGCTCGGTCGCCGGGCAGGAGCCATCCCCATCTCTCTCTCCCTCTCTTTCTGGTGGTTTGCGCCCAGCTCCCAAAACCTTTTGCCGGCCACATCTTCGTCGACTGCTTCTCTTTCTTTTTCTTCTTTCTCCTTCTCTCTCCCTCGGTCATTCATCCTCCTCCGGGTCGTGCGGCTCGCATCTCTCGCCAGATAGCGAGTCAAGTCTCACTCTCCTCTTTCCTCTCCATTACTCCCGTCAATTCTCTTCATTGTCCCTCATCTTCATCCACCGGCACAGTTCCCGGATCATCCTCGATCTGGCCATTTTCCACCCAACCCAGCGTCGGCCAGCTGGTGCTCAAAGGGCCGCTCCGTTTGTCGCCAGCTTGCCTGACCGTCTCTTTCGTCTGTGATTCACAGTCAATCGTGGCCGGTCTCTCTGCCCGCCACTTGTCCAGCAACAACGGGAGCCGGCATCCCTTCTCATTCACAGTGCCGGCAGAAGGCCGAGGAGGAGAATTAAGCTGCCATTGAGTCGCACAGGGCTGGCTGCTTGTGTGTCGTATCCTTCTTCGTTTTTTCTCTCTGACTTCTACTTGACTTCACACCTCTTGATTTCTTCTTCTTCTTCTTCTTCTTTCCTTATTTTTCATCTCGTTTTCCGGCGCGCATCGTGTCCGGTCGTCAACTTCCATTCGGGTCATTTCATTCGGCGTATCAGCAGTTCTGTATTGCAAGGTCATCTCGTTTGTCTGGTTCTTTCTGTCGTTGAGATTTGATTCGAAACTGCCATCAAGGCTTGTCGCCGCTCTGCGTGTCTCTTCATTGGAAGGTGTCTCATAGACCCCCCTTTTCAACATTTCCATTGCCGTATCAGAGATCGCAGCAAGATGGCGGGACAGGTGAGGAGACGTCCTGCTCTTCCGACTCCGCAGACCAAGTGCTAACGCTCCTGCAGCTTGTGTTCCCGTGGGAATGCCGCGACAAGGAAGACCAGGCATGGGCTGCCTACAACAATCCCCTCCGCCGGACCAACCAGCTTCTCGTCGAGGAGAATATGAGACTCAAGCGGATCCTTCGCGAAAATGGCATCTCTTGGTCACCGTTGGCGCAGAATCATCTCAATCAAAGTGACCCTACGAGGCGCAAGACCCGATCCGCCACCGCTGCCGGCCTTGGAGATGCTTCTTCGCCGTTTCTCCCCACCGAGGTCCTCTTGCGGATTCTCAAGTTTGCTATGAAGAGCAAATACCCCATCATCGACCCCCTCAGCCCTGTCACAGTTGAGAACCTTACGGACGAAGAGAAGAAGAGAGGCAATCAAATCGCCATCCACTTCCTCGCAACGTGCAAAGCGATGCATGCCGAAGGCACACGGGTTCTCTGGGAGTCGAACCACTTCGTCTTCACCACCCCTCAGGCTCTACGCAACTTCAGCGAGCTCAGCTTCAACTATCGGCACAAGATCTTGCACATCAACCTGCGCATCATTGCACGCTACTACGATGACCAGCGCCGCAGGCACAAGCTTGAACGCTACTATCACCCGGATCTGAAGAGAGACCAACCTCTCAAGATCCAAATGCGCCCGAAGGAGTCTCCTCTCGTGCGCGGCGGCTTCCGCTGCTACACCTGGAATCAGGTCATCGATTTCCTCCTGGCTCTACGTGCGCCCTACGATCCGAACTACAAAGACAAGAAGAATCCGAGACCAAGGCTCCTTCCGTCCCTGTCGTCGCTGCGGCTCGACTTGGTCAACTTCTCGGATTCCTTACTGCCATTTTCCGGATCCGAGCTCCACGAGGTAGCCTCCCACGAGCTGGGATGCACGCTGAACGAGCTTCAGGTTACTGGGATGCCATTTGATGACGTCGGCATGAAGGCTTCTGCCGAGCTCAGTGGCCTGGTGAAAGACGAGGGCCTCTATCTTGATGCATCTGCTGCCTTCATCGCCCTTCCCAAGGGTCTGCAGAGCCTCTCGGGGGACAACTGGTGCGCTCGAGTGATTAGAGCATACAAGGATCTCAAGGAGGAAATGGAGGAAGAAGGCATTGGTTTTGGCGGTGATGAAGACGACGACGAGCAATTTCACCTGCATTCGTTTGAGGGCTACCACAAGGTGGGCACACTGCCCGCTGCACCCTCCGAGGAAGGCCATCCTCCCTCGACCCGCGAGGAGAAGAGGGTTATCTGGAAGAAGGTTCCCGTCGCCCGCGAGTCGGACAAGCGCATCTGGATCCAATTCTCCCGACTCAACGGCTATGAGGTTGAGGAATCGGTTTGGGATAGTGACGACGATCGCATCTGTCCATGCTGCGGTGATTCGCACCCTGGCTCGTCCATCTTTGGACTCATGAGCGACTACGAGTGAGCGGCTCGACCTGTTGTGTTTTGTGCATTACCCACGTGTGATTTGAGATAATGGAGGAATATACGGCGGCAGACAGAGGTTGCCTGGTATTATGTGCTTAGATACCCCCGCGGTTGGTGGCCAAAAAGGGAGGTTTGTTAATTGTTGGGAGAAAATACAAGTGGGTTCAACAGATAGTACGAGATTTGCAACGCATGCAATTCATTTCGATGCTCGTTATATGTATGCCTTGTGACGGACAGATGTGCGACTCTTCAGTTGGCAGGTATCATCAATGAAGACTCCAGGAAGAAGCTCGACCTCGCCGCAGATGTTGTGACTTGCACACTAACATGCCGTTGATCGCCATTCCTCAGTCGCTGGACTTCAAAACACACGGGATATCGCAGGTAATAGAATGTGTTGGGTGGAAGTAGGTATTCAAATCAGCAGTTGTAGGGTAATATCATCATGGCATGTTGGGAGGCGGACGAATGCCCAACGCCGTTTATGTGGTGGGATGGGAGAGACCACTAGAGTACCTCAATAACACCCATGGATGGCTGTTATGTCCAAATGCAGATTGCTCTGGCGTGAAGTCAAAGTAGAGACTACGGCAAGGCACCGCAGCATTCCAGTCTCACGGGCAGGTATGGAGTACGGCGGCATCACGGGAGGCTTACTTTGTACCAATGATCAACTGAAGCAGTGAGGTACCAGTTCGCTCAGGGACGGTCCAGGGAGCAGCGCACTAACCCACCTCAAGGCGCGCAGCTAATACGGGGTCTGGCTCAAGTCAATCCAACAAGCACGACTCCACCAACCTGCTGCTACTATCGCCATCTGCATCTTCAACACGATTCCCTAGACTTTCCTCCCATTCTCCGTCATTATCTGTCATCCAGCAGCGGCCGACGCTTTCATCCCGCTCTACACGCAGCACTTGACCGGAAGACAAAGAGACGACAGAGAAGACGAAGAAACCAAACCCCTCGTCATCCCTCGCAACCTGCAATCCCGGCCCATGCCACAGGGCGCCGCTCCAGCATGAGCATCCGCCATGCCCCTGCCAGCGCTGCTCTCCTCCAGCGATAGGTCGTCCCCGCTCGGCTCGTCCTCCAGCAAGGCGCGCGCGGTGCCCGCCGTCGACGGCGACATCCCGCCCGAGTTCATCCACGACGAGGCCCAGCTGCCGTGCATCCCGCCCGAGCGACCGGACCTGCGCGAGCTCAACTGCGGGCTCGAGGCCCTGGCGGCCGTCTTCCCCGACGTCCAGATCGAGGTCTTCCGGGAGCTGCTGGGCAACTTTGACGGCGAGTCGAGGCTTGCCCTGGTGGCGGATGCGCTGCTGAAGAACGGGGCCGTTTGGGTCAAGGGACGGTGGAAGGTTGCCGGTCCGGAGAGCCACAACCGACTGCGGCCGGGGAATGGCGACGACAAGCAACGGGCGGCGGACAAGGCGAAATCAGAAGCGGATGCGAATGCGGATGGACCGGGCAGTCGACGACTGGTGCCGAGGGCGGAGATCTTTCGAAGCAACGAGTACAAGAAGGCAGTTCAGGCGCTTGCGTGGCAGGAGTTTAAAGGGCTGTCCAAGTCGACCATCAATGCGGTGCTTGCCGAGTCCAACTACTCGTACCTGGACGCTCGGAGGATTCTTGTGACGCTGTCGTCCAAGTCATGGCGCTTCACCATCTCGTCCATCTTCATGAGGCGGAAGCCCGTGGCGACAGGCGAGGCAGAGAACCATCCTCTTGTCCGCTGGCGCACCACCGGCCAGGGCTCCAACATACCCACGATACGATCTACGGGAAACGCCGAGCTCGACCGGGAGCTATACGATGCGCTCATTCGGCCGTTGAAGGAAAAGGACAGACAAGAGCGGGAGGCCAAAGACCGCGCGGCTGCCGTGCTGCTGAACAACGAGGAAGCCGAAGAGGCGGGCGCCGTCCACGAGTGCATGTGCTGCTTCACGACAGGCGCCTTTGAAGAGTTTACGCACTGCAACAGGGAAGCACACATGATTTGCTTCCGCTGCGTGCAGCTTTCCATCAAGGAGGCCGTCTTTGGGCAGGGCTGGCAGAGCAGCATCATTCCGGAGATGGGAACGCTGCGGTGCATGGCTGTTGGCCGCGATGAGTGTCCCGGATATATCTCGTCCGAACACATGCGCAGGGCCATGCTGGAAGAGAAGAAGGGGGCCGAGATCTTGCACCAGCTCGACCAGCGGCTTGCGGAACATGCCCTGCTTGCCGCAAAGCTACCGCTGGTACACTGTCCGTTCTGCAGTTACGCCGAGATTGATGACATCTACATGCCCTATGAAAAGACAAAGATGCGGATCAGGGTTGCTGGCGTTATACACCTGCTGTTCCTCTTCTTCTGCTTCATCTGCGTCGTCCTCGTCTTTCCCCTGGCTGTCGTATCGTTTGGCGTTGCCCTGACATTCACCTCCTGGCGCACTCTCTGGACGCAGCTATCGACGGAGTGGAGGCACGCCCTCGGCAGGCATTCGCGGCGCCGGCACGGGCTGCAGTTCTCGTGCCAGAACCCCGAGTGCGGCCGCGTGTCGTGCCTGTCGTGCAGCAAGGTCTGGACGGACATCCACGTGTGCAACGAGTCGTCGCTGGTGGCGCTGCGGACGCAGGTGGAGCAGGCCATGAGCATGGCCATCAAGCGGGTGTGCCCGCGGTGCAACACGTCGTTTGTCAAGAACGCGGGCTGCAACAAGCTGACGTGCCCGTGCGGCTACAAGATGTGCTACGTGTGCCGCGCGGACCTGACGGAGGAAGGGTACCGGCACTTTTGCGACCACTTCCGGCCCGACGGCGACCCGCGGCCGTGCCTCGAGTGCGAGCGGTGCAACCTGTGGGAGTCGGAGAACGTCGACCAGGTGCTGCAGGAGGCGCGCGAGGAGGCGGAGCGCAGGTGGAAGGACACGGAGAAGAGGGACCTGTCGGCGCCGGAGAAGGCCTTTCTCGAGACGGGCATCGCGGCGCGGGCGACGGGCATGGGCAGCGTCGAGCAGATTCTCGCGGCGGGGCGGATGCCTGAGCTGGGCGAGGTTTTGGACATTGTCGTGGAAATGGTTTTTGTGTGAGCACACAAGGGGTTTAGACTGAGGAGGACTGATCTTTTATGACTTGGATGCTATGACTTTTTTTTGCTTGTTTTGTTGGCGTTTCGTATCTTGTCTCTCTCTTTTGGTCATCTACCTTGAATCATTTCCTGCGTTCCATCACTTTAATGCAAACTAAGGGCATTCTTCTTTCCGTTCCTGTCTTTCTGTTCTTTAATTCTATCATTTCCGTATTGTTTGTTGTCATTTCTTCAGAAGGCGGTTCAAATCGGGTATAGCATTCTTTTCGACTGAGCGTTTGTTAAATAAGAATGTCGAGATGAGGATAGATTGAGTCTCTGGTCTCTGCACAGATATGATGAAACGAATTGTTTTGTTCAATACTAAAGTTTGGCGTTCTTGCCTCACATATCCCAGTTTCGTTATGACAACATGGTTCTTATGAACCCCCTTTCCCATCTCTTCAGATCTTCCCCCCTATATCAACACCACCACCCTCATCATCACTCCTCACTCCTCACCCCCTTAGAAAAGCTCCGCCGCCGCCCCCCCAATACACAACTTCCCCGTCTCCCTCACCCTACACTGAAACACAACCCTCCCTCCCTCCCTCCACATCTCCGTCACCACCGTCTCCCCCGGAATCACCGGCCCCGCAAACCTCACCTTGACGTTCCTAAACCCGCCGAACCGATCAAACACCGCCTTGCCCGCGATCCCAAAAGTACACAGCCCATGCAAGATCGGCGCCTTGAACCCCCCCATCTTGGCGAAGCCCGGATCGATATGCAACGGGTTATAGTCCCCGCTGAGCCGATAAATCGCCGCCTGGTCCTCTCCCGTAGCCGTCTCGACGACGACATCCGGCGCCCGCTTGGGAGGCTCGTTGATCGCCGTAGCAGGACCCCTATCTGCGCCCCTTTTCAAGCCGCCGAAACCGCCCGAGCCGCGCAGGAAGACGGTCATTTCGTTGTAGAAAACGGGCTCGTTGTTTTCGGCATTGACCGTCGTGATGCCGGTTTTGACAATGGCCGCGGAGCCCTTGTCGACGACTTCGAGGAGCTTTGCGCGGGAGACGAGTCGGCCTGACGTTGGGAGCGGGAATTTGCGGATCTCGAGGTATTGTTCGCCGTGGAGGAGCATCATGGGGGAGAAGTTGGGGACGAGGGCGTCGTAGTCGAAGGGTGTTTCTGCGGAGAAGGGGGGGATGACGCCAAAGGTTGGGAGGGGCTGGAAGTCTTCTGCGCCTTCGCTATTCCGTGGGAAAAAGGAGGGAGATGTTGTTAGAGAGGTGTTGCCATGTGATGGACGACGATAGTCAAGGCGCAACAAAGTGTGCTGCATTGGATATTCTTCTGGTATGATGAAAGAGGGATGAGTGAGGAGGCAGAGGGTGAAACTTACAAGACGTATTTGAGTTCCTTTCGCTTGGCTCCCACGCCAATGTTGTATAGAATGACGTCTCGCTCCGTGAAGCTGTACTCGGTGGGCTCGCCCTCCTTCTTGAGAGCCTCGTCGATGGCGGCGAGATACTCGTTGCCTGCGGGAGCAGCAGCAGCAGAAGAAGAATCACCCTGAGCCTATGACACAGAAATCGACAACAACACAAATTAGCACAGATTGTACTTGAATATGGAGCGCTTCGTATTTTGTCTTGAGAGATTTCATTTCCTTCATCTTGGGCAACTATCCAGTATATACAAGGGGATGATAACATGGTAATGGTGGTGGTGATACAAATCTGCTCCCACATGCTAGAACATGAAAAATCGAGAGGGCATAACAATGCAAGGAGAAGAAGAAGAGTGAGAGAAAAAAGGAACTTGTACCCTCTCATACCTTGTTCTCGATATTCTTCATAATCTTCTCCAGGCCGTCCTGCGCCTTCTCGGGATGGTCCGCCCGGCCGTCGTCAAAGTTGACAATCTCGTCCCAGTGCTTCACCACCTCCTCCGGCACCAGCGGCTTGTTGACGGGGAAGCCGTGCCCGCCGGTCCGCTGCCAGCGCGTCTTGCCGCACCAGCCGCTGCCCACCTCGTACAGCCCGCCCGTCGGGTTGGGGCACTTGTCGCTGCTGAGGGCCAGCACCAGCGGCGCGATGTAGTCGGGCTTGAAGGCGTCCACCATCTCCTTGGGCATGATGGTCGCCGTCATGGCGGTGCCGGCGTTGGGGGCGATGGTGTTGACGTAGATGCCGTACTTGAAGCCCTCGAGGGCCAGGGCGCGGGAGAAGCCGAGGATGCCGCATTTCTGTCCTTGTGTCAGATTGCATATATACGCCAGGAGGATATGATTGTGAGGGGAAGAAGAGAAACTTACAGCAGCGGCATAGTTGGCCTGGCCAAAGTTGCCGTAGATGCCAGACGTAGACGTCGTGTTAATCACGCGGCCGTACTTCTGCTTGAGGAAGTAGGGCCAAGCGGCCTTGGTGACCTTGTACGTGCCGCGAAGGTGTACGTTCATGACGGGGTGCCACAGGTTGTCGTCCATGTTGGTAAAGGCCTTGTCACGCAGGATGCCGGCGTTGTTGACGACAATGTCGACGCGGCCAAAGGCGTCAATGGCGGCCTTGACGACGGCGTCGCCATCCTCGGCGGACGCCTTGACGCCCACGGCCTTGCCGCCGAGCTTCTTGATCTCCTCGACGGTGGTGTCCGGGTTGACCAGGTCGTTGACGACGACCGAGGCGCCGTACTTTGCAAAGGCCAGGGCGTACGCATGGCCAATGCCCGCACCGGCGCCGGTGATGAGGGCGACGCGGCCCGTGAAGTCGAGCTTCTCGCCCTGCTCGCTGGGGCCCATCTTCATCGACTCCTCCAGCAGGGTCATGAAGTCGTTGGGGCCGGAGGGGTACTGGGGGTTGGAGAAGTCGACGACCTTGTTCCACTGCTTCAGGATGGCGCCGGGCGTGTACGAGTCGTCGGCCTTGAGCAGCAGGCCGCTGGACCGCTCCCAGCGCAGCTTGGCCATGTGGCCGGCGCCGGCCTCGAAGATGCTGCCGTTCTCGGTGGTGTTGTTGGAGTGGACCAGGACGGCGACGAGGGGCACGATCCACTCGGGGCCGAGGGCCTTGAGGACGTCGGGGGGCATGACGGTTTCCGTCATGCGGCTGGCAGCTGTTTGATGTCCAAGTCAGCATCGTCCCTTGAGTCTCGAGAGGAGAAGCAGCTGCTCATACCGATAGGGGCAATAACATTGGACAGAATGTTATACTTGGCGCCCTCCTTGGCCAGCGTCTCGGTAAAGCCAACCATGGCCAGCTTGGCCGCCGAGTAGTTGGTCTGCCCAAAGCTGCCAAACAGACCGGCCGCGGACGCGGTGTTGATGACGCGGCCGTATTTCTGCTTGCGGAAGTGCGGCCAGGCGGCGCGGGTGCACTTGTAGGCGCCCGTGACGTGGACCTTGATGACGAGGTCCCAGTCCTCGTCCTTGATGTTCTTGAAGGCGACGTCGCGCAGGATGCCGGCGTTGTTGATGAGCACGTCGACGCGGCCAAAGGCCTTGATGGCCGTCTCGATGATGCGCTCGCCGTTCTCGACGCTGTCGTAGTTGGCGACGGCCTTGCCGCCGGCCGTTTTGATTTCCTCGACGACGACATCGGCGGCCTTTTGAGAATTGATTAGCCTTCTGACATGGACGGGGAGAGCGAGCTGCAGAGATTCGGAGGATGTCACCGCACCTTTGTAGAGTTGCCCTCGCCCTTGAAGGAGCCGCCCAGGTCGTTGACGACGACGCTGGCGCCCCGCGAGCCGAAGAAGGTGGCATATGCCTTGCCCAGGCCGCCGCCGGCGCCGGTGATGACCACCACCTGGCCGTCGTATCGCAGCTGGTCAGCCATGACGTCGGCAATTGCTGTGTGTTGTGTGATGATCTTTTGTAGTGGTGGTGTTGAGGCGGCGAGACGAGAGAGAGAGTCAAGAGCGAGGAAGAGGAAGAGGAAGAGGGGGGGTATCTAGTTGATCAAAGAAACAGACGAGAGGTGAGGAGGATGCAGAAGAAGACGAAAAAAGACGGAGAGGAAAAGCAGCGACGTCGCCCGTGTTTAAAGCAATGCGGACGGATCGGCTGTCGATGCCTCGGCTTGAGCTTCTCGGTGCGGGTACCTTAAGGTAGCACGAGAGAGCGCGGAGAGGTACTTGGCTGCTTGTACACCGTAGCCGCGCCTTGTACCGAGCCGAGTTTGGAGAGCCGGGGGAGGCGCTAAGCTGGAAGCGGGACTATGGGGTTGAGAGGGAGAGAGGAGGGAGGAGTAAGAAGAGGGCTTGTTCACATGCTTTTTTGATGCTTTGCGTCAGAGTTGGGGTTGGCTGAAGCTCTGCTTGATAATATACATTCACGTGTTTCGGTCAAGCCATGGCTGGGACAATACGGTAAGCATCAAGACTGGATGGTGTTCTTGATGACCACGTGTAGTTATTCGTACTCGGTACCTACCATCGCGCGCCACGGCTGTTTCTGGTCATGGCAGAGGCCCTTGTAACACGAAATTTGGGCGTGTTACAAGGCGTTGATCATTCTTTTTGGCCTCTGTGGTCGTGATATAGCAGGTAAGAGGCTCGTGGGACCCATGACGAGCAAAGTCAACCATTACCAGAAACCACCCTGCGCCTGGTAGGTACTACCATAAGGTGTCTATGGCATATTCAATTTCATACACGACGAACCTTCATCCATCTGCTCCCCACACACAAAAGCCAATCACTTCAACCACTCCCCAACCCCGGAAACCCGCTTTTCCCATGCCGAAGCACTCTCCAAGCTGTGACGGACATGTACCTCCGCCGTACCTCTTACACACCTCCCACCGTAAACCCCCATTGAAGCCTCACATAGAACAACAACACAACACTCCACCACCTCTGACAGACATCTCGCAACACTAATAAGTAATCATGCCCCAATTCATCGACGACAAATCCCCAATATGCATCCCCTTCATCCTCAACCGCCTCAAACTCCACCACCAGCAACATCAACAGCAGCAGCAAACCTCCTCAGAAACCAACAATAACAATCACCCACCTCCGCCCCCTCTCATCTTCGGCCTCAACGGCCTCCAAGGCATCGGAAAATCCACCCTCGTCGCCCCCCTCGCCGAAACCCTCGCGGCCAAGGGCGTCCCCACGCTCGTCTGCAGCATCGACGACTTTTACCTCACGCACGAGGAGCAGGTCAAGCTGGCGAGGGAGAATCCGGATAATGCGCTGTGGCAGGTTCGCGGGGAGCCAGGTATGTTCGACACTTACACCCTACTTACTCACTCTCACTTGCACACTTACACGATTCGTTCACAACACCATATACATACCCAACGCACCTTTTCATTACCCCATATACACACATATGGGATCATCAGATATACATGAGTGAACAGAACATCCTCCTCGAACCCCAGAACTAACACCAACTCAAGGAACCCACGACATCACCCTCCTCAAATCCGTCCTCACCTCCCTCCTCACCCACTCACCAACCTCCATCCCGCAATACGACAAGGCCCTCTTCTCCGGCCAAGGCGACCGCCTCCCACCCAACCTCTGGAAACCCATCAACACCAACCTCTCCTCCACCACCAATCCCTCCTCCAACTCATCCACGAACAGCAAACCTCTGCAGGTCATCATCCTCGAAGGCTGGTGCATCGGCTTCCGCCCCCTCCCCCCCTCCCTCCTCACCCAAAAATACTCCTCCCCCAGCCGCACGCTGCAAAACCACCGTCTGGAGCACCTCCTCGCCATCAATGACAAACTGCGCGAATATGACGAGGTGATCAATAGCTTGTTTGACGCCTTTATTCATATCGATGCTGAAGATATCGAGTACGTGTACCAGTGGCGGCTCGAGCAGGAAGAGCATCTTCGTCTGGCGAGGGGCGATCCCAACGCGGGCATGACAAAGGACCAGGTCATCAAGTTTGTCGATGCGTATTACCCTGCTTACGAGCTGTACTGCGAAGGCTTGCGGGAGGGGCTGTTCAAGGATAGGCCTGGGGCGCAGTTGAGGATGGTGGTTGGGCGGGATAGAAGGGTGAAGCAGGTCATTGAGATATAGACTTGGTCGTGCAGACAATGAATGAAGGGGGGCGAAGAGGATAGACACCAGGTGCTTCATTTGACAACAAGTAGATTTCATCTGGCACAAGATGGGCCATTCTCAGCTAGGCCATTCCAATATATCCCGTCATGCAGTCAATCTCTATCTCATTAGGTCATTATCCGCCAGCGCCATCGTCCCTTTGGAAGGCTCGAGTGCACCAGGCCACGGCCAGCGCTGCCCATCCTTTCATCAAGCCTGTACCTAGGGAGAGCCAATAGAGAAAACAAGAAATTGACAAAAGAACTCCCAACTCCTGCTTCAATGACATTGCCGACAAACTGCAGCTTGCCTGCTCAGATGATCGCAAGGTCAACGCCCGCTGCCAGCCGCCTCATTCGGAGTGACTACCCGCTGGCCATCTTGCTTCATCTTGGCCAGCTTCCGCTCAATTGCCTCGGTTCGCAGCCGCACTGCCGCCTCGCGGTCAGCGGCCTCGTTCTCAAACTCCTGTATCATCCGGCGCTTGTTACGCCTGGCCTCGCGCAACTTGTGCATGATATCGTGAAATTGGTCGGCAAACCAGTCTCCCGCCTCTTCCCAGTCGTCCACGTTCATGCTTCGAAAGAGGGCGCGCTGTTCCTTTTCGCTCTGGTGTTGGTACTGCTCCAGCTTCGCGGTGAGGGTGTCTGCAGAGCCCGTAGCGCCGCCCGAGCCAACGTGCGTTGGCGCCTTGGATGGATCAAAGTCAAAGGGCTCTTTCTGGAGCTCGTTATAGCTCATGGTGCTCAGAGCCATGTCGTCGTAGTCGAGGCTCTCCTGCCTGCGTTTATTGCCTTTTGGCGCGGATGGCCGAAACGGCTGCATGGTTGTGGCTATGGCGCTCTCCAAGACGCGCCGTGGCGACATGGGATGCCTCCTTATTCTCGGGGTCGCATGCCCATCTTGGTGGCCGTCCACGGTAGAGGTACCATCGTCCATATCCCCGTTCTCCTCCTCGTCGAACCCCCCCTCCCCCCTTTCATCCTCCTCCACCTCTTCGAGCCCGCGAAACCTGCTCAAGGGGCGCAAATCGTCCTCTCTACCTCTCATTGGCCGCCCTCTGCTCGCAAAGACCGGCGACGCGCTCCTCTTTTGCCCATGGTCGAATTCCATCTGCCTAGGTTTTGGCATATGCCGAATCTTTACCTCGCGCACGGGTAAGTTTGGTTGCTTCTCCGGCAATTGTTCTGGTCTGGCATAGTTCGTCCGATAATGTCCCACTGGCTTGTTATAGCCATTGACGACAGCTCTGTTAAAGCCATCATTCATATACGTAGGGTTGTGGTTTCTGGTCCCCGGAACCACCCGCATGAGGAGATCCTCCCCAAGCTGAAAGGTAGCATTGTCGCTCGTGAGGAATCTCTTGTCAAAGTTGTTGTAGCGAGGGACTGGCCTGGATATGGCAGTAGCAGGTCCCGCGACAGGGGGAGCGGGCGCAGGGGCAGCAACGGCGGCATTCTTCCTGTCGGGTATTGGATCGTGATCGGCTTCGGATGGCTCGTACAGCGGCGTGGTTAGGCCAGAGTTCATAAAGCTGTCGCCTAATTGGGAGCCCGTAAAGATGTCCATGTGGCGATGTTGGCTGGCGGGGGACTGCGAATGGGATCGCTGCACCGACTCGGGCGGCGGCTGGCTGAATCTGCGCTGATGACCGGTAGGCTGGCGAGCGTTTCCGTTCAGCCCAGGCACAGGCACTCGAGCGCTGTCTGCCAGTTCCCTCCGTTCCGCGGCGGACGTGAGCACCGGAGCAGAGCTCTGGTAGCGCTCTGGCTCGCGGATGGACTGTGCTGCCGCATTGCCGCTGATGATTCCATTGGGAGCTGTGTCGTTGTTTTCTTTCGGTTTGACGTCGGTTTCGGACTTGAGACGTGCAAACATCTGCAGCCGACTTGATCGCTCCTTCAATGAGGCCGGCATCTTGCTTGGATTTTCTCCTCTGGTCCCCCGCATGCCCAACGCAAAGTGCAGAGTAGTGCAAGGTGCGCGTGGTTATGCTTTGCAGTTCAGCTTCCTTGTGGCGGCACAAGTCAGAGTTGCAGTCGCTCGTCGTGATGGCGATGAAAAGAGTCTCGCGCCTGTGACTTTTTGTAAGATGAAGAAGAGAAGAAGAGAGGAAAAGAAGGAGAGAAAGCTGCGTGACGAAAGAATCGCGAAGAAGAGGAGTCGTCGGTGCCCAGCTGGCGGTTTGGGAAGGAAGGAAGGGTCCAGCTGTGACAGTGCCAGGGCAAGCACCAAAAAACGGCAAGAAAGACGGAGCTTAGAAAATTCAGAAACCAACGCTACGAGGATGAGAAAGGAAGGAAGGGAGGGGGGATAGGTAGGTACACACGCATAGAAGAAGGGAGTGAAGAAGAAAAAATGCAGTTCTTCAAATTCGTCAGATAGGTAAGGAACTAAGATCTTGCATCTAGGTCCCATTGCAGCCCGATGCAAATAGACCAAAGAGCTCGGTCAAGCGCTGCTCCAGACTCCGGCGCCTAATCAAACCCTTGCGGCTATCATACAGAACAGTACGGCAACAGCAACGGCAAAGAGTGACAGCGACAAGCGACAGTGACAGCAGACAAGCGACAGCAACTGGAGCTGCGCGTCTCTGGCAGCAACAGAACAGGCGCGCGCAGTCAGGTGACGTAGCAAGTACACGCTACAAGACACGCCGAGACGAGGTGCAACGTCATTGATGGGCCGAGCGACGACGAATTCGCGATCAATGCGCCCGAATCAGAGGCTGAGCACATACGAGGCATGCCGAGGCTCAGTCCATGCTTGGGTGGTTCTGTGCCATTGGTTGTTTGACGACGAGATTTGAGCGTGCCAAATCATCTTCAACTGACCCTGAAAACAGTTTGCCTTCAACCTGATCCCTTCAAACAGTTCAGTCCAGTTCGGCTCGATTCTTGCGTAGAATTAAAGTAGTCGGTACTCGGAACCTGAAGCCGACCCAGCAAGAAAAAAACCAGCGCCAGCCGCACCGCCGCTAATGCTCCCCGGCCCTGCTAGCAGCAGCGCCTCTTTTTTGTCCCGTTTTCCTCTCTCCCTGCCTCATTCACCTGATCATCCCATTGTTGCGCGGCGCTGCACAGCAACTCACGGCACGGCCGCAGGCAAATGCTGATTTTATTCTGATCTCAACCGGTCCATGTCCTGGCATGTTCTTCAGTCCCTCAAACAGTTCCATCAGGTAAGAGGCACCAGCCAGCCCCCAGCCATCTGCTCCCCCTGTTCAGCCATAAAGGATCCTCGAAAGAAGAAGCGTCTCCTTCAGGAACAGATCGAGGCCCCCGTTCTTTGTTCCAGGAGCAAGGTTCAGGTACAAGGTTCAAGCCCAGGTCAAGGGCCCAATTCAAGGTTCCCGCAATCAAAACGACCTTGTGCATGTCTCTCTCTGCCCAGCTTCCCGCCTCGAAGCGTGTGACCATGAGCTCAGCATCTCTCCAGCCTATCGACCCACCGCGTGCTTCCCGCCTTCTTCCCAGCTTCACACCCATTGATCCCTAGCCTGCGGTTATGTGTATCATCGTCACTCATTTTTAGATCGCCTTAGATCCCACCTCCAGGCCAGGCCGGCGTCCCTGTGACGACAGTCCCGCCGGTTTCTGACTCGATCCGCTCTGTACATACATAATTGACCCAACGCCCAAGCCCTCGGATCCGGAGCCTGCTCGGCTCGTCGCCTCGTCAAAGATTGACTTTTCTCTCTCAGCATCCGGCCTGCAGAGGTTGAAGATCGGCCGCTGGGATCTGGTTGCTTGATCCTTGATCCTACCTCACCCTCGCCTTACCTCATCTCACCATACCGCGACTCGTGCTGCCGCCATTCAATGTCGTCACCCACGCAGCAGCCGGACGGTAGGACAGACGCCGCGTCGGGATTGACAGACAGTTCGCCAACCTCAGATCCGGCCGAGACGTCGTTCTCGGGCTCGTCTAGACTTGCCGGAACGCAGGCTCGCCAACGCTCAGTGAGAACAATTCCTCGTAAGAACATGCAAGCAGTCCCTGATGCACCGGCGGCTCCGGGCTTGGAAGGCATGAATGCTAACTAGTATCTCCTATGCCCTACAGCCTGGATTGCTCTCCATCATGAAGTTCACGACCCCAGCGTCGAAGAGCAGCTGCGGCTGCTGAACCCTCCGCAGCCTGCCACCGCGCCGCAACACAATGCCACGCCCCAGGAGCCCAGACGGCGTGTTTCACAGGATGGATTCGTCGCTTGGGAAGATCCCAAGCTGGGCCCCCCACAATCCGAGCGCGGCCGCATTCCACATCTGTTCAAGTACGGACGAGCGTCAGCCCGGGGGAGGAAATGGGATCACCTTCGGTCGGCCGAGCCCGTCATTGTCTCGTCCCATGCCGCGGCGTGGAGACAGCCCGCCCTATCGTGGGCCGAATTCATACGGTCGTCGGCTTGGGGGCGCCCTCGCGGTCAAGAGAGCGAGGTTGTCGACGTCGAAGCCCTCAATCAGCTGCCGCCCAATCTCAATGGGCCCATTCGATTACCGCTGGACGCGCCAGAAAACAGACATGAAAAACGCCGCCCATTTTCCAAGCGCGTGTGGAAGCAAGCCATGCGCAGCTCCCTCACCCCCTTGCTCTTCCGAATGACTATCATCATCATGTCTCTCATCGCCATGGGAATCGCCGCAAAGATGTTTGCCCTCGAAGACAAGGCATTGGGCGAGGGCGCCGAGCGGACGCAGTCCATCTTTGCCGTTGCCGTGGACTGCGTGGCTGTCCCGTACAACGGGTACATGATATGGGACGAGTACACGGGGAAGCCACTCGGCCTGCGCTCAGCCCAGTCGAAAACGTCGCTCATCCTGCTCGACCTGGTTTTTATCATATTCAAAGCGGCAGGCACAGCTCTCGCCTTTGAGCATGTCGTCTATCACACCTTTGGCGAAAACGAGGTGAGGGAGTTGGCCAAGGCTCTTGCGTCGTTTATGCTTCTGGGTCTTCTCGCATGGACCGCGAATCTCACCGTCAACATCTTCCGAGTGATATCCCGCTTAGGGGGTGGCGAGGACGATCGGAGATGAAGAGGGCGTTTGCGGGAGGGCCGCAAACAGCGTGTTTCAATGTCTC
This sequence comes from Trichoderma sp. PF4103, assembly GCA_023628735.1. Lineage (NCBI taxonomy): Eukaryota > Fungi > Ascomycota > Sordariomycetes > Hypocreales > Hypocreaceae > Trichoderma > Trichoderma sp. PF4103. Next base: position 33,605 of record JAMAKC010000041.1, on the reverse strand, counting down.
GTTGTTCGGTTCATCTTTTCCTTCTCTTTTTCAGCGTTTTGCATTTCAGGATTCGCATTCTACATGGCGTTCAGCGACGGAGCACGGCGCATTACGGACTGAACGAAGCTACGAATGATCCAGCTGTCTGTTTAAGCATGGCGGGATCCTGTATATACCTACCCTCGGCTAGCGTCTACTGTACAATATGTGTCTATAGAAATTAATATGACAGGGCTTCAAGCGATATGAGGCTGTTTAATAATCTTGCTTGTCAAGTCTTGGCCATGATGTGCAGCTGTAGATGCTTACAGTACCTTACCACCTACAGTATGAATAAGGACAGGGCCGATATAGGATGCCTGTTTGCTTCATAGACAGCCGCCTAGAGTTACGGCAGCCTTGCTCATCAACAGCAACTCGTGACTGCAGATGCAACAGTCTGTATACTTGGATGTTATTTTCCATAACAGTAGAAGAGATTCAGACGTCAATATACGCCTTGAATGCCCCAAGAACTCGACTTGTCTTCCTCCCAAAGCTGCAAGTGAGACGGCCAGAAAGGCGGTTGTCCGGGGCAGAAAGCGGCGCTAAGCCGCTTCAGGCGGCCAGGTTAGCACCGGTAGTTACCTGAGCTTTGGGCTTGACTGCCTGATTCCCTCTCATCATTACGTCTTGTCGGCTCGCAGCCTCCCTTCTTCCTGATCCTCCTAACTGCATCTTCGCCTTTCTTCGTTGTGTTTTTTCTTTACTCTGTTTCTACGTCTTCCTCCTCTTCAACTCCTTCAGCCTCGTCGCAGCGGAACAAGGTCGAGGGCACAACCAACGAGCAACTGCCTCGTCCCTGGCCGTGTCCCTCTTCTGCCTTCAGCTCGCGTCGAGCCGTCCTCCAGCCTGTCTGGCCTGTGAACTTGCCTCTAATCGAGAGTGACCCACTGCCTTGTCCGGCTGGTGCGTGAGCATCACCGCTGACCTTTGCGTTTGCCTGCGGCCTCGCCTCTTGTCTCTTCGTTCTGCAAAGCGCCTCGCAGCTGAGAGCACCCACGCCGACTATCCTCCCTCGTCTTCGACGCATCTCCTCCCCGCCTCTTCCGCTGCCGGTCGATCCCGACGCGAAAGGAGTCGCTCCCGCTTTGTTGCGTTGCATCGTCAGCCACTCCCGCCCACGCGAGTCCGTAAGAGGCGTCGAACCTCGTCCCTCCACCCCGCCTTCTCTCGAACGAGCAGTGCCTGCTGCTACGAGTTGAGCCTCGTCGTCTTCCCACAACCTCCTTCACGATGGTGTCCAGAGCGGCGGCAATGCCCCCGGTGCCAAACCGCGAGGACATCAAAGCAACGTGAGTCGACGCCCGTCGGGTTCCAAGCCATCCATGGGAGCTCCCGCAAGCTGGCATGCAGACAGAGACCACTAACGCCCGCTGCAGATGGAAGTACCTGGAGGATGGCATCACCCGCATCATGACCGACCTCGAACAGGGCATGGACATGCAGATGTATATGGGAGTCTACACGTATGCCACGTCCTCACCCTGCCCTCTTTCTTTTTTCTCCGCTTCCCGGTCTCTCATCGACTCGGGCCCTCGCACATGCAGGCCTGATTGCTTACCACTTGTCACAGCGCCGTTCACAACTTCTGTACCTCCCAGAAAGCCGTCGGGCTCAGCGGTCCTACTATGACTACTAGCCACCGTGGAGGTTTGTTGTTCTCCTCTTTTGGCTTTTCCAGAGCCCCTTTCATCTTTTTTTCGGAGATCAAACATTTGCTGACTTCTGCTCGTCGACTCAAAGCGCATCTGTTGGGCGAAGATCTGTATAACCACCTGATCAAGTACCTCCAGCGTCATCTAGCCGACTTAGTCCAGTCATCGAAGTCGCACACAGACGAGGCCCTGCTGACCTTTTACATCAAAGAATGGAATCGGTATACCATTGCTGCCAAATACATTCACCACCTTTTCCAGTACCTCAATCGACACTGGGTTAAGCGCGAGATTGACGAGGGCAAAAAGAACATATACGATGTCTACACTCTCCATCTGGTGCAATGGCGCAAAGTGCTCTTCGAGCAGGTGTCGGATAAGGTTATGGACGCCGTGCTGAAGCTGGTGGAGAAGCAGAGGAACGGCGAGACGATTGAGTACGGCCAAATCAAGCAGGTCGTTGACTCCTTTGTCTCGCTCGGCCTCGATGAGGCCGATCCGTCGAAGTCGACGCTCGACGTCTACAGATTCCACTTCGAGCGCCCCTTCTTGGCAGCAACTAAGGAGTTCTACCAAGCCGAATCGAAGCAGTTCATCGCCGAGAATACCGTTGTCGAGTATATGAAAAAGGCAGAGGCCCGACTGGCGGAGGAAGAGGAACGCGTCAACATGTACCTGCATCAGGACATCGCCATTCCCCTCAAGAGAACCTGCAACCAAGCCCTCATTGCCGACCACTCCCTGCCCCTTAGAGAGGAGTTTCAGGTGCTGCTAGACAATGACCGAGAGGAGGACATGGCGAGGATGTACAGCTTGCTCTCACGCATTCCCGACGGCCTGGATCCCCTGCGCACCAGATTCGAGACTCATGTCCGGAAAGCAGGCTTGGCCGCTGTCCAGAAGGTGCAGTCGTCCGAGGGCGACAAGCTAGAACCCAAAGTCTACGTGGACGCTCTGCTCGAGATCCACACACAGTACCAGGGCCTCGTCAAGAGAGCCTTCAACGACGAGCCCGAGTTCACGCGGTCTCTGGACAACGCCTGCCGCGAGTTCGTCAACAGGAACGAGGTCTGCAAGTCGGGGTCGAACAAGTCGCCCGAGCTGTTGGCCAAGTATACCGACGTGCTCTTGAGAAAGAGCACCACGAGCATCGAAGAGGCCGATCTTGAGAGAACCCTGTCTCAAATCATGACCGTCTTCAAGTACATTGAGGATAAGGACGTGTTCCAAAAGTTCTACTCCCGCATGCTGGCCAGGCGACTGGTGCACAGCAACTCGTCGTCGGACGATGCCGAGACGAGCATGATCAGCAAGCTCAAGGAGGCCTGTGGTTTCGAGTACACCAACAAGCTTCAGCGCATGTTCCAGGACATGCAGATATCGAAAGATCTGAACAAGGAGTTCCGCGAGCACCTGGAGACTGTTGGCAATGCTAGGTCCGTTGACTCTACCTTTTCCATTCTAGGTACGGGCTTCTGGCCCCTGACGCCGCCGAGCACTCACTTCGACCCGCCTCCGGAGATCGCCTCGGAGATTGAGCGCTTCGTTCGGTTCTACAAGCACAAGCACGACGGCCGCAAGCTTACTTGGCTGTGGCATCTGTGCAAGGGCGAGATCAAGGCCGGCTACTGCAAGAATAGCAAGACCCCTTACACCTTCCAGGTGTCAATCTACCAAATGGCCATTCTGCTCTTGTTCAACGAAAAGGACAGCTACGTGTACGAAGACATCTGCACCGCCACCCAGCTGAGCACCGAGGTGCTCGACCAAGCGCTGGCCGTCATCCTCAAGGCCAAGGTGCTCTTGATGGAGGGCGGCGACAAGCCCGGTCCCGGCAAGGTGTTTAACCTCAACTACGACTTCAAGAGCAAGAAGATCAGGGTAAACCTCAACCTTGGTGGCATCAAGGAAGCGAAGCAGGAGGAGGTGGAGACGAACAAGACGATTGAGGAGGACCGCAAGTTGGTATTGCAGGTATGTTGCACCGACCCTTTTTCGCGACGACTTTTGACGTGGCTAACCATTCCCCTATCAGTCCGCCATTGTTCGTATCATGAAGGCACGAAAGAAGATGAAGCACGGGCTGCTCGTGAGCGAGACCATTAACCAGATCCGCTCTCGATTCGTCCCCAAGGTTGCCGACATCAAGAAGTGCATAGAAATTCTTCTCGACAAGGAATACCTCGAGCGTCTGGACGATGATGAACTGGGTTACCTGGCATAAACCTACTCTCTCACGCTCTCATCAAAAAGCATCTGGTAGAGGCCACGGAATTTGTTCATGGCACATGCATCATCGTCCCTTCGCCCCTTTACGTCTTTGGACGCGGGCCGGTTTTATCCCACCATACCTCTTTTTCTGTTATCTGTTTATTTTCGCCCAAACCGGTTGCTTTGTGCGTAGAATTCAGGCCATCTGGGATCAGGATGAGCTGGACAGGGCATGGATTTTCCTCATGGTTGTTTCTGTTTGTCTGACGAGGGTTATGAAAGTGCTTGCAAGGAGGGGTTCCATAGGGCGGTCATGCCTACCTTAGGTAGCTTAAGGTTACATTAACAGAGAATACGTGTATGTTACTCAGTAGGAAACAGGTCAGAGTGCATGTCTATTCGATATTATAAGATGGTCTGAGTCTGGTATGTAAATGAAACGGCTTGTGAAGTGGTTGCCGTTCTTTCCTCTCACTACCCTATGATAGCCATTATGAACAAGAGGTCGAAACACAGAATTACATCGCAGGAAAATCACATTCTTAGCCATATAATGTAGACTCATTATCAGTAAGGCAAATGAAGGCCTAATCGTCTATTACATGTCATTGATTCCTCCCCTCACTCCGGCTCCTCTTCCTCGAGTAGTTGAAATGGAGTTTCTTGGAAAGAGGGGGATAAAATCATTGATACTATGCAATTTACTCTATCACAAAGACGCAATCGATCAAAAACAGCCCTCTTCTCTTTACCATCTTCTTCTTCTTCCGAGATCCTCTGTCATTCCATCTAAACGTTGCTTGAGCCTATGTATATAATATAATAGTGCATGTCTTCTGTGTGTGTGTGTGTGTGTGTGTGTGTGTGTGTGTGTGTGGCTTCAATATCCATCCATTCATCCCATTCCCATCCGAGTTTCCCTTGTCGTTCTTCCCGTCGTTCCATCCCGCGTCATGATTTATATATACGCAACGGAAACAATTAAAAAGCCAGCAAAACCCGATCCCCTCATACAGTTCCAAACATCATCCTCATGTTTCTTTTCCCCTTCCCTCAGGCGATTCCCTCGACATGGAAAAAAGGGCAAAGGGGCTCAATCGGCCTTTTTGGGCCCGCCGTTGCCAACGAGCGTCTCCTCCCGAAACCCGTCATCATGATGGTGATCATCGCTATCAAAGTCCCTGGGGTACTGCGTCAGCGGGGCCTCGGCGGCAGACGACCCCGTCCCGGGCCGGCTGGTGCTGCTGTCCGCGCCGGAGAGTATGCTCTCGCTGAAGCTGCCCTGCGTCATGGGCCGGTACGCCTCGGTCGAGTTGGTCCCGCGCGACGCGGCCGACGCCAGCATGCTGGCGAACTGGTAGTCCTTCTCGACGGGGCTCGTCGGCATCGACGCCGTCCCGTCCCCGGCCGCCGTCGACGACGACGACGCCGCCTTCTTCTTGCCCCAGCCCCCGCCCCAGCCGCCGTTGCGCCGCTTCTCGCCCGCCCACGACGCCCAGCTGGCCACGTACGCGCTCGCCCGGCTGCTCACCGTCTCCTGCTGGGGCTTCGCTGCCGCCGCAGCCGCTGTCGTGTCTATGCTGGTGCCGCTGGCCATGCTGTTCCGCTTGCTGCCGCCGTTGGCTTCGTTGAGTTTCGCGTTCTCCTCGGCGCGGCGGCGCTGCGCCTCGCGCATCTGCTCCATGTCGTTGTACAGCCGGTTGAGCATCGTCGACGCCTTCTCCTTGCCGGCGGCAAAGTTGCGCCCCAGGATGTCGCGGCCCTGGGCGAGGCGCTCGTCGAGGTGGAGCTCCTTGACCTGCTCCGCGATGCGTCTCTGCACGTCCTCGATGGAGAGGCCGCCGGCGCAGGGGTGCCTTGGCTCCGAGACGGCGAACAGGTTCGTGTCGGTGTGCGCGTCCCACATGCGGTAGTTTTCCGTGCGCTGCCACGCCTCGACCCAGTCGAGCCCAAAGTCGACGGCCGGGTCGCTCTCCGCCGTGTTGCGGCCGGTCGCGCTGTTCTTGACGAGGTAGTTGTGGAACTTGACGGAGGAGATGAGGCCGATGATGTAGGATTCGAACTGGGCCCTGATGTATTCTTCGCTTCCCGCGTATTGCATCGTCTTGGGCGTGCTGGGATTGGATTCGTCCCACGTGTTGTTGACCTCCTGAGTCAAGTAGTCGATCCATCTCCTGTCCGCCGCAGTCAACGATAGTGCCGTCCTCAGCGAGGGCGATGTAATGTTTATGGTGTCGTCATCGAGATTGATGATTATGTCGCTGTAGCGGTCCTTTTGTTGGAGAAGTAGGGAGTTGGTGCTGCCGACGATGTAGGATTTGGTGCCGACATCGGCCAGCAGATCGAGTTGCTGTAGGGGAGTATACGGGCCAAAGATGCTTCCCTGTTTTGTTTGTATGAGCGACTGCATTCTTTGCTTTGAGAGTGAAGGGCACGTTATACTTTGCCAAATATTTGCAGGGGAAGCCCCATAAAGGTCAGAAGCGAGTTGCGGTTGCTACTCTGCAGACTCGTTGGCTGTGCGAGCTTCTTCTCGTACGTGTTCAGCTCGGGGTCGGCGCAGTCTTGGAGGTTACGAATGAGTCCGGGTATCAAAGAAATGAGGGAAAATTGGACCATGCATAGCCGATCACACCGCGATCCGAAGAAGAGCATCTGGGATGGATCATTAGCTGGTCTGTCCTGACATGAACCCACCAGAGCGGAGTGTCTCAGAGAGTGACAATACCAACCTTGGGCTGAAGGAGACAGCACTTGAGGAGCACCAGAGCCTGCCACTTGAACTCGTGAATCAGCTCGCGCAGGCTCATACCCAGGTACTGGTCTCTCTGCGCCTCCTCCTGCAAGATGCCTCGGGCCTTTTCGTCCGCAAGACTCTCCTGGAACCCGCGCAGGATGTCGACGTCTGTAAACTCGCGCTGGGCAAACCATGCTTGGGTGACTATGCTGAGGCGCTGTCTCAGCATGCCAAAGAACTGGGGGCTGTCTGCGATGACGACAACCGCTTTCTGCACGGTTGAGCGAGTCACGTCGGCAGGCCGGTTGATGAGCTGGGACGAGTCGAGCTGGCGAGTACATGATATACCAAAGAGGGACGTGGCCGGTCCGTCGTCGGTCTCGGGGCGCAACAGGGTAAAGTAGGAAAAGTCCTCTTCAGAACTGCTCAGCAACGGCAAGTCAGCAACGGCTTCCGCCAGCTCAAAAGACAAAGAAACCTGTAGACATACGCATGCGCTCCATCGCTCAGGGCCATGAACGGCAGCAAGTTCCATCCGTACTTGGCGGCCGGGTCAACGCCCTCCTCGACGCCAAACCAGCTCTCGACCTCGGGCCCTCGCGCATGGTGGAAGCCAACGACGGTCACCAGCGGCGTGAAGCCAGAGGTGAACGGGGTGGTGGGTATCGTCGGGGTGATTGGCGACAAGACACTCTTGATTTCGAGCCCATTGGGCGGGACCTTGATTCTCTCGGTGGACATGGTTCCGGGCTGCTGGTTATCTGTCTGATGCGACGCAAGGCCCGGCCGAGTTCAACGGTAGATGCTGCAGCTGCGCGCCGCTACAGCGATGCCATGCGCTTCCGGGACAGCTCAGACTCCAACTCTCGGGGCTCGTGGGAGCTTCTCCTCGACTTCGGGTGTCCGGCCGGAGACTGAACGGTCGTCTTTGGGTCGAAGCGGCCGGCGGGCAGCACAATGGGCACAGCACACAGGGCGAGTCGGTGTGGCGAGAAAAGGGCGGGATTCCAAGATTGACACCGTCCGCAACTTTGATCTCAGTCGGGCGATTGCTCTGCGACGGCGCCACAGACCTGGTGCAAAAGAGGCAGTCTCAATTCGTCTTCGACAGAGCCCCGGGGGCTTCGAAACGGTCGCGCGTCCGAGCTGCTGCAAGGTGAATTGGCAATGGCGGGGGATCCCTGGACTGACAAGGGTGACGATGGCGATGATGTCTGTCTGGATGGCGATCAATTGCACTCGACTCGGTGAAGAGGGAGGCAGTCAGAGTAGGTGAGCGTCTCGATTTGCTTCTATAGACCGCTGATAGAGAAAACAAAGAGTAGGCGAGCAGCAGACGACGGCCTCATAGGCTGGAGATTGTTGTTGACAAAGGCCAGCCATAGCTTCTTTGACTTGGTGCGGGTTTGGAGGGTGAGGCGCTGATTGGGCCTGGTGCAACTAGCAGAGGTACATTGCAAGGCCAGTAAATTCGGCTGGGAGTGGAAGTAGCCTAGGGTAAGCGCAGACGCGCAGTCATGATTCCTGAGATGCTACAGAGTCTACGTCACACCAACTCCAAGGCAAGAAGAAAGACGGAGGACAAACAACTGAACTCTGTTTGACGAGACGCCTGCATCTAAAGCCGCTTCCCTTCACGGTCTTGTGACGAACACCGCAAGACTCAGCTCTCACAGGGACCTCAAAAGGACACAGTCACCGATGCATCCCCGAGCCCTTCGCCATCATCAACCCCAAAGAACCACAACAGCAGAACTTATCCCAAACAACAGTGCTTGAGTCCTACAGGCCGACATGATTCCACGTCAACAGCCGGCCTCCCTGCCTCGCGTCCCCCCATCCAGAGCCTGCACCGTCTCTTGGCTGCAGCCTTTGCAGGGGTGTGCTGGCGAATGGCGGGCCTGGAGGCTGGTCTGCCAGCGTGTCTTGCATTGCATTTGCAGCCATGTCCGCCTTTTCTTCTTCTTTTTCTTCGTCTCTTCTTTGCTGTTCTCTGCAGTTCCCTCTCTTTTCCGTTCTTGATTTGAGTTCCATATATCATGGCGTTTATTATTGCCAGGGTGTAGCTTCGGTGTACATGGGTAAGAAGGCTAGAAAGAACGGATGATACCTGAGGTCGACTTGGTTGACGTTACCTTAGATTTACAATGGTGAGGTATCGTGGTGCAGATCCATATGCCGCAGTGACATCTCCAGGCCACCCAATGCATTCACATGCCACAAAGTACATACGAGTTTCTCCCGAAAGCTCTATGCCATGCTTCACCATGGGCTGCACTCGCACATGATCCTACCTGAAAGCTTCGGCCATGCTGAGATCTAGCCGTCCGTCCTAGCATCGCGGATTCCATCGGAAATTTAGCAGATATTGATATACACTAGTAGACATCGAATCAACGACTGCTTTCCAGGCCGGCAAGGCTGTCGCATAGGCTCCTCGACGACCATCACCAAGAGGAATCGTCACGCCGCTCAAGTGATGCGTCACAGCCCGGTGCCCGTGTAACACGAGCAGACAGTCCCTCCCATCAGAAAGTTGGAGAAGGAATCTGCCCACAAGCCATCTCGTGCTCTTCGGGCGTCCGATCTCAAAGAGATGATCCGTCGAGTACCCGGCTTCCCTGTGTACACACATCATCAGACCAAGAGGAAAAGGCCGCAGCAACTGCAAGGGAGTGTAACATGCCGCACGCATGAGCGCTTCTTTCGTCTCATGTGCGGACGAGGCACAGACCACGATCATCGGGTTCGCCACTCTTGAGAGGCGCACGGATGCGTCTCTATCTTCGAGTACTAGTCACGTCTTCGTCTGATAACAGGGTACGGGATAGGATTACCTCTATATAACTCGAAGGTCGAGTAGCAGTGTACAATTGCCATCAGTAACCTTGGCAAAGTTTGGGCGAGGGTAACAAGAATAACACAATCTTCTCCCTCGTCGTCTTTTCTCACGGCAACCAGCACTGATCGTCTCAAACAAGTGAGATACAAATATCTGCCAACTGCCGATAGTACAAACACCATACATACACAAATACTGTAAATCTAGCCGCCCGCGCAGACTTGAAACAAAGCAGTATCACCACAAACACATGGAGGATCCTTAGCAAACAACAACTTCCATGCTTCCAGTTACTAGTTCAATGGATCCTGCACGTAGCCATGAGGAGATGAGCCAGGCTCACAATGAGAGCGTGAGAGAAGGGAAGAGCCAGAGGATAGAGAAGACGGTCAAGTCTTGTCTTCCGCGGAAATGGAGACAATGAGACGAGGTTGCAGTCACAGATACACACAGGTACTCTTTAAAGTCTGTAAGAACTGGTTATGCATAGTTACCTACGTAGTATATCTGCTATCTGCATTACCTGTACTGGGTATGACAAGGCAAAAGTTTGGATGTAAACGCACATTGTGTATCATTTTCCAGTTGTTGATATGCTTCACCTTCTTTGCCCCAAACATGCCCCAACAGAATCCCTCCTCACCGAAAGTACACGAGGCAAACACCCCCCTTCCAAGTCGCAGTCTACATACACCCTTCCACAGCCAAGCCCGCAGGCATATACCGAACATCTCCCTGGTCACAACGTAGGTATCGACTAATGCGCCAGTGAGGCCATCAAGTTACAAATCAACGCGAGATGCTCCTTGACATGTGAGAATGGAACCTGTAGGGGCGTAGCTCTAAGCAATCCCCTTTCCGTCGACGAATGAGTTGAGCTGCCGTCATATCATGCAAGGTGACCCGTGCACGCAGGGCGAAAAGAGCAATCCCTGACGCGAGCTGAGAAGGTCCGTATCAGGGGTCGAAAAGCAAACATCTTCAGCCTCATTCCTCCTAAATGAAAACCGCAAACAGAATCAAGGTTATGGGACGGAGTTCGAAGCATGAAGAGCCATGGATCGAAGATCGACGATTTCCACCGTCTAACTCACCAAGGCCCCGGTACGTGTTAGATTTAATGTTTGTAGGCTGAAGAGCGCCCATGCTAAGGTGTAAGAGCTATTGGTTATTGGCCATTGACTGCAGGTAGTATAATTGGAGCTTGCCAACATGCACTCTTGAAGAATCATGCCGCTGAATTTCCATCATGTAAGCTATGGGTGTAGTTAACAAGCTGGTAAACGCCTCGATGGACAACACCGTAAGCGGCAACTTCTGGAATGCTTCCGCGCTCTCTCGCACGGCACTTCTTCCTAAAGCAGTTCTAACTTTCCGCGTCATCAGGAACCCCTTTCGAGCTGCTGAGGAAAGTCTTTTACTCTGAGCGGGTGAAAAGAGGCGTCATGCTTCTGAGCCAAGCGCGATAAGTACATGTAGCGTGCGACTCGCGGTCCACGTAGAATCATCGAACCGATCGGGCCTTGAAAGATGATAACGCCTCCTCTTGTCTCAAGGGGGAAACTATCCCTACCGGCCGAAATCTACCGGGAGGACTTGGAAACGTCCCGAGGGAATCATTGCAAAGACTAAGTAATCCGTTCTGCTACTCCCAGACAACATGCAATCAAACCGAAAGACAGCAGCATAAATCCTTCAAACACCATTGGTTCGGAGTTCGACGCAGATTGAGACAACCATCGTCACTAATGAAGGGCAAGCACCTTCTAGAGAAGCTATCGAAATCGAAGAAGCGCCATCATATTGACGAAACAAGATTGATCGGGTCTGGTTGGACGAAAATGGCAGCGATGTGGCTGGCTGGGGGAATAATCAAGGGAGGAGCAAACTCAACCGCATGTGGTAAAAAGCGTGGAAGATGAAATCCACGGAGGGCATCACCCACCACACGTGCGTTTTCAGTTTGGACGGTTGCTGGATCCAGGGGCTTCACTCCAAACAAGCCACCGAGCTTGGCTTCAAGAAGCGCTGTGCTAAATCTGGTTGATCCATGATGGATGATGGCAATTACAGGGGGACGGGGGATCTTGTAGTACATATTCCTGCCGTGCTCCTCGGCCCAGATAGCTAGGTAAGTATCGGTAGGTGATGAGAATAATACTTGCTCACACTCTTCCGTAGCCTCAACTTAGAGTACCGGCAGACTACGTCGTAAGCTCACGCTGATGGACACTTCTAATAGCGGGCGCGCCTAAGCAGATCAATTGATACAAGCGGAGAGCCATGTCCAATCTCTGGGGACATGGCCTGACGATCGCCATCTAGACGGACTTTGCGGATCAAATATCCGGGGCCTCGACGGTGTGATGTTATCTGTTCCTGAAAGTTTAAAGTAAGCTGGTGCGAAACGCAAGAGATCCATTGCATGTAAGCTCCAAATGGCCAAGGGGCACCATCAATCTCACCACCAAGGGCGGAAATGATGAGGCTGAAACAGGGTCCTTCGGCCACCCGTGATCATCAATTATCAGCAGCTACGGAGGACATGCGCTTGAGTACTTTGCATGAAGCCGCAATCATAACAAATACTTGCTTGTAGGATAAATCAAGTTGACTGAGAGATGGGACTCGTATCACTAGATCGCCGAGTTCGATACGGATGGATCCCTTCAGCCCTGTGCGTATGTGCGTAATTTCGATTACCGGAAGCCCCGTGGTCCGATAGAATCTTTGAAAAAGCAAGCAAACAAACTTCGGTGCTCCGGAAAAAAAGAAGGAAAGAAAGAAGATGGAGAGATTGCGGCGCCCTGATGGCAGCGGGCTGGGATTTATTTTGGGACGCGGGAAACAAAAGCAAGGATATGCATGTCTTCGCCATGAGAAATTGGTTGAAGAAGAGGCTGATGCTGCTGCTTATTAACACCGCCCGACTTGGTACGGATCAACGCACTGGCAGCGACTTGCACATGTCCTTGAAATAAGGAAGACGATGAAGAGAGGCAAGATTGAAGTTCTGTACCTATTAGGCAAGTTTTGTTTGTACTATCACCTATGCATGTATGCGTGCTGAGACACGCGTCGAAAAAGGGCCAACAACTGCGTGTAGGTATCATAGTCTCCAGGTGTGTGTAAGTTGTTTGGCGTTCTGTCTGGGGGTATTAAAGAGTGCCATGTGAGCTGCCAGTGTTGGGTGTGATTTGGATGGCTTCCCGAGGTTCAATCGCACGTGGCAGTTTCTATTTCGAGCATCTGAGGGAGAGCAGCCACAACTCAAGGGGCCTAATGCGTGTCTCATATCCAGTCGATATGGCTTCAAACCCCCCAAGAGATCATACTACAACCTTCTTATGGACTAGGACCTCGATAGCTCAAACAGACACAGCATCTCCTTGGGCTCGCAGCTAATAATCGTCAATACAACTCCGCTAGACGTGAAAATGGCCAATTGCTCCCTCCTGCATCAAGAGGACGCAGCTCGACGCTGGTTGGTCGCCCGCTTGAAGGAATCTGCCGGGGTGCCGGGTCGGCATGTGGGGTGTGTTGGTGTTGCAAAAAAGGGCCACCCCCTGTATCATGATTTTTTCTTTTATTTTGCTTTGCTTGCAGAATCCATTTTCATTCAAGTTTGGCACAGGCCCTCGATTGGCACTCTGGGGGGGGAAGAGAAATGTTTCTAGGGCCGCCAAGTCGGGGTTTGCATTATACTCATAAGGTGAGGTGGTGGCTTGTTTCTGCTGTGGAGAGGGGTTTTCCGTGTGGTGAGGCGTTGCGCGCTGAGGGTCAAGGCCGGGACAGCGGCGAGTAGCCGGCAAGGGCAAGGCGCTGTGGGGTTTTTGGCGCAAAAGAAGGGGGGTGAGGAAGATTTGAGGAGAGAAGGAGAGATACCTAGGAAGCGAGGTTGATGATGATGAGGGTTGAAGGATATGGCACGAGGCGAGAGGGAGACGGAGACGGAGGGATCAGGTGTCGAAGCCGCAAGTGAGTCTCACGGCAGGATCGAGATGTGAATGAATGTTCGCATCTGATCATACACTCGCTCACTCACCCTCATTTCACACACAGCAGAGCAGCCGCCAGACAGACAAGCAAAAGACGGCACACCCCCTAGTGGGCTGCGGGCCTGTGCCGTGGGCGCGATTCGACGCCCAGCGCCGCGATGCTGCAGACGGCCGGATGAGACATTTGAGGCGACAATCGGGGGGATCGAGCTGGTGCTGGCTTGAAACCGCATCAAGGCATGCAGCCGCGCAGCGTTCGGCCGTCGCATGGCAGCGTCGCTTGTAGAGTCTAGTCTAGTTCCTGGCCGATGATTTGCACTCTATGGCGGGACAAGTGAGCGATGGATTGATGGATGGATGTAGGTATGAATGAATGTAGAGGCTCCGTCAGATACCTAGTCTTGAGTCTCTAGATAAAGGGCAGAGAAACCAGCTATGTATCGCCCTCATCAATCGACACGCTTCGGTTCCAGCACTGAAGTGGGTGCGATTGAAGCTTCAAGCTCGGGGCGGTCGAGACGCGATAGCCGGCAGGGCGCATGTGGAGATGGATATCAATGGATCATGAGGGACCAAGAAAGAGACCAAGATTGGCACCAATGGAGACTGAATGTTTGGCACAGGCGGCAACAGTGACGGAGCGGGTTCCAGATGGATTGCAGCGATGGACTTGCAACAGCTTGGAAAAGATGGGACGATCAGTGGCCCTGGAGGAGGAAGCGTCTCTGGTGTGAACAACCAACGGCTCGTGGGCCAACCAGCAGCCTCGGCGCACCATCAGAAAACTCCCAGCTGGTGGTGAATGTGATCGATTGTTTGAACCCTTGCCGACCTGATTGGAGTGCCTTGATTGGCACGTAGAATCACACATCTCGGGCCTGGATACCGCATTGCTGCCGCATCTTCAGCTGCAACAACCTCGTATGTAATCCCTCTGCTGGCGCAAACCCAGCCGCCCCTTGTTGCTACTATCCCGGTCACAAGTCACGTCGGTCGGTCGGTCGGATCCCAGAGAGCTCGGAGCTGGCCGCACGCAGCAGTAATACTTGTACTCGATCCCTCGACGAATCCCAGGCCAATCCGACTCGTACTGTCTGGTCCTTTGGACTCGAAGCGGTATCCCTAGCAGAACGGCCCGGCTCTTGCGTCGAATCCTCATTAGGCAAACACCAAAAAAGCCATCAACCGACCGAATTCCCCCCTCCTCCCCTGCCACTGCAGAAAGCCAGAACCGCCATCCTGCGTGGCCGCCCTGTCAAAGCCAAATGCCCTCGTGCGACCGTCGAAGCCTCGTGAATTGTCCAGCCAGGCTCGTTCTAAAAGTCCCCAAGGCCCCTTGTGTCATCATCTCATCCTCACCAGCAGGTTGCATTACAGGCAGGGACCAGTAAAAGCGGTGCTCCGTACAGGCACCTTCTCGGTCTCGCTGACGTCCCTGGTAACAAGGCCACAAGCGAGACGGGCAGGGATTGATTGCAGCCTTCTCTCTCTCTCTCCTGTCACTCGTCCTCGTCGCTCGCCTCGCCCTCCCACCCCGGCATCATCACCGCCGCTCTTCGACGCCAGCTGGAGCCACTGGTTCCGCCCGACCTGTCATCATTTGGCCTGGCCTGGTCTGGCTCTACAGCCACGCCCTACTACTAGAGCCTGGGTCCACCGAGCACGGATTGGACTGGATTGGACTGGATTGAATTGATCCCAGGATCCGTCTCGCTCGCTCGCTGGCTCGTCGTATGCGCTCTGCTTGCTGCTGCTTGCTGCTGCTTGCTGCTGCGCTGCTCCTTGTACAGCTGGCTGGAGAGCTGTTGTCGCACATGCTCACACGCCGCACGCCGTGCCTGGCCTGCAAAAAGAAAAGTCTCACAGCCCCGGGCAGCCCTCACTTTCGCACGCCTCGACATCCCGCCCAGCCTGGTGTGCACGGCCAAAGCCTCGCAGCTCCTCTCCGGCCCTCCACAGCACGAGCCCAAACCCAAACCTCGTCGTCAAGCAAGGCTGCTTCCGCGCGCCGAGTCCTGGGACCGTCACCGTCACCGTCACCGTCCTTTGCCAGTCGCCCCGGCCCGGAGATCTGACGCCTTTCATCATTGCCAGCCCGCCGGAATTCTGCCTTCGCCGGCGTCATCCTTCGTCTCCATCCTTTTTTGCCTTCTCCATCTCTTCTCTCCAATTCTCTCCGTCTTCCCACCTCTCCATCTTTCCCTCCCACCCCATCTTCGCTCAACTCTCGAGTCCCCACCGCCGACCTGCTGCAGCTGGCTCTGCGACTGCTTGCTGCAGCTTCTCCTGCGTGTTGCTGCTTGCTACCTGTTTCTGTTCCTGCGCTTACTTGACCCTTCCCACGAACATTGGCCGCCTTCTGCCGCCGCCATTTTCTGCCGAACGCTCCGCTAAGCTCCAACCCCCCAGCTCGGGCGACTCGATCAACACCCATCCCGACTTTTCGCTCTCCTTTCGACCAGCAAGCAGCCCCAAACCTCACCCGGAGAACAGACGGCAAGAACCAGTAGAGCATCGTCGTCCGCGTCGCCATCCGTCAATCTCCTGGTGTCCGCTGCGCATGCGTGTGTAATTGGCTGCATGGCAAACCCACCTTTTGGATCCAAATCGCTTCGTCTACCGATTCGTCAAGTCCTCAAGGAACGTCGTCATTCTCGTCAGGAACAGAAGCGTGCCGAAGACTCGCCCACCATGGGCGGCTGCATGAGCCATAACAATGACGAGGTAGAGCAGAAAAAGAGGAGTCAGGCCATCGACAAGGAGCTCGACGAGGACTCGAAAAGACTACGGAAAGAATGCAAGATCTTATTGCTAGGTACGCAACCTCTGCCGCGGGTGCATCGCAAATGCTTACAAGTGTTTTGTTTTTTTAGGCTCCGGGGAGAGCGGCAAGTCGACGATTGTCAAGCAGATGAAGATCATTCACCTAAAGGGTTACTCAGAAGAGGAGCTATACAACTACCGGCCGACCGTCTTCAAGAATCTGGTCGAGTGTGCCAAAGCCGTCATCACCGCCATGCAGCAGTTCAATATTGAGCTCGAGAAGGAGGTGAACAGAGCATACGCCGACTTCTTGGTAAACTACCAGCCGGAATCCGGGCCGCAAGCTCGCATCGACCCCCAGGTGGGCCTCGCCGTGCAGGCCATATGGAGCGACCCGGCCAAGGACCAGCTGATGGAGCACCAGACGGAGTTTTACCTCATGGACTCTGCCGAGTAGTAAGTTGCTACGATGCATAGCCGCCGTTGACGCTCGAGCTCTGACCATGTCCGCCTCTGCAGCTTTTTCCAGGAAGCCATGCGCATCGTCGCCGCCGATTACTTGCCAAACGAAATGGACGTACTGCGCGCCCGAACAAAAACCACTGGCATCTACGAAACGCGTTTCCAGATGGGCCAGCTGAGCATCCAGTACGTCAAAAGCAATTGTGGATTCCCTCCTCTTCAGCTTATCCCCGGGTTCCGTTTCGAAGCGTCCAACCAACGGCTGCTGACTTTTCCCCTCTAGCATGTTCGACGTCGGCGGGCAACGGAGTGAGCGGAAGAAGTGGATACACTGCTTTGAGAACGTCACATCAATCATTTTCTGTGTTGCGCTTAGCGAGTACGATCAGGTCCTCCTGGAAGAGAGCAGTCAGGTAAGTCAAGGCCGAGTGCCGCGTGTTTGTGTGTCGCTGAATACTGACCCAACCAATGCAGAACCGCATGATGGAGAGCTTATTACTATTTGACTCGGTGGTCAATTCACGCTGGTTCATGCGAACAAGTATCATCCTGTTCCTGAACAAGGTGGACATATTCAAGCAGAAGCTCGGTCGGTCACCGCTGTCCAACTACTTTCCCGACTACACCGGCGGCACGGACGTCAACAAAGCTGCCAAGTACCTGCTATGGCGGTTCAACCAGGTCAATCGAGCACACCTTAACTTATACCCACAGTGAGTGAACCCGTGGACGCTTTCAAAACCGCCCCCCCCCTGAACGCTTTGCTAATGTGACTGCCTGTCATAGCCTCACACAAGCGACAGACACATCAAACATCCGGCTCGTCTTTGCGGCAGTCAAGGAGACTATCCTCAACAACGCGCTCAAGGATTCGGGCATCCTCTAAGCTGATGCTACTCGACTTCTCTACTGTCCATATCCACCGTCGACCCGCTTCGCAAGAAGAGGCGCAGGGATGTTGCGCATATCTCGATACAGCTATTGTCGACCGACCATGACCTGGCTGACGCCGTGAACTTGTCTCCCTCGACGGCGCAGGGGCTTTCCGGGTTTTCTTTCACGCTCTTTCCTACTTGCGATGCCACGGACCCCCCTTTTGGGCACCGCTTCATGATCCAGGGATCCCGGAGTACTTGGCGCTTCCATACGCTACTTCGCAGTCTATTACTCTTCAGCAAGGCGCGGTCGCCTACTCACTCGATTCAACATGTTTCTTTCTTTTTTAGCTCTCCTTTTCCGTCATTCCGGACTGTTTGGCTGGCGATTACGGTACAGATCTCGCACGGCGACTACCTACAGCAAAAGACGAACATGAGCAACCGTCTCTGATGGGTGTCTTGATATTGGAATTTGAATGATGCAACGGTATCCACGAATAATGCGCTCCGAGGAGCTGCTGCGGCTCGATATACAGCCGAATGATGGGCAATTGGATACCACGAGGAGGTACGGCGCACCGGAGGCGCATACACATAATAATCAGCATCCTGTTGGAGGCACAGTGCTCTGCCATCTGGGTTGGTAGAAGCCCCCGTTTCCGGGGTTGGCGACTCAGCAGGCGGGCATGCTCTGTATGGCCCGGAACAAGATGCGAGACTTCTTCATTGCGGAGATACCGATGGGGCAAAGGCAAGAGACGCCTGGTTTTCTTTTAATTCCTCTATACTATTTGTGTCAAAGAGTTGGCCGCGGAACTATATTATTTGTGCGTTGCGAGTTGGGACTTTTCGCTTTGGGCTATCATAAGCGTACCTTGGGGTATGCAGGACGCTTGGGATTGGGGAGTTATTGGGTAGGAAGCTCTTCTATTTACCTACTACTACAGTACAATGCGCCAATATAGGTATTAATGCTGCGCCTGTCTACTATTACTTACTATATTGGCCCAAATTCAACAAGTCTATTGCAGTTGAAGCCTGATTTTGCAAGCAAACCGAGACCTGTCAGGCTCCAAGGTCTCAATCCGGCTCTCCCGTTGTTACGCAGAGGAAGCAAATCGACAGTCACGGATGCTTCTTCCGCCAGGGGCCCCACAAGGAGAAAGTGGTGTGATGGCTGCGGCCGTCATTGTACGGAGCGGTCACTCGTATGTGCTGTCCGTAGACGTGAGATGCCCATGTGCTTGCATGTTGGTGTTCGTATGCGGCCTTTGGAGCTTTAGGCTGGGGTGCAGATGGATGTACGTTTATTTGTTGCCCAACGGGGAGCATGCTGCATTGTGAGGTTACCAAGCTGCCTACCTAGGTACGCGTCCTTTCTCTACGGTGGACAGTATCGCGGATATTCGGGTCTGTCACATGTTTACCTAGGTACCTTGCCTTATAACTGATAGGTTCGGATGAGGGACGCAGTCTACATGTGTGAGAACAGGACTCGTATCTTACTAGTCGTTTTGTTCAGCCATCGTCTGGAGTGGGAGCTATTTACCCTAGAAGATCACGGAATACTGCATGTTGTAGCATAAAGAAAGGCAAGTTGGGAGAAAAGGACGCAATCGACAAGCAACCGCCTCAAGGTGGACGGAACCGTGATGACGTCCAAAGGGCACTATAGATGGCTTATGCAGCGCGAATGTAACCGGACGAGACGAACGAGCGTGTAGACGGAATGGTTGAGCAGGAGGGAAAACTTGATTTGACCGGACAAGCTGCAAGAGATGCTACCTACTTACCTACACGTACATACATACCCTAACTTTACGTGACGAGATAGAAGGTAGTAGGTAGGTAGTAATAAGGTAGGGTAAGGTAGCACCTCATGATGCAGCATCCATTGGGCATGCTCTCCGCGTGGAGAGTCGTTTCCCCTCCTTTCCCGGTGGTCGTCAACGTTCTTTCCTTGCTCTTGTTGATACCTAAAGCAAACTGGTGGTTCCAGCTTTCCCCTCTTTTTACTCGTCTTCCTTCTTCTACCACCTCTTCTCCTCCTCTTGTCTTCTATCACATTTCTCTTCCCCTCTCCTATTCTTATCTTATTGCTTACCTTACTTCACGCCTTTCTTCAATTGAAGACTGTCCTTGTCCTTCAATTGATTGATTGCACATCGTCGCTCTCGCTGGTCCATGCCCGGAGAGCTCCTGATTGAGAACTTATACGAGTACCCCGCCGTTGCGCTGCTGCCCCACCATAGCTTCCGCAAGCTGAGCTGATGTAAGTCACTTCCACGCTTGGCTCGAGGCCATGGCCATGAACCAGCCCATCTGACCTTCCCCTCGTTGTGTCCGTGTCTCGTCGGCCTTGTCCTCTCATCTCCATTCTCCTCTCATATCTCCGTATCCTCCTTTTGCTCTTTTTCTTCTGTTTTCTTTTTTCTTTTCCAGCATCTCTAGCTCCTCACCTAGACTCTTTACTTTCTCCCTTCGCTGATTAACCGCCCTGCAGCATGGCGACCAAGCAGCCGCTGCCCACCCGCGAGCGCCGCCCCTCCACCGGAGCTCCCCTTGTCGACATCCAGGGAGCTGTCGGGCCTGCGGGCATCTCGCGGCCCAAGCACAGGAGGACCTTTACGGGTTTTGGTGCTGGCGAGATCAAGACTGTCGAAGGTTGGTGACTCTTGCTTTTTTACCCATTCTCTCTTCTTCTGGCGTTTCTGTTACTGCGAGTGTGGATTGCTGTCTTACATGGGCGATCGTACCATACTGCGGGGGAGGGGAAGCTTGATGTTGCTTTGGCGGGGCATCATGATGCAAGCTGCGGTGGTGGGCTTATACCATCACTGCCAGCTCTTTGCCTACTACCTTGCTCTAATCATTCAAACCTCAAATCTCGACACAATTGCTAACAAACCACCACTGCAGCCTCGATCCCCGAGCCCCAGCGTGAAGCATGGAGGCGGAACCAGGTCAAGCCCATCGGCGACAAGGACGACTTTGAGAGAGAGGTCGTCCGTCATGTCGAGACTACCCTGGCTCGCAGCATGTTCAACTGCGACGAGACTGCTGCGTACTCCGCCACCAGTCTGGCCTTCCGTGATCGTCTCATCATCGAGTGGAACAAGACCCAGCAGCGCCAGACATTCCGCGATACCAAGCGCGTCTACTACCTCAGTCTGGAATTCCTCATGGGCCGTACCCTGGACAATGCCATGCTCAACGTGGGACTGAAGCATGTCGCCAAAGGTGAGGTTTCCTGCCCTTGCGTTGCTCTCTGAGGATGCATATAATGGCACGATTACGGCTTTGCTAACCGCACTATCAAAATAGACGGTCTCTCTGAACTTGGCTTCAGAATCGAGGACATCATCAGCCAGGAGCACGACGCTGGTCTGGGCAACGGTGGCTTGGGCCGACTTGCTGCTTGCTTCCTCGACAGCTTGGCTTCGCTCAACTATCCCGCCTGGGGCTACGGCCTTCGCTACAGATACGGAATCTTCAAGCAGGAAATCATTGACGGTTACCAGGTTGAGGTTCCCGACTATTGGTTGGACTTTAACCCCTGGGAGTTCCCCCGCCACGACATCACGGTTAACGTAAGAAGTCTCTGCCATTCGCATTAGTGAGCAAAGCTTGCTTACACTGTTTAGATCCAATTCTACGGCAAGGTCCGCAAGGTGAGCAGAGAAGACGGCAAGACCGCCTTCGTCTGGGAGGGCGGCGATATTGTCGAGGCCGTTGCCTATGATGTCCCCATCCCTGGTTACGACACCCCCACCACCAACAACCTGCGACTGTGGTCGAGCAAGGCGTCCGGAGGCGAATTCGACTTTCCCAAGTTCAACAATGGCGACTACGAAGGCGCAGTCGCCGACCAGCAGCGCGCCGAGACCATCAGTGCCGTGCTGTACCCCAACGACAACCTGGAGCAGGGCAAAGAGCTGCGGCTGAAGCAGCAATACTTCTGGGTGGCAGCTTCTCTCTATGATATCGTGCGCCGCTTCAAGAAGACCAAGCGCCCCTGGAAGGAATTCTCCGACCAGGTCGCCATCCAGCTCAACGACACCCACCCCACTCTTGCCATTGTCGAGCTGCAGCGCATCCTGATTGACGTTGAGAACCTGGACTGGGACGAGGCATGGGGAATCGTCACTGCTACTGTAAGTCCTTCTACACCTTGCGGAATATGAGGAGACTAACTGTGCATAGTTTGGCTACACCAACCACACCGTGCTTCCCGAGGCTCTGGAGAAGTGGCCCGTTGGACTGGTCCAGCACCTGCTCCCCAGACATCTGCAGATTATCTATGACATCAATCTGTTCTTTTTGCAGAAGGTCGAGAAGGCATTCCCCAATGACAGAGATTTGCTGCGCAGAGTCTCCATCATTGAGGAGAGCCAGCCCAAGATGGTGAGGATGGCTTTCCTGGCCATTGTCGGCTCCCACAAGGTCAACGGTGTGGCTGAGCTGCACTCGGACCTGATCAAGACGACCATCTTCAAGGACTTTGTCGAGATTTACGGCCCGGACAAGTTCACCAACGTGACCAACGGCATCACCCCCCGACGCTGGCTACACCAGGCCAACCCCCGCCTGTCTGAGCTGATTGCTTCCAAGTGTGGTGGCGACACCTTCCTCAAGGATCTGACGGTCCTCAACAAGCTTGAAGCGCATGCCAAGGACAAGGCCTTCCGCAAGGAGTGGGCAGAGATCAAGTACGCCAACAAGGTGCGCTTGGCCAAGTACATCCAGAGCACTCTGGGCCTGTCTGTCAACCCAGCGGCCCTGTTCGACGTGCAGGTCAAGCGAATTCACGAGTACAAGCGCCAGCAGCTCAACATCTTTGGCGTCATCCACCGGTACCTGACGCTCAAGGCCATGAGCCCCGAGGAGAGGAAGAAGCAGCTGCCTCGCGTCACCATCTTTGGCGGCAAGGCTGCCCCTGGCTACTGGATGGCCAAGCAAATCATTCACTTGATCAATGCCGTCGGCGAGATCGTCAACAAGGACGACGATATTGGCGACCTCCTCAAGGTCATCTTCCTGGAGGACTACAATGTCAGCAAGGCCGAGATGATTATCCCCGCGTCTGACATTAGCGAGCATATTTCCACCGCCGGAACCGAGTAAGTCAATGCCTTGGGATAGGACTTGAGCTGAGCTGACAATTGGAACAGGGCGTCTGGTACAAGCAACATGAAGTTTGTTCTCAATGGAGGTCTCATCATCGGAACCTGCGACGGTGCCAACGTAAGATTTCCTCAAACAAGCTTGATTTAGGATACTGACTCTTGGACAGATCGAAATCACCCGCGAGATTGGTGACAGCAACATCTTCTTGTTTGGAAACCTCGCCGAGGACGTGGAGGATCTGCGCCACGCCCACAACTTTGGCTCTCACACCATTGACCCTGACCTGGAGAAGGTCTTTGTCGAGATTGAAAAGGGCACGTTTGGCACGCCCAACGACTTCAGCGCCTTGATCGCTGCCGTCCGAGATCACGGTGACTACTACCTGGTGTCGGACGACTTCCACAGCTACATTGAGACGCACGCCCTGGTTGACGAGGCGTATCGCAACCAGGATGAGTGGGTGACCAAGTGCATCATGTCGGTGGCCCGGATGGGCTTCTTCACCAGTGACCGCTGCATCAACGAGTATGCTGAAGAGATTTGGAACATTGAGCCCTTGGACGTCTCTTCTGACACCTGAGCGGGAAGTTTTGAGAAGTGGACTGGCAATGCATACCTGAAGATTCGGGATGGGAGCACGCGGTAGGGCGGCTTGAAACAGATACTATTCCTATATGATGAATGAAGTCCCAATGATGAACTGCGTAATTCTATCTTCCTCGATTGCTACTAGGTACTGGACTGTGCTTGCGTGTACGTAACATGATGTTGGCCAAAGACGAGTGCATCCGCTGCGCTGATTCACGCTTAGAACTGTGGCTGGGATAGCCAATCGGCTTAGCATGTCGTGCCTGTTGCTGCAGCCAGGTCACCAGGTCACGAGGTTCAGAAGCATTGAAAGGCAGGGCAAATGCCTTGGATCCTTTGGCGTCTGCGTTGTTAGAAAGGAGCGGTGGCACGATGAAGGGCTCCAAAACTCGATTCACGATGTGAAAAAAAGCAAGGAAAGCGTCGGAGCAATATCTCCCGGGGTTGAGCCTGGGCCGATGCGCCGCGGGGTTTTCGATGGGCGGGAGGAGGGCCCGTTCCTGGATCAAGAGGAAGGGGAAAACGAGTAAGTTTTTTGGGGGTTGGTGTTGGTTTGGTTTTGGTGCTGGATTGAAATGCGCCGCCGCGTGGGTTGCCTGGAGTCGGGGCGAGTGCAGTGCTTGGGAGGAAAGGAGTGGGGTCTTTTTTGCGAGGGATATGACGATTTGGGTGACGTCATTGGGGCATCACTTCTTTTTGCTGAGCTTTGGATGAGTGGACTGGGATTGGGATTTGGACGGGCTGGGATTGGGATTGTGTGTAGATGGAGTTGACTTGGAGTGGGACTGGAGGATGAGTTGAGCTGGGCTGAGGAGTCGATTCTGCTGAGACTTGGATTGATGCATGGGAAGGGGAGAAGTTGCTACTAGAGGGGGAAATGGGGGGATTGGTTTGTTGCGGGATGGGGGATGTGAAGGTGGGATGGAGAGTGCAGGTATGTACTCGTATGAGCATGAGTGTGAGCGAGGGTGAGGTTTGGGCTGGGGTTGCGTTGGGCATGGGTTTTCGCTGATGGGGGGTCTTGGATGGGCGATATGGGCTTGATATATTCAGTCCGATTTCGGGAACAATCGGTGCTTTCTTTTTATATCTACAGGTTCATACAAAAATAGCAGGACTGAAGATTTGCAAAATGTCGATCTGGGATGGGAATCTGAAAGTTTCGGATTCGGTTTTCTGGAATATGGAGATTTTCTTTGGTGAATCTAGGGGACCAGGAACAAGCAAATCTCTGATCGACTGTTTGCCACTGCGGGAAGGGATATGTTGGTGATGCCGAGGAACTGGACTTGGACTCGGCTAGCAGTGCTTGGTTGAGGAGTGACAGCATCCCGAGCCTGCACGGACGTAGGGACGTTGACCATGGCATGGCTTTCATTTCAGGCTTGGCTTCGGGCTTTCAGCTAGTAGTAGTGAACAACTTACCTTACTCAGATGCGCTGTCTGTCTGCCCACCTGCCTAACCAAGGTAAAAGCCAGATGGGGAGAGTCGAGCGAACAGCAGAGAGGCCTGCCTTGTTGGAGCCCCGGGGACAAGGGTCTGGGTAATCATGGATGACTTTAGGCACTATGGAGCGGGAAGGGGGAGGGCTTGAAAAAAACCCACGAGATTTGGGGGCAAGGAGGCGCACGATGGCGTCACCGGGAAGCTTTGTCCGTCCCTGAAAAAAAGCTGGTTGCGCGCGGCGGGGCTGCGACTTTGACGGGGATTTTCGGGCTACTATGACGATGGTTTGTTTGGAGGCCCTGGCTGTCTGAGGCAGTTTGGGCGCGGCTAGCTTGGTATCGTGGGATGGGTTTTGGTAGGTAGGTAGTTGAATCTCTTGTTGGTGGTCTGGGGGGATGATGATGAGATGTGAACCCTGGCCGTGATGAAGGGAGAGTGGAAGGAGATATAAGACGGGCGTGTGGCTCGGGGGCTTTTCAGGTGGTTTGTTTGTCTGGTTTGTCTGTTTGACTGTCTGACTGCTGTGCGCCTCAACGAACGATACAAAACAGCAGACCTTCATCTCCAGGGATACAGCGATACGAAGACAATTAATACAAGCAGCGCGACGAGGAAAGCAAGACGGCATTGCATTGGCTGGCATTGAAACGAGGAAATTCCTGGATCCGCGACCAAAAGCCCGATCGATCGCCTGAGACGGCCGCATAATACCGTCCAGTACCTACCAGGGGCCGAGCACCTCTTCCTCCATTCTTGGTTCTGCGGATTCAAATACTGGGGGCCGTCTGCTGCCTTGGAAGAATTCCTGGTTTTTTTTTTTCTTCTCTTGTTCCTCCCTGGAGATTATTACATTGCCGCTCGCCTTTTTCGTTTTCGAGAAATCCTGCACTGTTTTCGCCAGCGTCTCCGTGAGGCGAGAAATCGATCGACCGAAAGGAAACGGGTGACATTCAGTGGCCTTTGCGTTTGCTGAAAGCCAGATATTTGGACATTTCCGGGTGACAAGTACACGTAAGTTGAGGACCTGGGCGAGCGAGCACGAGGACAGAGACAATACATGCGTATAATGAGGATGATGGGAGAGAACATGAAGCAAGCGCTTGTTGGGCTCAGGCATCAGAAACCAGATCCTGGTCTGGACGGAAACCAAGTTCCCAGTCCCTGTTCGCTCCTGTCTGCTGTACATGCTACTGTTGTTACCCCGCGCAGTTGCGCTCTTCCAAGTTTATTCCTTGCTGAACACAGCACAACTGCCGAAGCTACAGAGGAGCAGCCCACTAACAATTTGGTGTGTGTTCTTCTCTCAGTCCAGGCTCTTTGACTCCTCCTCACTCGACATCTGGAATATTCGCATCATTTGGCCTTTGGAATCGCTAGACGCCCGCTATTTCGACTGCGCAACTTGCCCTGTTCAGAGTGCTGCTTGACGCTTTTTGTCGGCGGCTTTAATACAGACAGGCCTTCGAGTGTTAGGCCCCGCCTTTTGGTGCTGGGCTGCGAGATCCGCTGTGCGAGACCAGGGAGAATCGACGGAGGTTCCCGATCGCAGACGACGACAAAGGACGACCTGATTCGAATCATAACGGAAAAAAAAAAAAAAGACAAAAATACTCAGACAAATCCGAGCATCGCAATATCCAACGACGAAACAGAAAAGACAAGCACATCGTCCCTTTTTTACTGGCATCGCATCCTATTGGCATTGGATTGGCTCCCATCATCACCAACTGAAGCGCCGGAGATCGAGATTGCAGCTGCAACCAGTCAACGACCAGGCCCAGCCCGCTGTTTAAGGAGCCCCCGCCCTGCTAGCCCAGCCAGCCAGCGAGTGGAACTGCTATAATCCTGCGCCTTGCAAGTTACCACCGCCTGCCTGGTTCTTGTTCTTGCAACCGAGCCGATAAAAAAGCATCAGCAGCAACATCATCCATTCTACGAGGCATTTCACTCCGGCTCAGCTCCTCGCAAACTCTCCGCTTTCCATCTCCGCATCCTCGTTCCTCGTCCCGCCATCACGCTGCGTCGAGTCCACGCCTCCTAATCAACCACTTTCATCGTCCCTCTGAAGCCGCATTTTCCCCGCGATCACGAGCCAAATCGATCCGTCACAATGGCCGAGTTTGTGCGTGCGCAGATCTTTGGCACCACCTTCGAGATCACCTCACGGTAAGGCCAACACCAGCCAGGCAGTCCGCGCCCGACCGGACACCGCAGACGGGCATTGAGAGGAACGCAGTTTGAGGCTGATTGCAATTCGTCCAGGTACTCGGATCTCCAGCCTGTGGGCATGGGAGCCTTTGGTCTCGTCTGGTGAGTTTTCGCCCCCCCCCCCCGTCCCCCTCCCTCCATTGTCAAGATGGCCTTTTCTGCGACCGGGCGAATCGAACCCCCTGCTAACTCGCGGCGCTTCCCCTCCCCCGCCAAACAGCTCTGCGCGAGACCAGCTCACCAACCAGAATGTCGCCGTCAAGAAGATCATGAAGCCCTTCAGCACGCCCGTACTCGCTAAGCGGACGTACCGCGAGCTGAAGCTGCTCAAGCACCTTCGACACGAAAATGTATGCGATTTTTGTGATTTTTTTACGGGCACTTGCATTCCATCGCTGGCTTTGGCTGACGATGACGTCCGCTGAATCTGGCTGGCCCATAAGCTCAACTTGCATCGTGCTGACACTGCGTGCTGCACAGGTCATTTCTCTCAGCGACATCTTCATCTCTCCCCTCGAGGACATGTACGTTATACAAGTGCATCAGCTCCAGGCATTTCACCATACTAACAATGACTTCACAGCTACTTCGTCACAGAGCTTCTCGGCACCGACTTGCACCGATTATTAACCTCCCGACCGCTCGAGAAACAATTCATCCAATACTTCCTCTACCAGATCATGGTATGCGATGACACAAACCTCTTCACCAGCGGCACATCAGCATCACAGCAATAGCCCAGCAGCTAACAGATGCGTCTCCATAGCGAGGCCTGAAATACGTCCACTCCGCCGGCGTCGTCCACCGCGATCTCAAGCCCAGCAACATCCTCGTCAACGAAAACTGCGATCTCAAGATTTGCGACTTTGGCCTGGCCCGAATCCAGGACCCCCAGATGACGGGCTATGTGTCGACACGATACTACCGCGCCCCCGAGATCATGCTCACGTGGCAAAAGTACGACGTCGAGGTCGACATCTGGAGCGCCGGGTGCATCTTTGCCGAGATGCTCGAGGGTAAGCCCCTGTTCCCGGGCAAGGACCACGTGAACCAGTTCTCCATCATCACCGAGCTGCTTGGCACGCCACCGGACGATGTGATCAACACTATTGCTAGCGAGAATGTGAGTTTCCTGGGCGAAGAGTTGATTGATGCGGTGACTGATTATTGTTGGTAGACGTTGCGGTTCGTCAAGTCGCTGCCCAAGCGCGAGAGACAGCCTCTGCGGAACAAGTTCAAGAATGCAGACGACTCAGGTAAGGCCTCGAGATCATGACGGCTGGAGACTGAAAGCCGTGCTGACAAAAGACAGCTGTCGACCTCTTGGAGCGAATGCTCGTCTTTGACCCCAAGAAGCGAATCACGGCCACCGAAGCCCTGGCCCACGAGTACCTCGCGCCATACCACGACCCTACCGACGAGCCGGTTGCCGAGGAAAAGTTTGACTGGAGCTTCAACGACGCCGACCTTCCTGTTGACACCTGGAAGATTATGATGTACAGTCAACACCCACCACACCTTGCGCCGACTCTCATTCTGACTTGAACACAGGTACTCGGAAATTCTGGACTACCACAACATAGAGGGTGGTGTTCCAAACATGGACGAGCAGTTCCCGCCGCAATAGATTGACAACATGGAGGACCAGACTCGGGATACAGGGAGGCATACAGGGATTTGAACCACTGCACAGAAGACGGATACGGGAACGCGCGGCCGTACCTGGACGGACGAGACCGTTACACGAACTCGCGAGGGCCAGCGCACCTTGTTCCGCGACCTCTGCGTTTGCAGTTTCCGGCGTTTCGGAGGGCAAGACTGGCAATGGAGGGGAAAGGGGAGGCATCAGGAAGGGTTAAATACGTTGTAAAGACTTGTGATTGTGTGCAGCGACGATAAAATATACGAAGAAACGGGCCTTTCCCTTTTGTTACTGTTTACTCTGTTGGCTCGAGCCTATGCATTCTGTGAGGCTTGGCAGCAGAGAGGCGGACTGATACTGCAAAGCCGGAAAAGCGAGGCCGACTGGTACTGCAAAGCAGGAAAAGCGAGCACTGCCTCGACCTGTCTTGGATGAGATGGCAAGGGGGGTTTGTCGACTTGGCCCACCAAGGTGAGGTGGTGAGGTTGAATCAATGGCGAAGTGCATATCGTGTAGCCAATGGCGTGGCGTGAATATAGATCCGGATGTTGCTTGTGATCGGTCATCCTTCGAGGTGGAGTTGCTTCCAAGTCGTACCTACCGAGAGCCTCACGTTCATTACACAAAAGGGCGGAGTAGGAAGAAGAACAGGGGTTTTTGACGCGGAACGCTGGACGGCAGTTCTCCATAACCAAGAGAGGAAGTGAAGTGAGGGGAAACACACACAGGACCAATCTTTGGAGAACACACACACATGGGATGCAGGATAATGTTACCTGTTTCCCCCTCGGGCATTCCCATATTGTAAGTGGCCCATAGGAGACGTTTTATTTCCGATAAGCCATACGAGGGTGAGATGGGGAGGGTATGTCTGGTTTGGGTGCTGTAATAGGGCGATGTTGACTGGGCCGAGCGACTAGGTATCTACATACATAAGGTACATACATATGTGTAATGGAGTGAAGGTGATACTGCAGGTCTGAGCCTGGGTCGGGGTTTGGGGTCGCATTCGGCATGAGACGAGTGGACTGGAAAGCTGGAGGTGAGTGAGAGAAGTGGATGTGACAGGGGACATGGGAAGAGTTGAGGCGGTGCCCTCTTTTTCTTTTTTTTGGGCTTGCCGCCTGATTTGTTCCGAATTGAGATATCTTGGGGAGCATTGCCGCTTTTCTTGTTCTTTTTGTTTTTCTTTTGAGCTCAAGGTTGTTGTTTGATGCTGTTGTTTTTTGTTGTTTTTGAGAAGGGCTTTTGAGAAGAAATAAGTGAACAAGTAGAGGGCTCTTTGAATGCCCTGTTGATTGATGCTTGATTTGCATGATTTGAGCTGCCATGGCTGTGAAGAAGGAGACGACGACGTGCTATTGTCCGAAGTTGGAGACGGTTTGTTGGCGGGATGCAGGTATGTCTCTTTTACTTTCCTACTCGCCTGTTATTCTTGCGGTTTGTCTTTTGCGTTAGAGGGATGTTGGTGTTAGGGGATGTAACTGTATGATTGAGTTCTTCGATTTGAAAGGAGGTTGGGCGGAGTTGTTTGGGTTGGTGTTGAACGAGAAGAGTGGCTGACTTTTTATGTGTCGTGTTATACAGGATCAAGCGGGCAACAGACGAAGACGGAGTATGTCTCTGTGGAGGAGATTGCAAAGGGGGAGAAGGGGGTGTTTGAGGAGGCTGATGTTGTTGTGATGTGAGTTTGGTTCCTCTTTCCCCCCCTTTTCTCCCTTCTCTTCTCTCTCCTGTCAGAGGAGTGGTAATTGTGGTTTTTGTTGGATATTTTGTCTGACGTGTGAGAGATAGATATGCCGAAGGAGACAAGGTGCGCAGATGTCCTCGCTGCAGGGCCGCGTTTAGCACCAGGTTTCTCGTGCCGCGGACCTGGTGGACGACGTTGGCGAAGAGGTCGAATGGGTATTTTGGCTATCAGGATGTCGTTGACGACAACGGGATGAGAACGGGAACAAGTGAGTACAACCGAAGCCACCGAGCACTTCCTTGAACTCATGAATTGTATATGTTGATGCGATTTTGCAACAAGTTACTTGGACGCGCTTCATGGTCAAGCGCATCAGCAAAGTCCTCGACCGGCACGGCCGCGACGAGATCCAGTACCACTGGGTCAAGCTCAACGCCTTGACGCGGTGGCACGCCTCCTCCTCCTCCTCCTCCTCCTCCCACCGCGGCGGCCGGCCGAGGACGGAGGTGGTGCTGTTCGACCACGCGCAGTTTGCGCGGCTGGTGGGCGCGTCGCTGCTGCGGGACGCGGACGGGCGCGAGCTGGGCGATCCGTTCTGGGCGATGCCGAGCATGGTGGACGAGGTGGTGCGGCTGCACGACGTGACCATCTGGGAGTCGCGGAACCTGATTCGGGATTTCGAGAAGAGGCGGGCGTTTTATCGGTTCCAGCATAGTTATCTGCATGAGATCCCGCGGCACTTGACGCATGTCAATGAGACGGTGTATGTGACGGAGTCGGTGCTTGATAGCATTGAGAAGGGTCATAACCACTTTCTCAACACGCAGTCTATCCTCGACAGCAGCAATACCGGGCAGATGGGGGGAAGACCGGCGGCGGCGCCGAATCTCGTCTTTCTGAATATCCAGCGCCGGCTGGACGCCTTGCACAGCATGCTGACCAACCTGCGTT
Organism: Trichoderma sp. PF4103; assembly: GCA_023628735.1. Taxonomy (NCBI): domain Eukaryota; kingdom Fungi; phylum Ascomycota; class Sordariomycetes; order Hypocreales; family Hypocreaceae; genus Trichoderma; species Trichoderma sp. PF4103. Next base: position 2,382 of record JAMAKC010000041.1, on the reverse strand, counting down.
ACCGCGCCGAGTCCAACAGCGCGCGCATCACAAACGAGATGGCGCTGACGTACAACGACGCGGCGAGGGTCGATTCCTCGGCGATGCGGGCGATTTCGCTCGTCGGGCTGGTGTTCTTGCCGGCGGCCTTTGTGGCGGCGATTTTCAGCACGTCGTTTTTCAACTTTGACGCCCCGACGGGGGTGTGGAGGCTTTCGGGGCAGTTTTGGCTGTACTGGGCGGTTGCGGTGCCGTTGACGGTGGTGACGGTTGTGTCGTGGTTTTGGGGGACGTGGTGCTTGGATCGGGTTTGGCCGGGGTGGAGGAGGTGGGTTGAGTGAGTTGTGAGTGAGGAAAGGGGTTGATGATGTTGGAATGGTGTTGAGGAGGGTGAGGGAAGTGCTCTCGGGTTGGCGTTTGATGACTTGTCTTGCGGATGTTTTACACGGCTACTTATGATGACTGCATTTGGTGGTTTGACTATGGAAGAAACATTCTATGAGAAATGAGATATGAATTACTGATTAGAGATGGTAGAAAGGCAGGCGTTCTTGACAAGATCTGGATGAGGATTGTCTTTGACTGAGCCATGTTGTTGAAGTGTGGTCGTAGCTCGCCGAGCCTCATCAATTACGCATTGACCTGTGCGTAATCATCGTACCCCTACCTTATACTCTGTATGGACAAGATAGTAACGCTGATTCCTTTACCTCTTGACGTATGCCGTCCTATTCTTATCAATACTCACGTCTAGAGGCCTCGGCAACCGCTTTAGACAGAACAGGGCAGGGGGGACAGGTGGCACTACTTCATGTGAGATTGTTTGCTCGAGACACTCGATGTAAGTGAAGCCTGGATCCACGACGACTTGATTTCCCTGGAGTTCTCAGCTCATATCCCACATGGGAAGCATGTTCGAATAACAGCTCCCAGCTCAGTAACTCGGTCAGACACCGTCATGTAAGCTCTAAAGATAGTCAGCTTGATAGAGACCAAACATTTCTCAGTCACCTAAACCACATCAGCGCTGTATCCGTTCGTAGTCGTAAACGGAGTCACTCGCATGGAGCAGCCTTAGAATCAGGGTCATTCGATTGGCGTAAGGAACAAGGGTCCAATCCTATGCGAATTGCGTTTCTTGCGGCTGACGGAGCATGTGCTATTTTCGAGGCGGCTCTGTTGCCAGCGGCATCTGACAGGTCCGGCTGGCGATGCTTGTCTTTCTAGTGTGAGGAGCTGAAGGCGGAATATGCCTACGCTAGGAAGAGAGGATCTTGGTGAAATTGGGGGTGACAACTGGCAAGCCATGTCGGTGCGGCTTTGCGGCTTGTTGGCGTGGATGTCTAGATGGCTGCATATTCGCTGGAATAGTTGGGATGATGGACTTGGAGAAGCCATGTCTTTGGCTCATACCTACTCGTATGTGGTTACAGCCCATGTCACGCGGAGAATGAGGTGACCTGTCAGCAAGCGGCCAGTTTTGTCTGCTTGTGAAGATATTGAAGGGAACGATCAGATTCTCCACTGTGTTCAATGACAAGCCGGTAGCTGACGGCGAAGCTATGCTGTTTGACGGCGTGGCTAGAGGTTCACAGCTGGTAGAACTCTGACACTGCTTGAGGTACCACGCTGTATGTTTTGAGATGCGCCATCTCATGAATGCAAGTTGCTGAGATCCTATTCAATGTGCAGACACAGCACTAGTTGACCTGTATCTAATAATTGGGAGGTAATGGGGTATTCAGAGGGCAGCACAATCGTGGTGTCTGAGGAGGAATATTCAAAAACTCGTAGAGCTCGTTGATGGTTGATGACATAATCCAGGGTCCACGATAACAATGGTATTCAGTTCAGTGCCCTGCTCCTTCCAGAAGGCAGCGGCATTGGTTCGATGCAACGGCAGGACCAGAGAGGGCACCTTCTTTCCCATGGAAGCTCCTGATCTGAAGGTCCAGAATTCAGACCCAAATTTACCTCATCCTCGTCCTCATCCTCATCCTCGTCCTCATCGTCCCTCCTCCATCCCTTCGTCCCCTCGGACATCATCATTCCGCATCCCCTGAATATCAACCCGCAGAACCTCTCCAGAAGATCTTGGCGTCTCCATCCCAGGAACGGCAAGATGTCGAGCATTGCCACATCCGTTCAAGCACGCAAAACGCTCTTCCCAGGAACCGAAAATCAGTTCGCTTCGCCGGCCCCGCCAGTCCAGCTCAGCCTCACTCGACGTGCCGGAGCCGCCAACCACTCCTCCTCGTGCTTGCTGCAGCCAATTTCTTTTTTTATGCCCTTCTATCCTCGCCGAAATCTGCGGCCAATACTATGGAATCTGCCGCGGGGGGGGGGGGGGGGGGGGGGGGGGGGGGGGGGGGGGGGCGGGGGGGGGGGGGGGGGGGGGGGGGG
>JAMAKC010000040.1:0-281508 GCA_023628735.1 Trichoderma sp. PF4103 | reverse complement strand
ATATAAATAATAAATTTAAATAATATTAAGGTTATATTTATTTTAAATAAAAAGTTTAAAATAAACTTTATAATATTTTTTAATTATATTTTATAAAAGAATATTTATTAAATTTAAATAATCTTTTTATATAATTATAAACTTTTTAACTTTTTAAATTTATAAAATTAATATTTATATATTTATTATAATAGTTTAATATAACTTATAATTTAATAAGAGTATTACTACAGGGGCTATATAAAATTACTAGGGGGGCTGTAGTCTAAGTACCTTACTTTTTTCCCTTATATACTATGTTTTTATAAGATGTTTTCTATATATAGAAAATTTAAAAAGATTATAATAAAAATATATATAAGTAATTTATTAGCTAAAAAGACTATATAAATTTTAAAAATAATTTTATTAATTTTTATAAGCTATATAATAGTATTAAAAACCTAAGCTAAGTTTAAGCTTAGATTTTTTTAAATTCCTTATATAAACTTAAGTAACTTTTTAAATATTTCTTTAAAGCATTTTATAAAGTATTATTATTTACTAAGTGCATGCTTATATAAGCATTAATTAAGCTAAAAATTATCCTAATTAAGCTAAAAATTATTCTTTAACTTAAAGGCAGTTTTTCTAAGCCTTAATAAAGTAAAAATAGTATATTTAAGTAAAATATATAATTTTATTTAATTAGCTTTTTAAAAATACCTTTTTTTCCTTTATAGTATTTTTCTAGAATTAATTATAGATTTTTAAAGTTAGAAGATATTTCTATAGGTCCTTATATATAGACCCTTACTAAGCCATTTTAGGCTAGTTATAGCCCCCCTAGCAATTTTATACAGCCCCTGCGGTAATACTCTTTAATAAAAGCTTATTTAACTTAATTTATAAAAGTTCTTTTTATAAAAATTTAAATATATATATATTAAAGCTTTAAAATAAAAAGCTATTTATTTATAGTTATAACCCTTTATTATAATCACTTATTAATACTAAGATAAAATACTATATTAAAAAATTAAATAATCTTATTATATTACTTATCTCTACTAGTAATAATAAACTTGCCTGTTTCTACTTTAAATCTCCATCCATCCCGTTTAAGAGCGGCGGCTACGGCCTGACGAAGTGGTGACACTCCCCCTGTACTATGATGGCCTACTCCTGTAATAATAGTAAGGCTTTGCTTTGGAAGTTGCTGTTCTCGCGATTGACGTAGCGCTTGCCACCAGTCAACAGTACGCTGGCGAGCGATGCGAACTCCATCGAGAACGGAGACGCCATGCAAATCAACTGTAGTACCCGTACTTTGTTGATTCACACGCAAGTCTGCTGCGGCTGATGTTACCTCCTGAGCGCGCCTGGCATGCTGGCGAGCTTCTTGTGCATAATATCCCGCTGCCTGCCGATAAAGAGGGTTTGATGACCCCCGTCGATACAGACTTGCCGCGGACGCCATGGCGTCCTGCCTTTGCTTCTGTAGAGAGGCTGAAGTCTGCAGTATCCGAGTGAGATCAACATCTGCCTTTGCTGTAGCAGTTGGCTGCTGGGAAACCACTCTTCTCTCGGCTGGCTTATCAGCAACCATGCCTGCCACCCCTTCGATATCCTCGTGTGGCAGCGGTGTTAATCGATAACCCAGATCGAGTCTCCGATTCATGGATTTTTTAGTGAAGAATGAGTTGACCAACGACGCAAGCTCCGTGGAATGTGTAGACATCGGTCCAGTTATCTGAACGATGACCGCCAGATAGGCCTCTGGAATATTGCGAAACTTTTGCCCGAGGTCGCCTACTGCCTTCTTCTCTTCACTCGTTAGAGGCTTGAGGTCTTGCATGAGGTGTTGGTCTAGAATTCCAACTACGGTTGCACCTCGAGAATTTCGGTTCTCAGCATACACAATAGAGACCTCTTCTGCGGACATGTGCAACCGCTCTGCTATGAAGGCAATAGCCGCCGAAGCTGTGTTGCGTTAGTATGGCAAGTAATTGACGGTTAGATGCGCTGAGAGCTTACATCTCGCTCTGTTGGCGTTGCCCACACCAGCCTCAATCTCTTGCCTGCCGTCGTTATGACCAGGCTTGCTGAGAGGCTTCGCCCCGGACTCGTCGATATCGAGCAGACCATTTGACGAGACAGGCTGTTGGCGAGTAGATTGAAGGTATTGTACACTGAGTAAGGTGTCCAACGCAGAAGCAACAACACCATTTGCGTCAAGGAGGGCTTGTCGAATGTCAAGGCTCTGGATTTTCGGAAATAGAGCCTGGAGCTGTTCCACGTCACTTTTGATCGAGTCAATGCTGACCAGGCCTCCGCCTGCGGCACCACTGGCGTTGAACGATGACTGAGTCGCCAGTCCATCCTGGTTGGACCTGCCGTCTTGGATGCCATTCAAGTCCTTGCAAAGTCCTGATGTAGGGGCTGTATCATCTGTCATCGATTGGTCACCATTTTCGGCATATCGAAATACACCTTCCGGGTCCAAACTACTGGCTTCTTCAATAGCTGCATGCTGTGCGAGGCTGTCCAAAGTGGAACGGGCCCCCTCGTAGCCGATTTCAGTGGAGAGGTCATAATCCCCCGCGATGGCAACGACAAGGGAATCATCCAGCGAAGAGCGGAATAGATCCTAGTGACAAAACGTATTAGCAGTTACAACAAGGATCTCTCGCACGACCAAGAGTACTATAAAGAGCATAGCAGGAAGAAGGAAGAAAAGTTGAGGAGTGAGAGAACGAATAAGGGAGAGAATGACGGCAAGATCACATACCAGTAGTTGTTGGAGTTGTGGTGACCCAGTTGTATTGTTCATTGGAAACCACCACACAAGGCATAGCAAGGTAAGGTCGGGTCGGTAGGTAGGTAAGTACTAGGTAATTGATAGGTACTTGTTCAAGTACTATATTACGAGAGAAGATAAGACTAAGCCAGCCTACAGACTCTTTACTTAAGCTATTCAATTTAGTAATAAAGATACTAGTGTATACTTTATTATTAAAGTAGTTATATATAAATAAATAAATAAAATTATATACTTATTAAAATTAATATAATAGCTTAGTAATATAGTATTTTCTTAGTATTATATAGTAAATTATAATTACTAAAAGCTATTTTAATTTATTAGACTTTTTTAAGAATTGTTTATTAATAAATGTAGAGAAATACTATATTTAAGTAAAAGTAGCGTATTTTAAGGCAGCCTAAAAAGCCTTTATACGCAGACTTTTAATACCCTACTGTAGTCTATGTATACTGTCGTGCGGCGTGCTGTGTGTACCAACCACATCATACCTCGCAGGTCATGCGACTCGGCATCGAGGTCAAAGCAGCATGTCGCTTGATATCTGGCCCTTTTGTGACGGCTCGGACGGCTCGGACGGCTCATTAGGCTCTTCCTCATCGGACTCGTCTTCATCCTCAAAAGGAATGTAATCATTATCGTCGATGATAGCATCGAGTGGGTCCACAACCAACTTATAATAGACTCGTTCAGGGCCTCGTCTTCGCCGCTATCGAGACCTTCACTGTCAATCACAGGAACACATTCCCCATCTTCTTTGTCAAGATGGGCACGAGATGCAGCAGTGGCAGAGGCAGCTTTCTCCTCGCCTACCTTGAGCGGGGGCTTCGTCACCACCCCGCCCGAGGCGGCGCTTGCTCGGGGTAGAGGGCGTCGAAGCATCCTGAGGAGCTTGAGCCCTGCTTTGTCGTCCGAGTCTTTTTCGGAGCGACGTTCACCTCCTCCGAAGATTCTCTGTAGAAATCATAGGCCCTCTTGAGCTGGCTTGTTTCAGCGGCAGCGGCCCCACGTGTCGACCTTCGGGGGGCAGGCTCCGAAGACGGGGCGCCACTCCCCGAAGTTGTCGTGGCCGAGAGCAAACTGGTCGCCGTACTGCCTGTGGAGGCATGGGACTGGTCATCCCCCGAGTCGTCTTCTGAGTCAGGGATCACTCGCCGGGACCTGAGTGTCCGAGCCGATGTCGCCAGGGACGGCGTCTTAGGAGAGACGGGCTTCGACACATCATGACGACCAAGAATGGCAGCACCCGACAGCGACTCATCCTGTCTATCCGTCAATGACACATGATCCCCAAAATACTGTCTGATATCCATCTGGGGCACCGGGCTAGGACGAGAAGTCGGGCGCCTGCGGCCGCGACCTTTGACCGGCCTCTTGGCCTTGGGGGCGCTGGCCTCGGAGCCACCAAATACTGTCCGTGACCGAAGAGACATGCCAACCGCCTCTTCTCCCTCAGTTGGATCTTGGTCACCTTCTGCCAAGGATGAGCCATTTGAGTAATACTGCGTGATGGTCTTCTGCCTCTTTGCCGGGGGGCTTCGCACTCCCAGACGCACTGCTCGAGCTTGGCCGGCCATTAGCCCGAGGTGCGTCAAGACGAATCTGCCTGCTGGTCTGCTGTGAGGTGCTGACGCGGGCCGAAGCCTTGGCCTTGGACGCCTTGCGCGTTGTCGGCACCGCTTCACGGGACACGATGGCCTCTTTCTGACCGGCGGCAGAGCTCCTCACAGCACCCGTCCTCTGGATGGACGTCTCTTGTCCGGGCTCATGGGGGTCGAGCCCGTCATCGTCTAACAAGGAGGGATAGGCATCTTGTCTACTTTCAGATGTCAGAAAGGAGGACACTTAAAAACAACAAGGGGGGGGAACCTCTCTGTGCAATTGGATTTTTAAACGAACAACAAAAGTTCGTGAAGAGTTCAAAAGGAAGATTGCAGAAATTTTTGTCGTTTTACCGTAAAGCAATGTCTGTCGTGGGAGGGAAGGGGCGGCCGGCTCCTTCCCCATCATCAACACCACAGAAGCAAGATTGCGAAATCCCTCATCGTTTCACCATACAGCGCTGTCTGTCATGGGAGGGAAGGAGTGGCCAGCTTCTTCCCCACCGTCAACATCGCATACGATTGCCAGACGGCTCCGTGATGCCGACAATTCTCACCAACGTCCCAGGTGCTACCTGCATATTGGATCGGAAACGACTGAACCAGGGCCTCAGACTAGAGCGCAGATGTCAGTCCGTACTTGTCCTTGACCTCCTGCAAGTCCCTGATTTGAACAACAGTCCCAGCGAAGCAAGGCCCCGTGGGACATCAGCGAGGGCTCCTCGGTATCGCGCACCTTGCTAGGTATGGCTGCAGTTGACCTCTGAGCCACCTGCCCTTGTCCATTCATCGGCATTGTTAGGTGGAATACACTATTACACAAGGAATATCGATACTGAAACTGGAGACTTCTTGCTGAAAATTGCATATCCTGACACTCTCAAGACTCTGTATAAAGCCCGTTATAAGATTGAGAAAGATATCGCTTAGCGATATGTCAATATGACCGCAGATCTATGAGTGGACAAAAAAAGCCGGAAAAAGGGCATCCCACAGGTGATGGAACAGAAGGAGGTCATAGCTCCTAAGAGCAGCATATATTATATAACACTATCTCCAGGTAATAAGGAGGACTGACGTATAATCTTTTTGCTCGTGATCTATCTGTTTGTCTCTACCTATCTCTCTCTAGCGCTACCTGCAGAGGACCACGCCAACTGAGATCCATCCATGATCCGCATTAGATAGTTGTACTGAGCGAGTGCGGTCTGAATCTCTGTCAGATAACGAAGGGATCGAAACAAACAATCAGGGCACTGGACTCAGTGGTCGTAGTGAATAACAACAAGTGTATGCAATCTTACTAAAAGTGTAATGCAGAAACTAAGCTAGCTAGGGAGCGTGCGAAGGTGGTGGGAACACTCATACCCATCCATCATCAGTTGACCTTGCACATGACCTGCAACAATCTCTATAGTCTTGTAAAGCATGACATAGAACTTGTTAAAGCGCCTTAAGCATCCAGGAGGTTTGCTATTATCCAGATCGACTGTGACTTAGATCTTGCTGCAGTTAACTAAGGAAGTAGACCATGCTAACCGAGATCTATCTATAATCCATATCAGATAGTTATACTAAGAAAGTGCAGTCTGAATCTCTATGGTCTTGCGAAGCATGACATAGAACCTGTTAGAGCGCCCTAAGCGTCCAGGAGGTTTACTATCATCTAGATCGACCGTGACTCGGATCTCGCCGCGGTTAACCAAGGAAGTAGACCATGCTAACCGAGATCCGTCTATAATCCACATTAGATAGTTATACTGAGAAAGTGCGGTCTGATCTCTATAGTCTTGTAAAGCATGATATAGAACTTATTAAAGCGCCTTAAGCGTCTAGGAGGTTTGCTATTATCCAGATTGACTGTAACTCAGATCTTGCCGCGGTTGACTAAGGAAGTAGACTATGCTAACTGAGATCCGTCCATGATCCACATCGGATAGTTGTATAACGCGAGTGCAGTCTTAAGGTTGGCATGGGCCTAGATTCTTTAGGACAGGGCCGCGTTTGTCAGGCTCGGGGGAGAGAACCATCTATCCAGGTGCACGTTAGCGAGAGAGTACTTGACTGTAGGGATAAAGGGGCAACCTACCCCTTATCAGTAGATCTTCTTGCTGAAGTCGAACTTGGTTGCAGCACAGGTCGACTGTGACATCTGGGGCCACTGGCAAAAGAGGTGGTAGAGTTTGAGTGCCTGAGAACTTCGCAACAATTTGTTGGAGCGCCCGGAACGTGGCGCTTCGGAGCAGGAGGCCCGCCTGAGAAGTGGACGCTGTTGTTGAACTGCGTCTTCCTCTCTATGTAGATACCCCTGAAGAAGTGGACGTTATTGTTGAACTGCAATTGCGTGTCTCTTCTGAGCGTGTCCTTACTCGGGCTGCGTTATCTTGCGGAGCATGACGTAGAAGTCGTTTGAGCCAACTGAACGGCCAGGAGTCGAAGCAAATGAATAATGCGCGTGGAACAAGAGGGACTCTGAACAAGGCACTGCTTCATTCACGCGGCGCGGTCGTACCTCAAGCCTCAAAAGAGAGCATCACCAGTCGCCCTCCTACGGGTACCTAGGTACCTTGCCTGGCATCGATGATCTTAGTCCCTAGGTAGTTCAACCCCACCTTGAGCTTTGACAGCGGTGTGCTCTTGACGAGAACAGGGTCGTGCCCGTGCCTGACAATCGTCGCGCAGGTTTGTCGACAGCAATGTGGGGCAAGTGACCTCGATGCCGAGACGCATGACCAGCGAGGTATGATGTGGTTGGTACACACAGCACGCCGCATGACAGTATACGATACACAGACTACGAAGTGCATGCAGGGAGAACAGTAAGGTAGGTAAAGCCACCATGTACTATGTATTATCTCTTTGACGGTCCGAAGGCACGTCCGAAGTAAACCCGGCAACTTTGACCAATTGAAGTACAGCGTTTTATGCGGTACCTCCGAGCTCTACAGAAATGAGTGCGAAAGGAAGTAGTCGCACCTACCCTGAATACCTCTATATATATTTTGCAATAGCTATAATAAGACTAGAAATAGATAAAAATAGAAGAAGAATATATATCTAGTTATTTAGGTATATAAAGAGTATATATATCTATAATTTATTATGTTTCTCTTATTAAATAATTAGTGTTAGTAGAAATACAATTCCTAATAAAGTACTGTTTTCTTCTAGGGGGAAGCGCGGGGCAGATACCTGTGAGGTGCCTTCGGACCGTCAAAGAGATAGTCTAGTACTCATTTACTCTAATCCTTCCCGCATAACCACAGTCTTCTCCAAGCCGGGGGCGAGAGTGAGAGTGGCCATGGGGCCGGCCATGGCAGAAACGGTGGCAGCGGGAGTGGCGGGAGCGGGAGTGGCGGGAGCGGGAGTGGCGGCGGGAGCAGCCTCTGTTATTCATGTCAGTCTCTGGGATCGGCGTTACTGTGTTGAAGTATAAATGACTCACTGGCTTCGCGCTTGGCGTACCTCGATGTCGAGACACATGACGGATAGCTTCAGCACCTTCATTATCCTGGACATTCCCAAGCATCTGGGGGCGAGCGGGCGGTAGCCAGAGATAGACACGGCTCTCAGCTTCTGTATCGATTGTCCTATGTTAGTGATGATCTCAGGCGAGTGCTTGTCTAATAACTGATACTAATATCATGGTCCAGAGTCATCGCCATCAGGTGGTCTATAAAACTCAATTCTCCTCTGTTATGCCTAAGCTTCTAGTTCTATGGGCTTCGGATATATAGAGTGCTAAGAAGCAGACAGCTGGTTATCTAAAATAAGCCTGGTGCCTGCTTAAGGAGTCTATAAGTGCTGACGCTAATATCATAATACAGAATCATTGCCGTTAGGTGGAGTCTTAATAACTTAATCCTCTGTTCGATCTAGGAGATTATAGGTAACTTAGGAGTCTTAGGATATCTAGTGCTCTACAGTGTTATAGGCGTCTGTAGCGGCTTGGGGTTTATGGGGTCGCGATAAGGAAGATCGACGCCCGTCAAAGGCGCAGGTGGAGTCCTTTTCATGGCGAGGGAACGTCTTTACTGTCCAACCTAACGGAGGCTCGGCAAGCATACCTCACTATTTGATGACAATCCCGCAAACTTGAAGTCCATTAGAAAATGGACAGACGGACAAGACTTTAACGAAGTGTACAAGAACGGTGGACGGTCGCTGGATGAAGTCCGACGAGCAACCTTCGATGCAGCAACCGCCCTTCGAGCTGGCATGGAGATCACACCGGTGACCAAGTTTGACGCACTCCCGACCTCCGAGGTTATGCGACTGGGAGCCACCCCTGAGAGATGGGACGAGCCAATTCACCCTGCGTAGCCGGAGGGACCCACCAACCCTGTATCATCAGAACTGGCCTGCGACGCTGCTATCCTGCGCCGAGAGTTAAAGACGGTCTGCGGCTTCGTGTACAGACATGCGATTCCCTCCCTAGCTGCTGGACATCTTGACCGAATTTGCTGACCAATTCCCAGAAGACTTGCTGACCATGGACCTACTTCTGCCAGCCCTTATGGCCTGCGCCGACATCAAAGCGGCTCCCGAGTGTGCCTAAGAGCTGCCTGTAGCCGCTGTTGAGAGCAAGGCAAGGAGGACTGAGTCTGAGGTGTGGATGGTCCCACGAGTTACCTTGGCCAAATGCTTGATACTCTACCCTCACTGGTTACGATGGGTGGAAGTCATAAAGCTTGCAGAATACCCTCACTTCTTTAGATATGTGAGGCGGGCTATGGATCGAGACAGGAAGAGGTCCCCCTTAGTGATCAGGGAAGGACTGCTTGATGAGACTTAGGTTCTCGCTCTGCTGCAAGGGGTGAGGTCAAAGAGTCCGGGCTTATCCGTCACCACACGCTTCTACATGCTTCCTCACTAGATGCCGGGATCTCGCATCCCTGCCATGAGGAATGGGAGTCCATACATCCCTCTGACTAAGGCCCAGCTTATGCCTTCAGGTCTCCTAAACGTCTACTCTTGTGGCACCCCTAGCTATGAGAGACTCGACAGACCAGATGAGACTCCCCGACAATACATATGCATTCCAAGGCAGTTAGAGAGCATCTCCTTTATAAAGGGAGCCTCGCCGCTGAGCGCAGTATCTAAATGGGAGATCGAACACTTGGCACCACATTCAAATATGCCAATCATCTTCGCCCCTTTGATGGCCGCTGGTCCCATCTGGGCGGCAAACATGTCACGACCAGGCACGCAAATGGAAAAGAAGGAGGGCACGACCCTGCGAGGACCTACCTCTAAGGCACTTGAGCCAGACTGGAGCGTCGCTGACGTGGTCGCACCTGCTCAGTTCGGACTACACCACCGCTTCATGGGGATCGCCATCGATCAACTGATAAAGGACGGCGGCTTCATTCCCACAGATGAAGAGGTCGTCGTGGGGCCCAAGGTGGGAGCTGCCCCTTGGTCTATCGAGGACTTGATGGGTGATCCACCAACTGTCTCTGGAGGACGCAATAGGGGGACTGGAGCTGATACTCAGACTGTGGTGCAAGTATTCGAGGAGGAGGCACCGGGAGAGGGAGTTTCCCATTGCTGTGCCGAGCTTAAAAGGGACCGGGTCCATCTCCTCGCAGTAGACGGTGCCTTCTGAGAGGGGCTTGACTTCTCCAAACGGCCGACGATATCTCTCGTCCATTCAAGAGTCATCTGGGTTCAATCTCGACTTTTGGGCGAGGGCGACTCCTGCTCTCTGTCGGCCAAGGGCCGGACTGGAATCGGGCGTTGGAACGGGATTGGAAGCACGGCCTCTCGAACCGCTATGGAGGGGACCATACTTACACCCCAATGACAGGTCGCCAGGTGCCTGTATGCGGTTACCGTCATTCAACTCAGCTCTCAGACAAGCCGAGACCCGCCGCCAAGCCCTCTGGAACTCGAGGAGAATCTGCTGCTGATGCCTCCATGAAGCAGTACCCTACCACACGATTGGGCTGTTTATCCGTTGCTACTGTGTTGGTAATTAGAAGCATTCTGCTTGGAGACTATCTGATCAGAAAGTGTCTGGCTGGATACAGCCTGATTAGAAAATGTCTCTGGAAACCGCTGTTAGTAACCGTATATTTCCCTAAGCAAAGAATGTCTTCAAAGTGGTTCTCATATAAGATTTATCCAGGTCCTTTTACTCTATTGACGTCCTGCTCTATCGCTTATTTGCTTTTTCAAAACTCTCTTCATAGCATATCTAGGACGCACTCTCCAAGCCTGCCGCCGTTGGCGACGTCTATCCGCGCAGGAGTCTTGGGCTTGGATACGGAGACGACGTCCTCGAGGACAGCGTCGATGGGGTCAAACACTTTATTGTCCGTGGATCATCCCAGATCGGCCTCCTTGATCATCAGGAAAGCAACGCCTTTAGAGTGCATAGCATATACCTCAAGTATGGTCGGCTCGTCCGTATCCTAACCATACACAGTGCGATGTTCCATGGATTAGGTACCCTCCCTCGCTCAGCGTGTAGGACTGCCTCTTTACAAAAAGCTTTGTAGCAGAAGCGGGCTATTTGTTGCTACATGTACTCCATCGCATTCATCGGGTAGGTAGGACTCGATGGTAAATCTGTTTCTCATGTGAATGCTGGTGGATGCGATGGGTCATGGGGCAATGACGTAGGGGTGTTTCCCCCATCAATGTCGATACGAGCTGCTCAGTGCGAAGAAGACGAGATAGGTACTGTCATTTCAACGTCAACAATGCCGGAGCCGGGGCTTTAATGCCGAGCCCTGGCCCAAGCATGTCGGCTCAGCTTCAGCCTCAAGTCTCAGCATTCCCTTTTGTCTCTGGTTATGCACTAGAAAAACATGAACGAATCACATGTAAGACAACAATAACTTGCATATGAACCAAGTCAACGAGCATTGGATACTGATTCCAAGTAAACCATCAAAACGGGTGGCGCAGCCTCCAAGCATCACCCACCCACCAAATAGTAAGCCCGCGGCTGTGGCTGTGCGGCTCAGGCTCAATCCGAAGTCCAGGCAAATCAGAGCCCAGCTCGAGGTCAATAGCCTGGCAACGCGTGGCTCCATGAGAGCAGAGCTGACCCTCCCCCGCCATCCTCTTTTCCTTGCTTGAAACCGCTGTGTTTCTTCGTCCTTCTTCTCACGCCAAACAGCGTTATTTCTCTCTTGAAAGCGCATATACAGTCAGACAGCGTCTTTGTTTGTCTCTGTCTTCCCTTGCGCTTCTCCCGCTCCGGCCGAATCTTGTTGCCGTTATCGACACGGAAAAGCGCAAACAAAGGTGCCTGATTCCGGTATCAGGTATCTCGCTATCAGCTTACCGGACCTTTGGTAGCCGCTGACCATAGACGGAGGCCAGCCGCCATCCCGCTCAGCCTCAGTCCTGCTAGCTTCCACCTGGGCCAACCTTTTCCACCTTTGCTGCTGATCACCCGGTGCGGCGGCCACAGAAAAGCAACGACCTTTTCTCTCTCTCTCTCTGTGTCGCGCGAGCTACCTTACTATCTTGGCGATTCTACGTTTCCCTTCGATCGTTGCGCCTTGTCCCTCGTCCTCGAATAACCAGCCCCTCTGCCGACGCCCCTCGACCGCTGCGACGTCGGCACCATGGCGCTCTTCGAAATCGACCCCCAGATTCTGCCGAATCTGAAGCTTGGCCTTCACTCGTTCCAGATTGTCCTGGGCTTCTTGGTGTTTTGCTTGGAAATTGCAGTCTTCCGCGGCGAGACCTCTCGGATCGTGGGCCTGAACGGATGGACGTTCGCAGTGGTAAGTTGGCTGCGCAGATGGCGAGACAGCCCATCAAAGGCGAAAAGGACGCGGGCGCTAATGATCTGTTCCTTTTCCCCTCAGTGCTTCCTCTCCATCCCGGGCTGGATCTACCTCATCATGACTCCTCGATTTGAGCGAACACGCAGGTTTGCCAACCCATACGTCATGCTGGCTGTCGATGGCCTCTACATCATCATCTGGCTCTCTGCCTTCTCCACGCAGGCGGCCTACAACAGCTCTGGCCAGTGCGGCGGCAGCTGTGGTATCAGCAAGGCCGTCGTTGCCGCCGGTGTCTTTGCGACGTACGTCTTCTTCTCCGACATGAGGGCCCCCTCGTGCCGACGTCTAAGCACTGTGGACTAACCCGTGTATCCCACCCACAGTCTCCTCTGGATAGGCACCGCTTTTCTCAGCGCCTACACCCTGCAGTACTACAACTTCCACGGCAGTCTGCCCGGCTACGACAGCCGCAAGATTGGCGGTAGCGACAACATTGACCCTGACAAGGCTGCCTTTTCTATGGCTCCCCACGACGACGAGGCCTACGAGCGAGTCAACATGGACGACCACGACGCTCCCGGCTATGACGACAACAACACCAGCATGAACAGCCGCTACGGCGACAACCGCCCTTACAACGCCGATGACTTTGACGACCCCAACCGCTACGGCGCCCTGCCCCCTCGGAGCAACAGCAACCCCCTGTTCGACAGCGAGACGGAGTACCACGGAAGCACTCTCGGCTCCGACTTTGGCAAACACAAGACGCCCTCGCCCGGCCCGTACAGCGGCAACCACTCAGACACCTACGCCGATGGCCCAGTCCTGTTCCCGTCTGCTGACTATGACCGGATAGAGCACTGAAGGAGAGAACATGGTGGAAGAAGAAAGCCATGACGGGCACAAAGCCAAAATGGGAGATGTATGACGACGGTAGCGGGCACTATCAATGAACTTGGATGAATTAACCAAACTATATAAACCTTGGGGAGGATCTGTCTGGTGGACCTGGATGCTTATGTTTGCTTGGGGTAGAATTATGTCTACGGCGTTGACGGCATCCCGAATCTTATTTTCCCTTATGTCCTCTTGTTTGGAAGCATCTGCAACATGATGCTCTTGTTTGGAAGCATCTGCAACATGATGGAACGTTGATGAGATACCAGGGTGTATATAGAAGGCGGGAAATTGCACACGAATTGTCACTCATAGTCCTTGTTTTCTTTGTCTCTACCACATCAGGCACACGTCTGCAGCGGTCAGTCTCTCAAAGTTCTTTGTTTGGAACTGGTAAAAGAACCATCTGGTCTTGATATTCAAACTACCCCAACGCCGTATTTATAATGCACCCATCTTGACCTTTGCAGCGCATGTACATGTGTTTCAAAACAACAACATCAAATCAGATCGCACAACTCCTCCACCCAGCACGCACCTCTCCCTACTCCTTCTGCGCCTTCAACTTCTTCAACCTCTTGGCGATATCGGCCGCCGTCTGCTGCATAGGGTTAAGCTTGATATCCCTCGCCATGGCCCTCGTATCGTCCCCATACTTGGCCACCAGCGTCTCCAGCCACTCCGTCTCGCGCTCGCTCAGGTACCGGACCTTGGGCGGCGCCGGGTTCTTGGCCTCTTCGATGAGCGACTTGACCACGTCCGTCGTGCCCACGCCGTCGTCGTTGATGCCGCCCCACTCCTCGCCGTCGTCGCCGTCATCGTCGTCCTCCTGCTCGGAGGAGGAGTCGAGCTCGTTGAGCGGGTCATTGAGCGGGTTCGCCTTGCGGCCGAGGACGCGGACGATGTTGCCGGCCGCGTCGCGCTCGACCTTGGCTTCGGAGAGGATGGCCTTTTCGGTCGTCGTGATGGCGAAGGGGTCCGGTTTTGAAGTCGCCGGCGTTGTCTTCGTCGCGGGCGCTGAGGATGAGTCTGAGGGGAGCAGCTTCTTTTCGGTGCCGCCGGTGGGGGTTTTGAGGCGTGCGAGGAGGCCTAGTCGGCGGTAGTTTTGCGCGAGCGTTTCGTTCTTGTCCCTGTTTATTCACGGAAGAGATGGACTGTTAGTTTAGATCTCGTGGATTTTTTTGTTTGTCTTCAATCTCGAGGATCGCGAGGGCGAGTGCGGCGTACCAGTTCTTCGCAATGACAGAGTTGCCGCGCGGGTTGAGAATCTTCTTGGTCCTGTTTGACTGGCGGACCGGGGGGCGGCCGGAGCGACGCTTCTTCTTTTGCAGTTCGCGACCCATTTTCGAGACGAATTGGATATGTAAATAGGAATGGGAGCTGAGGAGGGGAGGGAGTTGAGAGAGTCTGGAAATGGAGGTGCTTCTTCTGCGCTCGGCTTGGTGATGGGGAGGTTTGGTTATTGCAGTGGTTACAAGGGCCGCCCAAAATTTCTGATGGCGGGCTTATCGATAAAGATTTTCGATGGGGAGTTTGCGCTTGTCCTTTTCCACTTGCGGGTGGAGTTGAGGTGGGTTCGCCGTGGCGTGAATCCAGATGCCCCGGACTGAGCTTTGATTCCTTTCAGAGTAGGTATGCGTCCGTTCTTGAAGGCAAATCGATGAATAACTGCTATTAATAAAGAGTGATTTTTCTTCTCTCATAGGTCAGGGATTGTTACTTGACTTATGGGTCATATTCGGGCTCGTAGTGGTCGCTTTCCCCGGAATGTTAAAGGTCTATCAAAAGGAGCAGCTCAGCCACTTACAGTCCTTGCACAATCAAAACGCCCAAGCACAAAGTATGCGTGTAGTTCCTAGTAGATCGAGGCATATCAGCCTCTTGATACATCTTCGCACTGCAGTCGTCCAGAAGACATGCTATCGAAGTCAGTCCTCGCATTTCGAGCTACAGCTTGGATCCATATTGGATGGACCGGCACTGGATGTTGAGAATGGCTTACGTCATTCACCCAAGTGACTTCAACGAGCCCCCACCAGCATCACTTCCCATGGAGTTTCTCATCGTTCGACATGCACTGCTTGATGACATATCCTCATCTACGCGAATAGAATATCCTCACTGATCATGGAAGCAAAGAAAAACATTGTCATTGTCGGTATGTGTCTTCTTTGCCCTCTCACCTATCCAATCGGCCCAGAGATTCCCCGCATACAGCTTGGACGTCAAGGGTAGAGTCGCGAGGCTTCATGGACTTGGCACGCTTCAGCTGACTCAAAGCTTCAGGCGGCGGCATCATTGGCAGCACAACCGCCTACTACCTGACCCGTCATCCCAAGTTCAACCCGGCTCTGCACACCATCACTCTCTTGGAGGCTGCTCCGTCTGTGGCTCAGGGTGCTTCTGGCAAGGCGGGAGGCCTTCTTGGTCTATGGGCCTATCCCGCGTCTCTTGTGCCACTGTCGTTCAACCTTCATGCGGAACTTGCTGCTGAACATGACGGAGCCAATCGCTGGGGTTATCGCAAAATAAAGTGCGGCAGCATCGAGGCGGTAGTGACGAAACAGAAGCTCAGTAACCTCCAGAAGTCCGTGGACGAGGGTGGGAAAGCGTGGGAGAAGCTCCCCAAGCAAGACGAGGCGGCCAAGGAGCTGCTCCAGGATGAAGAACTTCCCGCAGATCTGGACTGGATAGACAGAGAGGTGGTCAGAGGATGGGCAGAGATGGGGTCGCCTGGAGCTTCCGACACTGCGCAGGTGCATCCATACCACTTCACGACGTCGATTGCGGAGCTGGCCCAGCAGGGTGGTGCCATCTTCAAAACGAATGCAAAAGTGACGAGATTCATCACCTCGAAAACTGGCGTTGAGGGAGTCGAGTACTTGGACCGGACAACAGACGAAACCTGCAAGCTCACCGACGTGACCGACATTATCGTTGCGGCTGGGCCCTGGACCGGGAGAGTGCTCCCTCGGTCCAAGGTCGAAGGTCTGAGAGCGCACAGTGTGGTCTACGAAGTCGACGTCACTCCGTACGCAGTCTTCACAGACATCGAACTGCCGTCTGACTTCGTCCCGGAGCATCGGGCAAAGATGGGGCAGAAGAGATTCCACAAGGGCAGAGTCGATCCGGAGATTTACGCCCGACCGTTTGGCGAAGCATATGCCTGCGGTAAGTCAAGTGCTTTCTGCCCGAAGAGGTTGGTGTCACTGACTGTTCGCTGCAGGAGAACCCGATAGCGTCGTACCGCTCCCAGAAACTGCCGACCAGGTCCAAGTCGAGGAAGCTTACTGTGACGACATCATTTCCTACTTTGCAACCGTGAGCCCCGTGCTGGCGGCCGCACCTGTCAAGGCGAAACAAGCGTGCTACTTGCCACGGCATATCCGGTTCGGACAAGAGAGCGGCCCTCTCATAGGGCCGACGACAACGCCCGGTTTGTGGGTTGCCGCCGGTCACACGTGCTGGGGGATTCAGAATGGTCCTGGGACAGGGAAGCTAATGTCCGAGTACATCTTCGATGGCGAGGCCAAGAGTGCCAACATATCGAACCTTGATCCGCGAAAGTTCAAGGTATGAAGTCGTCGTCTCTCCCATATCCTTACGTAGGTACCGCACGTGCAGAAGCCGTGCTTCTTCCAGTTAGGCAGCGTCTACGGAAAAAAGAAACGACCGGTTATTTCTTTTCACTGCCAGATAAAGTGCAAATAGATATATCGAACAGCGGATGGCGCCTTGTTTCAGCAGGGTATTTCAGGGTACACAGAAATTGAGAGCAGCCACACCATGAGCCCGGACACCGTTGTGCTTGACATCGCTCTCTACATGTGTCAAACCTCAAAGCTGATGGACCTTTACCATCACATGCAAGGTCGAGTCTGATAAAGCATCTACTAATCCATCCTTTATATCCACCAGCACGTTGCGGAAGAAAGGCAGCCCCACGCGGACCGCTCTGCGGACCGGGCCACCAGCTCCGGCCATGGAGGGGTATCACCGCATCACCGTCGACGAGGCGCCTGCAAAATCGAATCTATCATCGGCATACATATCTTTACTTCACGGAATCTCTCTGCCGGATCTGCAGGGGAAGAGATGGCGATGTATGGGGTTCGCGGATCTTGCCTGGGGACAAGGAGATGCGAACTGTCGACGACGATGGAGCCTCGGATTGGCCCGAATCGCCCGTCGTTGTAGTCTACGGCCGTGCGAGGGGCGACTAGGTACCCACTGCCTTGCCTTCAGGCCTCTTCAGAGTCGACCTCGAACTCGAGCCTCGCGAGATGACCGGTTAGTTCTTTCAATCATCGGAGTCGTTATCATTTTCATGCGCTTCAATGATGTTGGTTGAGAATCGTACCCTCCTCTCGTGTGGATACAAGCTAATTCCTTCCAGGGCATAATGAAGACTCGGCATACATGCCGTACCACACAATGCATCATCACGATACATATTGTCACCGATTCCCGGGCAGCAGACGGTTTCAAAAGTCGATCTTGAAATATGACACGGCATTTTTCCCTCTTTCGCCCGCTGGCTGTGAGATGCGGCTCCAGATGGGCTCAGTCAACCTGGCTTTCTGCTGCGCGGTCAAGGTCCATGCACGACGGGACCGTACCCGGAATGCCCGGAATGGCTCATGCTTCAACTTCACTCGAAGAAATCGAGGTACGACTGGATCCCATGCGAGCAGACTTCAGAGAGCGACGTCTACGAGCTCGTGGGACAGTCGATGCTCAACCGTCAAGATCTGCATTCCTGTGTGCAGCTCGAAGGTTGCGCCACAGACGTTATTGAGCATTGGACTCTCGAGCTCATCCTGCAGGCGGGATACTACTATGACCTTTGGCGGGCCACGCGAGCTTGGGTCATTTTGTCAGCAGCCTGCCGACTTGGCCGCAACCAGGCGCAGAGGGTTTGGGCCTTTGAAGGGCCAGCAGCTGGACGGAGTGGCGGGAGGTGGGTGGGCGATGAACGACTACCTCCAGACGGTGGCCAGCTCACGAGGCGGATGCGGATGCCGAGGAATTGAAGTTGTAGATGGGGGTAAGCAAAGGGCCAGAAAAGAAAGAAGAAAGGGGAAAAGGGTGATGAGCGACGTGGCATGGAGCCCTACCTCTGGAGATGATGCTCGAGGCTCATCATCACCGCTGAGTGCTTGCAGAGCGGGTTGAGATCAGACCGAGACGCACTCGCCCCAGAGGTACCGGGTACCGGCATCCAGTGCCCAGGGTACAGCGCGTGCTGCGTCAGCCGCTGACTCATGGCGCGGGCCAGCAGCAGCACACACGCGGCAAATCGGCTGCAAACAGGTGCGACAGGCTGCAACAGGCCGCAACAGGCTGCCACGCCCGCCCGAGCCCCATCGGCTCAGCACCCCCAGCGCCCGCCCTCCAGCAGGTCGCTCTGCCGGCCGCCGCGGGTACCAGCGACCTGCCTCGCTACCGCAGGTGGCCTCGCAGCAAAACTTTATGCGAGCGCGCTACCTTGGGCCTGGGCTGGTACCTTAGGTATTACCTTGTGTACCCCGCTCAACTTCCAGTTATTCAGCACCAGCACCAGCACCAGCAGCGACCAAGCTGTATCTACCGCCAGCAGCGCCCTCTCTGGCAGCATCAGCATCACACAGCATCCGATCTGCTGCATCCTCTGCCACTGCCTGCCTGCATCGCGCCCCAGCTGCCGGGTGATGGCTGCATGTCCTCGCCGCTCGACTCCGAAGCATGCGGTAGCACAATGTCCGAACCAGCAGCCGATGCGTCCGCTTGGGACCGGTCCGATGCCCGCTCGCGGCAGCCGCCGATAGTCAACACCATCCGCCGCATCCGCCAGGCATGCACGAATTGTCGGTGCGCAGAAACCTCAGATCTTATCTCTTTCGTGTCGCTGCTCTGTGATCCAGGTCCGGGAAGATGCTGCCCGTTACGACAGGTGCGGCCTCGGGGCTTTCAAAGAGCTCCAGGGCTGCGCTAAGTGGCGGTGTAATTATTTCTGGCCTGGAGACGGGGGGGGGGGGGGGCTGACGGCTGGCTGAATATTCGCATCGTGAAACTGACTTTTTGCGTGTGCGAAACGCAAAATGCTCCAGGCATCGCAAAACCAGGTGTTCAGGCGAGCGCCCTCGCTGCATGAACTGCCGCCGAGTCGATCGCGTCTGTCACTACGAGCCCTACTCCGCCACGAACCCCCCGAGCTCAACGTCTAGCGCTGGGAATGGCGCAAAGGGCAGATCACCGCCTGCCCCGGGCTCGACGTCGACGCTTTTCCCTCGCGCCGGCGTTGTTGATGTGAGCACCACCCAGCTGTGTAAGAGACGCGCGTGTTCTGACCGTCAGTGTAGCCGGAACTGCTCAACAGGATCAACACGATTGAATCGCAACTCGCCCAGCTTCACAGCCAGGGCTTATTGGGCTTCCTGTGCGTTTCGCTCTTGCATCGTCCCGTTCATCTCACGATGCACGGGGCACTTATTTGGCATCAGCGCCTGCTAATACACTGCTCACAGAAATGGCGAGAACCGCGGCGCATCGGGGGCTTTCCCTGATCTCTCAGCAGCATCCCGTAGCTATCAGGATCTCTCGCCAGACTTCACAGAGCCATCGCCCCCTCAGCATCAGTTCCCGCCCTCTCTCCCTGATACAACAGAACCCGTTTCGGACATCTCGAACGCAATGTGCGTTTTCTCCTTCAGGCCATTTTTTCATGCTGAAATTCTGCAAAATGCTGACTCGGAAGCAGGAGATTTACCACCGCCCCGCCTCCCCCTGTCCTGGCTCACCTCATCGATACCTACTTTCTCCACGTCCATAATCAGCCGTACTCATACTTTCACGAGCAGAGCTTCCGAGAGAGAGTCAACTATGGCCTAGTGCCAAAGTGTCTGCTTTTCGCCATTCTAGCATCCGCCCTCAAGTTTTCAGACTCGGACTATTTCCGTGGCTCGCGACGCGAGGCTACCGAGGCATATGCTAGAGAGGCTTGGCTGGCTCTCCTCAATGACCATTTGACAGTCGAGAACAACCCCACCTTGCCGGTTGCCCAGGCTAGCAACATTCTCGGAGTGGTAGATTTCACATGTAAGTTTGTGCCTCCATCAAAGTCTGGTAATCGCGTTAACCAGAATTTTGTACTCAGGTGGTCGTACCAGCTCAGGATGGCTCAAGATTGGACTTGCTGTCCGCATTGCGCAAGACTTGCAGCTCATGAGAGAGCCGCAGAGCACATTGACGCCGATCGAACAGGAAGAGCACCGGCGGGCCTTTTGGTCCATCTATTTGCTGGACAAGCTGGTCTCTGTTGGACAAAGTCGCCCGCCCGCCATATCTGAAGAGGACATACACGTACAGCTGCCCACCGACGAGGACACGTTCAGAAGGGGCCTTTGGAAGAAGACGCCGACGCTTCACCAACTCATCAACTGGAAGTCCGAGACTGAAACGGTCAATAGCACCTTCACCCAGACGATTCTCGCGGCTACAGCCCTCGGGCGGTGCGTTCGCTATGTCTTGCACGGGCGCGAGATTGATGAGATGCCACCGTGGGATCCCAGGTCCGACTTTACGCTCCTCAACACATTTCTGCTGCTCATCGACCACCATCTTCAAATCGAGACAACCACGATCCCCCAGATCGTGGAGCAGCATCGCAAGCCCGACGGCACCCTGGATTTCCAGTCGCTCGAACACGTGGTGTTTGCGCGCATCGTCTTCCACACCACCCACTGTCTCCTCAACCACCCATTCCTCCTTCGGATGAGGCTCCAAAAGGGGAACTGCAAGGTGCCGCCAAAGTTTCTGACCCGCTCATTCGAAGTCAGTTGTACTCACGCTCGCGCAATATCATGCGTGGTGGAGGACGCCATTGCCTCTGGCTGCCACGTTCAGTCGTCATTCTACGCATACGCCTCCATCCTGGCCGGCGGCATTCTCTCTTTGGCGATCCACATCGACCAGGAAAAGGGACAGGTGACGAGCCCAGAGCTGCTCAGTCATTACCAGAAGTCGATCCAGATCTTGGAACGGGTGGGGAGGAGATGGGATCATGCTTCGAAAATGGTGAGTCCCTGCTCCTATTCAGTGCGCTTCACGGCTCGTATTAACATCCCACTTGCTATTTCAGCACCTTCAATTAATGCTGTTCGATGCCAACTATCACTCTCTTGCGGCACTTTTGGACTCGACGACTCCCGAGGTCGACCCGAAACTGGAATCTGCCCTGTGGATGATGGTCGACTACGTGGCCATGTCTGCGCATAACGATTCAGCACTCACGCCGCCGGCCCTATCGACAGACACGTACATGGGCCCGCTCGACACCCAGATGGGCATGGAGAACAACGATGCATTCGGGGGCATGGCGCCCAATGCGAATGCCGACCCGAACGTTGGCTTTCTTGGACATAGCGTACCCCTATGAGGTCTTGGCCGGTTGCTTTCGTGCCTGTTACTTGATGAAGCGCGAACGATGTATATCCTTCTTGTCAAGACTTGAGCACTGATGACTTATGTACACGTTGGATATCGGTCAAGACGGCAGTTGGATAGTTTGACCCGATTGAGATCAATCCTTACGTAAAAACTTAATCTATGAGCGCGTCGATCGATTCACGACAGAAAGGTCTTTCTAGCTAACGACGTGCTTGTTGACAAACATGGACTGGACGTTGCAGAAGCTCTTGAGGCCGTTGATGCCCCACTCGGCGCCGATGCCGCTCTCCTTGTGGCCGCCAAAGGGCACGTTGGGCGAGATCTCGAAGTGGGTGTTGATCCAGACGGTGCCGGCCTCGAGCTCGCGGCCGATGCGGGCGGCCTTGTCGATGTCGTTGGACCAGACGGAGGCGCCGAGGCCCATGGAGGTGTTGTTTGCGCGGGCGATGACGTCTTCTTCCGAGGACCACGAGAGGAGAGGGACGATGGGGCCTGCCGGAATCAAGTCAGCATGTTGTACGTTTTCAAGGTGATGGTGATGGTGATGAAGATCTTGAAGATGGTGGTGAAGAAGGTGGTGATGAAGATGGTGATGAAGATGGTGATGGTGTGGTGGTTACAAGTTGAGGGTATCATCTCGTCATCTTACCAAAAGGCTCCTCGACGACAATCCTCGAATCCTCCGGCGGCCGATCAATCACCGTCGGCGCAACATAGTACCCCCTCTCGGGCGCCTCCATCTTGCCCCCCACGGCGACCTTCCACCCCTGCCTCTCAATGTCGTCAAAAAACGTCTTGACGCGCTCGTACTGCATGCCGTTCTGCAGCGGGCCATGCGTCACGCCCGGCCGGGCGCCGTCGCCGAGGGTGTAGGCGCGGACGTGCCCGACCATTGCGTCGCGGAACCGCTCGTATATGTCGTCGTGGACGTAGATGCGCTTGAGGTTGAGGCAGACCTGGCCCGAGTTGAGAAAGGCGTAGAGGGCGACTTTTTGGGCGACTTTGTCGACGTCGACGTCTGGGAGGATGATGGCTGGGTCGTTGCCGCCGCTGTTTTTGTTTCATACATATACCAGTCAGTTTGGTTGTTTGTTTCTTCCATGAGGTGGTTATAGGAGAAAGTGGATGAAAAGGGGGGATTTGGGGGGACGTACAGCTCAAGAGTGACTCTCTTTAGGGTTTTGGAGGCGCTTTGCATGACGAGCTTTCCGGTTGCCGTGGAGCCGGTGAAGCTGATCTTGTTGATGCCGGGATGGCTCGTGAGCCAGGGGCCTAGGTTGTCGTCTCCGCTGAGGGATTGGACGACGCCTGGGGGGAAGAATTGCTGTGCTAGCTCGACGACCTTGAGGCCGCAGTAGGGAGTGAATGGTCTATATGACTCACATCAGTGTCAGCTAAAAGTATCCATCACAGATATCTTTCGATATTGCGTGTATATGGAATTGTAAGGAGGACTCACGAAGGCTTGACAATGATGACGTTGCCCGTGAGCAGCGCCGGCGCAATCTTACCCGTGGCCAGCAGCAGGGGAAAGTTCCAGGGAACGATGGCGGCGACGACGCCGAGGGGCGTGTACCGGGTGGTGACGGTGTGCCTGTCGTCGTCCTCGATGACGTCCTCGGGTAGCTTGATGTTGGACATGCCCCTGATCCATTCGATGGCGGCGTCCGTCTCGCCATCTGCTTGGGGGGTCTACGTATATACTGAGTCAGTCAGTCTATCAAAGAGAGAATTGTTGTTTTAGAAGACTTACGGGCTTCCCCTGCTCCGAAATCAACAAGTCACGGTACTCGGTGCGCTGTGCATTAATGGCATCCGCAAACGCCAGGACCGCGGCCCGGCGGTCCTCGTAGGGCACTCTGGACCACTTCTTAAAGGCGGCCTTTGCGGCATCGACGGCGCGGTCGAGGTCCGCCTGCGTGGCGACGGGGACGTCGGGCTTGGGCTTGAGGGAGGCCGGGTTGATGCCGTGGCGGACGTGTTCCGTGGGAGCGCTTTTGCCGTTGATGATCTGGACGTAGTTGCTCTGGAGGTCGATGGGTTGACTTTTGGTTGTTGGGGGCGGGGAGGTTGCGGAGGGGGCCATGGTGGAAGATGTGGTGCGTGAGGTCGTAGGTGGACGCTTGCTTGGTATGAGACAGAGTATATGGACGAGAAGAAGAAAGAGGAGAGAGAGAGGAGAAGGTTGGATGAAGGGGGTGTTATCTAGTTGGGAGCTCTCCTCTTTCTACCCAAAGGCGTTATCAAGGAGCCCATTTATGCAACTCCAGCTTGGCCTTTCTCCCCCCCTTACATATCGCCTACTTCGTACATTGTGACACAGAAACAGAGCTTCAGCCCCAACAAAGACCCCTCCCCCTGCAGACGTTGAGAGGCTAGATGCGGTCCGTAGGACGAATGAATGCCAGCCACTGATGCTTGGAGCGGCGGTTCGTTGTCTGGGCACATCACATGAGGCGTGTATAGCACTGGATGGTCTGCTCCTCTCTTGGCCTCGTCTGCGCAAGAGGTTACGCGCTATTGCGATGTACATACACCAGTTGTTACCGTACATGTAAATCAACTGATGTGAAGATTGATATCGAGTACTTGCAGATAGCCAATACTGACTGGATCCTCAGTATAGCCTCATGCATGTATTAACCGCCCACACCGAAATAAGACGGGTCTCGTCTTTAAGCTGCACTTCGCTACCCCAGATTCCAGATCCGGATCCCCTCTTCTCCGCCATACTCCAAGGACAGCTTCGACCGGACCGCTGAGCCCAGAACATGGGACGAAGCGGACCGAGATGCTCGAGCCAATAGAGGCCGGTTCCCAGCATCCGGGTCGCATCTTGACTTGATCTGTGGGGTATAAGAGCGATATCTAGAGTGAATCGTTTCCAATTAACCAACAGGTTGAGTAGCGGCAGCGGGAACTAAGAATTAAGGCCATGGGAATGGATCCGGGCTTGCCTCGATTTGTGCATTGGAGAGCATAGCTGGGGAGCTGAGGGGAGCAACTGGCATCGCCACATGCCGGATTAGGCAATTTCTTGAGAACTTCCATGGCGGAGCGGGTGCGTGGGCTCGGAAAGGATGAACAACCCCCGTCACGCTGTGCCCAGATGAACTGTAGTTGTATTCGTCCATGGTCAGTATCGAAGGCGGACCTGAACGGGCATCTTGAGTGTAATGGATTGTAGAGGAGACCCGATGTCGCAGTCTTGCGTGTGTTAAGGGGGAAACAGAGAGGTATAGACCGTAGAGCGATGTGATTGCACATGCAAGCGTAATAGAGATGGAGAATGTAATGATTTCTTCTACAACGAGAGATCGGCTGCCATGATAGGAACAAAGCTGTCTCTAATATGCTATAGTATGCAATCTGCATACATACCCATACCCAACGTCCATGTGAACTCCGTGATAAACTCCCTGTCATGACCCCTTCTAAAAGGCAAAGAACTCATTCACCACATCCAGTCCCTCCCCCGGATACTGCAAGAAGCTGTCCGCCCGATACGGCTCCGCCACGTACCAGCACGTCGCCGCCTCCAAGTCCTTGAGCCAATCCGCGTCAGCCACGAGATAGTCCTCCTCCTCCTCCTCCCTCGTCTCAGCCGCTGCCTCTCCGCCGGAGCTCCTGCTCTTTTCCTGTTTTTCCTCCTCCTCCCGCTCCTCCTCATCCTCCTCGTGCCACTTCAACGACTCCCTCGACAAGTCAGCGCCCGCGTAAATGTCGTGCATGGACTGCATCAGCCGCCTGCTCTGTCGATAGCTCGGCTCCGTCCCGCAGCCCTGCAGCTGGCCCCTGAGCTCGAGCAGGTGCACGCTCGCGGCGGACACGGCAATGTTGGCCGCCATGCTGGGCAGTAGCCGGTCCAGGCCGTGGTCGTAGATGTTGCGCGAGATCTCGCCGATGCGCTTCGCCGAGTGCTGCATGTAGATCTTGCACATCTCCTTTTCCATGGCCGACGCGTCCGCTCTGTCGTGCTGCAGCACCATGAAGCGCGAGCGGTACAGGCACAGCACCGCCGCGTAGTAAATCATGTGCAGGACCGCCCGGTCCAGCGAGATGCTCGTGTTGCCGTCCCTGCCGATGTCGCTGCTCGAGATGGGCCGGTACGAGACGCCCTCCGGCAGCCCGTCGCGCCACTCCAGCAGGTCGCGGATGTACGTCGTAAACAGCTTCTGCTCGCCGCCGTCCGCGGCCGCCCTCGTCGTCCCCACGGACAGGCCGCTGTCGTGCGGCGCCACGTACATGCCGCTTGACAGGAAGCTCATGGACCGGCACAGCGTGGCCTGCGCGACGCACATGCGCGCCAGCTCGGCGCGCTTCTTGCGGCTCCGGACGTAGACGCACGCGGCCTCGAACCGCGCGTGGTCGCCGTCGTCGCTGCGGATCTGCTCCGGCTGGAAGTCGGCCTCCTCCAGCATCGCCACCTGGAAGTCGCCGTCCCGGATCCGCGGCGGCCGCTTCATGCCCAGCGACAGCAGGCGGTCGCGGATGAAGCAGCACCACCAGACGCGGCGCCGCAGCCGCTGCTTGCGCCTCGACAGGTTGGGCTTGTGGACCGACGGCTCGAGGTGCAGGCCGGCGGCGAAGGCGTGGGAGACGGCGGCGTCGATCCAGAACCACGTCTTGCCGTGCTCGTCGGAGGCGTCCTGCCAGGAGGTGATGAGGAGGAGCGATTGCGTGAGGACCATCTGGTCGAGCTCGCAGTTGTACTTGTATAGGAGCTGATCATCAAAACAATCAGCAACTGTCTCGTTTCGTAGTCACTAAAGGGGGTCTGGACTTACTCGGACTCGCTTTAGGAACGCTGTGCGGGCTTGCTTCCGGGTCTGATAGCCGCCATTCCGGAGATGATGCAGTTCTACATGCGCCGTCCCGGCTGCGAGCACAGCCTGCAGCAGCAACAAGCTGACTTGTCCCGCTGACCCATCAGGTGTCCCTATAGAGTGCAGGAAAGCATCGAGATCCAGAGTCGGCACATACGGGTGCACGTATTCGAAGAATGCCCGAAGGAGCGCGTTCTGGAGCGCGCTGTCGGGCAGAGTCAGGGCGCCCTCGGCATGCAGGAACTCCATGTCGTCGGGAGGCAGGCTTGTCAGAGGTCGGACATATTTGGGTAGGTCAAAGGAGGCATCGGCCATGTCTGACAATGAGTCTCGAGGAGACTTGTCGGAGTCGATGTCCGCCCGTAGAAGCTCCAGGTCTTGCATCGACATGGGGGCGTCCAGGGGATGAGACTCGATGGCAAACTCCTCGAGCAAGTCACAAGGGCCATCCTTCACGGCTGTCTCTTCTGCAACACCCGACTCACACGGAGGTGCCGTTGCAACTGGCCTTCTTCTCCGTCTAGTGAGACGATCATTAGCAGAGTTTCTCTTCCTGACCTCAACCTCTGACCGACCTTCTGGCTCTTCGAGCATGTGTCACGCATTGCTGCCCATTCCACTGACAGTTCCCACAAGGCGACCGTATCGTGACATCGCATCTGACCTTCCTCGCCCTGCATGCCAGGCAGGCCTTGCTAGCTCTGCGCACAGGCTGCTTCGACGAATGCGGATCTGGGCTAAGAGAGCTGCTGTCGCTGCGAAACCGCTCCAGGGGATCCATCGGTAGGGCTGCTGCTCTCGACTAGTTGCTGCAAATGCGTTGGACTCTCGAGTTTATGCCGTCTGCTCGGGTTAAGGAAGGGTTTATAGCCGAGGTCTTTTGCCCAGCTACTGGGCCTGAGGGGGTTTACACATATATATCAGTAACCGCTTTTTCCTCGTGAGAGCGGTGACCGATGCCGGGTTCTCTGAGCTCGTCTTCCCTCCCGGACTCGTAACAGCACCGGGCTTCGGTCCGGCGGCTCCACGCCTGGCATCCACAAGGGGGGTACCACAGCGGTCCGGCGGGTTCCCCAGATTCTCCAGCTCAGGGGCTGAGCTATAGACTCTAGACTGACGAGAACGCGGGGTATGAGATGGAACAAATACATTAACCCCTCCTTCGATCTGTTCTCAAGTCCATCTCTTCCCATTCGCCTGAGTTCATGAGCCAAACGAAGATCTGGTGATCAGACAATGACGAATGGTGCTAGCCTCGGTCCGTTCGATTTGGTCTCGAGACAATAAGTGGGCGTGGAGTTTAGCTCTGTCCACTAGCATCACCATCAAGTCCCTCTCATTTTCTCCCACATGAGTTGTTGGGAACTCGTTCTCATGTCCTCTCCTCCCTTCTCTTGTTCTCTCATGCCTCCCGACGCCAAGGAAGGTTGTTCACGTTGAGTCCTCGACAGCAACACCATGACGCAACTGACCATGTGCATCCGATCATTGGTCTCCAAACCCTTTAGTCCTTCTTCCTCTCCCACCCGTCTTCCCCTTCCCTAAGAAACTCCCTGCCGCCCTTCATCAAATCAGTCACCCCCGAAATCGCATTCTCCATCCAAAACTGCGTCCCATTCGGCCTCGCCAACACCCGTCCGACCTTGCCGCCGTCCTCGTGAACGAGCCACTTCTCGTCCACGGTCCCCAGGAAGACGTCGACCGTGCTGCCGTCATCTGCCGACCGCCAGACCAGCGACGTCCCGCACCGCTTGCAGAACCCCCTGAAGCGACCTGGTGACGATTCGTACTCTTCAAAGCTTTCGTGGCTGCTGAATGCTGGTTCGATCTGTGATGGGAGGACTATGATGAATTGGGCTATGAGGGATGATGTCCACTTGCGACACATGGTGCCTGTGAAATTCGTCTGTTAGTAGTGAGGGACTTGGGGCGAGAGCATATCGACGTTGAAGTTGCCCTGAGTATGCCGCACTTACACTGGCAAGCCGATGACTGAGAAAGAAATTGTAAGTCATTGCTGTTCCATAAGGTAAGTCTACATGGAAAGAAAGTTATTCGGGGCATACCTGAGGCGGCCACGGTGTCTCTGCAGACGCGGATATCGAGTACCGAATCGAGCCGCAGAGGCAACCTCCCGTGATGGCTTCGGGAAATCCCATCTCGCCCAAATCTTGGATTCTACATAGAAAAAAAGTCAAAGAACAGGCTTCGTAGTGATCACGGACGAGTGTTTTCTTCAAGCTTGGTCTCAGATCTTCTCCCGATCGGGCTCACGGCGTAATGCGGAGCTGAATCTGGCAATCATTCCGAGGTCCCCCAATTTTCGGCGCAATCGGACAAGGCCTGGACCAAGTTCCGGATTCCCGCTTTGAACGGACCAACTTCCGGACCAAGCTCCAGATGAACCTGTCGAAGAACCTTAGCTTGCCCGGTTTGAAAGGACATTGGCTGTCTCTACATTTCTGGCGAAATTATACCTCGCTGGGGAGATGGAGAAAGAAGATTAAACACTGCCCGTTTGAAGTCAGAGTTTGCCGCTGCATACTCTATGCTTGATACTACTTCGTCATATATCAAGTTCAAGTAACAGCGTAGTCAAGACGCACAATCAGCGTTCTCATGGCCTGCTATGACTGCGATTTCACAAATCAACCCGAAGAGCGACCAAAGGCTACTCAATAACCTCTCTGCTTCAGCTCCTCCTCCGTCCACTCCCACAGCCTCCTCTGAATATCGTCGTCAACTGCAAACTTATTCTTACTATCCAGCCGCCCAATCGGCACATAGAACCCACCCTGCTTCAACTCGCTCTTATCCACAGTAGCAGCCCAGAGCTGCGTCAACGCGCCGTACGGCACGTCATGATACACAAGAGGACCGAAAAAGCGCAGCAAGTTTCGCAGGAGGAAGCTGTTCGACTTGGTCGTCGCATACAGATCCGTCTGAATCATTCCGGGGTGGACAGACACAGAGGTGAGTTCCGGGTGCCTCTTGGCTAGCTCGGCGGCGAAGAGGATGTTGGCTGCTTTGGAGGCGCCGTAGGATGTCCAGTAGCCCTGCGACGAGAGCTTCTCGGTCGAAATCATCGTGTCAAAGGACGGTGCGAATGCGTTCCCTAATGAAGAGGTGGAAACGACCCGTACATCGGGATTGTGCTTGGCGACAGTCTCCTTCAAAACGGGGAGCAATTTCTTTGTAAGGAGAAAGTGGCCGACGTGGTTGGTGCCCAGCTGGAGGTCAAATCCATTGTCCGTCTTGCCCGGCGGCATGTTCATGATGCCCGCGTTGAGAAACAGCAGATCGACTCGGTCTGTGTTGTGCGTAATCGTCTCGGCGGCGGAGGCGACAGAGGCCAGGTTGCTGAGATTGAGCGGTACAAACTCAATGTCGACGGGCTTGGGCAGCTGGGAGTTGATGGAGGCAATGGCGTCCTTGGCCTTGGCCTCGTTTCTGGTGGCGAGGAAGACCTTTTTCGGTGAGTGCTTGCAGAGCTGGAGGATGGTCTCTTTGCCGATGCCCGTGTTTCTGTAATGAGTTGCTTTGTGTGAGCCTGGCTGGTCTCTTCACCGTGACGGTATGAATGTTGACTTGCCCTCCGGTAACCACAACCACTTTGCCTTCTTGAGAAGGAATGTCCCTCTCGGGAGAGAATCGACTCCAACCAAAATCCATTCTCAGTTGTAATTGGGGGAGCTGTGGTGAAAAATGCTTTCAAGCTGTGAGGAGCGTAACTGGAGACGTTAATTGTCCTGAAGCGCGGTATACCCCAGGCAATTGTCAGGAGAGCTAAAAGTCTCGTCACAAATCTCAACGTCACCACAATCCGGCATGACGATCTCCCGCCAATTTAGTGCGTTTACACCAAAACACAAGCAAACTTGACTAGGTACACTGGCATCATACTCATCGTGTATTGGTTCTCTAGAAAGAGAAAGCTATCTGCGGAGTCTTCATAGTTATCGGTAAGTTAGCCTCTTTTGTTGAGGCCTTTGTGATACCAAATTCATCGGAGGACTCTCACCCGCCAATGAGGCCAGACATGAGCCATGCTGTCCGTTTTGGAGACTAGAAACAGGTGCATCAACTCGGACGGACAATATTTAGCTTCCAATATATTGCCAAACTTGATTTTTATGAACCAGTGATCTAGAACCAATGATCTAGAACAACTACTTCATCTGGGTTGACGAGCCTGGGTCATGCCATGAAGTTAACCCACAGGTAAAGAAGTGCTTCGAACAACAAAGGTGGTCTAAGCCACCATAAAGTGCGATGATGCGGCAGGCCGGAGGCTAATCTGATCCGAGTTGCCGCCCAACTTTCTCTAGTAGATGAGAGGATTAGGTATATCATGCATCGAGCGTGGTCTATGGAAATTGCGGAACGCCCAAATCAACATCGGCCGAATCGCAGTTCTGAACGTCTCGGAAATCATCGACCAATGTCATGAGGATGATGCCATTCCCAGCAGAGGCTTGAACGGCCCGAAAGAGTGGCTTATGAGGATCCGACAGAGACAGCCGGCTTTCTCGATACACTGGGATTCAAGCCTACAGTTGGGCCCGGATGGTTAGGGTGTTGACTGATCCATCTGCACCCAACGCCTCAGTCTTTTCGTTGTGAGGCTGGAAACAGGATCCTAGACAAAGTGTCGACAGACATGTCATATGGCATCATCCGATGTGAAGAGATCTCGTGTCTACTCGCAGCCGAGGAAGAAGGCTCGTACGTCTCACAACATCCTGCAGTGTAGCAGGAACCGGATACGATGGAATCGCGACACTGCCAAACTCCAAAAGAATACGCTTGACACGTCGTGGTTAATCGACCCGAATCTCATGTAAGCACTCAATCGCTGGGCCGCGAGTCAAAGAATGCGCCTCCGAATCTTATCTCGGCTCGGCTTCTGGCAATCCGGAGGCTAGAAGGAGCCGCCTCGTCTGGCTGGCACATGACATGACGCATCTAGCTGCCCTTCGTTCGCATTCGCATTCGTCAGGATGACTAAAAGCCGGGAAGCTCGCACTTGGAGAGAGAGAGATGCCAATTGATAACGCGTTTCTCGCCTTGATCGAGAAGCACATGAAGGTGCGGGGTCCATCGGTTTGCCTCTTTGCAGGCGGACAAACTCTGTGCTCCGTTCCGGCCGGCTCGGTGGAGATGGTATCATTGAGAACCCAAAGAGAGGTTGCGAGTATCTCTCCCGCCAACCGGGATGACGGAGTACCTCTAGACGGTGGGATTTGACTGTCGTATCCACTAGAACAACATTCGGGGTCCAAGAAGGGTCCCGTCTCGTATGTACGAGTATTTGAGATTCTGCGCAGAAGGACGCCCTTGTCGCCACCCACCGTGGGGCTGCCGAGGCCGAAGCAAAACGATGAGCCGATGGGTCCCGGAAGGCTGAGCTTTGCAAGGCCAATAAACAGCAGGGTCGCAGAAGAAGACTGCCCATACATACTATTATCACGGACAGTTGCTTGCTTATTCCTGTCAATTGCACCGCCGGCTTTTGTCATCGAAAACTGCAAAATGCCCCGGTGCCCCAATTCCAAATTGCTGCTCCTCGCCCGGACTCTGGCCACGGCGAAACCCCGACTGGGAGCTCCGTGCCGTGCGCCACTAGCAGCAAAACGTCATCAGTGGACCGATTCGAAAGCTGCATTTATATCCTCTGCCTCGGCCGCTTCGACTCTGCATCACCATCGCACCACCAGCTCGCATCGCCATCGCCAGCACGCAGTTTCTCCTTCGACCTCGAATCGACTCTACTCTACAATGTCTTCTGCCACCAGCTTTTTCGACTTCAAGGTGCCTGACGGTAAGTCTCTTTGCCTCTGAAACCCCGTTTGCCAAATCTTGCGACAAGAATTGCGACACCCCGCAGTTCTGCGCCAGACACCACACCACACTTGCAGAACCTCTTCGAATACTCTTGCTAACGAGCGCATTGTCTTGCAGGCGCCGACAACGAAGTGGACCTGTCCAAGTACAAGGGCAAGGTCGTCCTCGTCGTCAACACCGCGTCCAAGTGCGGCTTCACCTACCAGTACAAGAACCTCGAGTCCGTCTACCAGGCCATCAAGAAGGAATACCCCGACGACTTCGTCGTCCTCGGCTTCCCCTGCAACCAGTTCGGCTCCCAGGAGCCCGGCAGCAACGAGGAGATTCAAAACTTCTGCTCGCTCGACCAAAAGGTCACCTTCCCCGTCATGGGCAAGATTAATGTCAACGGCGACGACGCCCACCCGCTCTACAAGTGGCTCAAGAAGGAGAAGCCGGGCCTCCTCGGCCTGGAGAGGGTCAAGTGGAACTTTGAAAAGTTCCTCATCGGCCGCGACGGAAAGGTGCTTGGCCGCTGGGCGAGCACGACGGAGCCGGAGAAGATTCAGGATAAGATCATTGAGGCCATCAAGCAGCCTGCGCCATAGATGGGGAGCGTTGTTTTGCGAATGGGACTGGAGATGTGAGGGGTAGAATAGATTGTACATAGTGATCATGCCATTGACGAATATACCCTCCTTGCCTGCAATACTCCAGCACTCATTAGAAGGTACCGCGGAACTGGAATATGAATTGGCTCTGATTCTGCCTCTTTCTTCTTCCTCTTCTTCCTCTTCTTCTTCTTCTTCTTCTTCTCTCCTGTCTTTCTATTCATACAGGAGCAGTCTTCATGGGATACTAAGCTACCAATTGACGTATGCGTGAATTTCCCTCGACTCCAAAAGCAGGTCTCGAGCCTACCCTAGAAATATTCATGCATTCTCAGTTTACGCCAGCTCATCTCACTACCTGAAGATGTGGTTTGCACCTGGCCAAGCCTCAATACGACGCGAATCAAGCCCTTTCCCGCCCGCCACTGCATGAATCTCTGAAGAGGAATATGGGTCGACTCACACTACTATACCTGACCTAGGTATCACCTTCTTTGTACTTGGGCTATAACAATCACTACTCAATTGCGAGCCGAAGCTCGATATGAGTTTCTCGCGGCCCACCAATCCCATTTGTATACATCATTTGGTGCTTTGTCCATGGGAAGAGAGGTAACGACCGAAGTCTGGTACAACGTCATAGACCGGCGGCGCGGCTTTGCGGCTGTGCCGTTGCACGGATCGCGAATTTGGCTTTCCCCCGTGTAAGTCAGCCAGCTGCCTCTGTTCCAGCTGGCGTCGGATTTAAGCACGTCTAAGCGAACTGCTGGAGCATCCGTTCATGTCCTTGTTCTGTCACTCGCAGCTGAACTAGGTCATTCGTCTAAAGGAAGTTTACACAGTAAGGTAAACAACCCTGGCACCTTACTTCGTATGTCATCTGCAAGGCGAGGCACGGCCAAGATTGAATCCATGCACCAAACGACCAAACCATCTCAGCTGCTGAAAGATCGTGTTGAGTTAGGCGTTTAATTACCCCGTACAAACTTTGTCCTGTCATATTGCACCCAATTTGACGGAACTCTTGGCACGGTCAATCTCCGTCAAAGGGATTCCGATATTCCGAACCAGGCTGATCGTGTTGGACCAGCCTTCTCAGCAACAGCACGGAGTACCTAGTTCCTCTGGGGAAGCTGATGTTCACGATAAAGCCACAGCACCAGCATCAGCACCAGCACCAGCGCGGTTTGCAAGGCTTCTCTCGGGGACACACGACGGTAAAGGACCTCTTGGAGAGTATAAGACGAGCTGCATGCACTATCAACGTGTTACTATACATGCAGTCCAGCACAAGATATTCGATAGGTCGACACTTGCACTGGACATCATCTTAATAGCATCGCCTTGCGTCGATCACAGGCCTCTCAGCGATTGAAACAATTAGGTGGCGGTGGGTGGCTGAGCTGGCAAGTTAAAGGGCAAGAGGGCAAAAGGGACGGGCGGCCCCTGCAGAGCGCAGCCGTGCTAGCGCCCAATAGGGGCAGCTGGAGCACCAGCCTAGGCGCGAAGCGTGCTGGTCTAATGCAGGAACCGAAACATGGTGGCAACCACTGCAGGTGCTTCCTTCCTTGCTTCCCATCGGCCATCCAGGCCAATCGTCATCCAATCCCAGTCTGTTCTTCCCAGTCCTCTTTCTGTCACAGCATCACCAGCGAGAGAAAAGCTACATACTCATCACTGCTTAGAACACCGTCG
This sequence comes from Trichoderma sp. PF4103, assembly GCA_023628735.1. Lineage (NCBI taxonomy): Eukaryota > Fungi > Ascomycota > Sordariomycetes > Hypocreales > Hypocreaceae > Trichoderma > Trichoderma sp. PF4103. The sequence continues at coordinate 247,077 of JAMAKC010000040.1, read as the reverse complement.
CTACCCCTATCATCACAGCCTTTGTTGGTCGACTCGACACGTCAGCAGGCAAAAAGCAACCCAGAAAGAAAAGCAGAGCCCCCCCCGAAGCGCTTTGCTGTGCTGTCGCCTCCCGTGTCTGGCTTGGCGAGCTATCCGTCATGTTTCGTCTTCTCCGCTTCGCGACCCCTTCGTCATTAATTACCTTTCCAAACTTCAGCTGGGGGCCCCTTTACGACTCGATCCCTGTCCGCTCGCCCCGGTGTTTAGTTCGGGCCCTATTTCTCCCACTTCATGCTTTCGAAACTTTACGTCTCGTTATTACTGCGGATGCGGCTACGTACTCTCTCGCCCTCCGCACACAAGTCTGGGTGACGGCGCCCGGATGAGCTGCTCCAATGCTGACCGGCGCAGCCTCACGGACGAGCGTGATCGACAAGTGCATCGAGCAATGCGACATGTGATTGGCGCAAAACGGGATTCACTGGGATTCCGATTCCTGCAGAGGATCGACCTCAGATACTGGCCTGATTTCAGGATTGTCTGCCAAGGCCCTAGGAAGCATGTCCTCTCCCCTCCTCTTTCGGTAGCTTGGGCGGGAGAGCAGAGCTGCTGAATGTTTGTTCGCCAAAATAGTACCGTGACAAGGCCAAGCCGTCCAGACATGAGATGGCCGGGAGGCAAAAGGAAGGGAAAAAAGGAGTTCGGGTAGATGCGTCCGTCTAGGCGCCCATCCGAGCTTTGCAAAGAGATGGATACAGCATGCAGCCACGGGAGCCACGGGAGGCGCGCACAGGTGATCGAAGCAGACCGGCTTCACGCTCACGACTCTACTTTAGCACTTTTCTTAGCTTCGATTGAAGCTTATCTGGTGCCACCGAGCGCTCCGTCCATATCCCGCTGCAGGAAGTCGACCGCTCGGCTGGGCTGCAAAGTTGAAGCTTGAGGCCCCTTCAGGTGTTGGCTCACCCGTGTGCAACTGTTGATTCGCCACATCGTCAAGGTGAAGACGCGGGAGAGCTTCTGGACCCCCTGCTCCTCTTCACCTGCTCATTTCCTCTGTGCGCCCACGACCATTACCCACTGCCGCGGCTTGGCCCAAACAGACGCTGGCAGAGCCGTCCTGCTCGTCCCTGGACTGGCGCAACCCTGTGGCCGTTTTGACTGCTCCCAAGCGACGCCATACAGGCACAGACATGGATGCTGGGACCCACGTCAGGGCCCTGGATCGCCTGGGCTTGTCGAGTCGTCTCTCTGTTCGCTCGTCGACCACGAGTAATTATCCACACGCGCAGGCAGGGTACAGGCCGCCGAACTGGTTATACATAATGCTCCCTGGACCAGCTCCCTCGCTCTCCATCTCGGCCTCAGAGGTCTCCCTCCTTCTCGCCTAAGTCGCTCCCTTTCTTGTCCAACTGCTTTTCAGTCTTTCCTTCTTCTTCGTGCTTCTTCTTATTAAAGTCTCTTTGCCGGTCATTCCTTACGCCGGCAATTGCATACGTTCGCTACAAGTATGCGTTCCACTCTTTATGGCCTCGCGGCGCTGCCGCTTGCGGCTCACGCCCTCGAATTCATCGACGACACAGTTGCCCAGCAGAATGGCATTATGCGATATACTCTCACCACTTCCAAGGGTGCCACTTCGAAGCACCTTCACAGGCGCCAGGATAGCGCCGATTTGCTGTCCCAGCAGACTGGCTACTTTTACAGCATCCAGCTCGAGATTGGCACACCACCGCAGGCAGTGAGCGTCAACTTCGATACTGGCTCCTCCGAGCTCTGGGTCAACCCCGTGTGCAGCAAGGCGACGGACCCTGCCTTTTGCAAGACCTTTGGTCAATACAATGCTTCCACCACCTTTGTCGACGCCAAGGCTCCCGGAGGTATCAAGTACGGTACCGGCTTTGTTGATTTCAACTACGGCTACGACTATGTCCAGCTTGGCTGTAAGTTGATACCCTCGTCTAGACCTGGAGCTGTCGCAGTGGAGGAATTTGAGTGAGAACAAGAAGTTCAATGGGACGATCTATGAATCGGGAGAGGAAGAAGGACATTTAGAGAATGAAATTCGCTAACCAGAAACTGCAGCCCTGCGCATCAACCAGCAAGTCTTCGGTGTTGCCACTGACAGCGAGTTTGCCTCCGTTGGTATTCTCGGTGCCGGCCCCGACCTGAGCGGCTGGACGAGCCCCTATCCCTTCGTCATCGACAACCTGGTCAAGCAGGGCTTCATCAAGAGCAGGGCTTTCAGTCTCGACATCCGTGGCCTCGACAGCGACCGAGGCTCCGTCACCTACGGTGGAATCGACATCAAGAAGTTCTCTGGCCCCCTTGCCAAGAAGCCCATCATCCCCGCCGCCCAGTCTCCCGATGGCTACACCCGCTACTGGGTCAACATGGACGGCATGAGCATCACCAAGGACGATGGTTCCAAGTTCGAGATCTTCGACAAGCCCAACGGCCAGCCCGTGCTCCTCGACAGCGGCTACACCGTCAGCACCCTTCCCGGCCCCCTGATGGACAAGATCCTCGAGGCCTTCCCCTCTGCCCGTCTGGAGTCCACCTCGGGCGACTACATTGTGGACTGCGACATCATCGACAGCCCCGGCCGCGTCAACTTCAAGTTTGGCAACGTCGTGGTCGATGTTGAGTACAAGGACTTCATCTGGCAGCAGCCCGATCTGGGCATCTGCAAGCTCGGTGTCTCCCAGGACGACAACTTCCCCGTGCTGGGCGACACCTTCCTGCGTGCTGCTTACGTCGTCTTTGACTGGGACAACCAGGATATCCACATTGCGGCCAACGAGGACTGCGGCACCGAGCTGATCCCCATCGGCTCCGGCCCGGACGCCGTCCCCGCTTCGGCCATTGGCAAGTGCTCTCCCTCCGTCAAGACCGACGCGACCACGTCTGCTGCCGGCACCACGGCCACGTCTGCTGCCGCCTCGACGTCTGAGCTGGCCACCACCTCCTCCGAGGCTGCCACGACATCTGCTACCGCCGAGACCACCAGCGTGCCGCTGACGACTGCACCCGCCACCTCCGGACTTCTGCCCACGACCTCGCACCGATTCAGCAACGGTACTGCCCCCTACCCCATCCCGAGCCTCAGCTCCGCCGCCGCCGGCTCCAGCACCGCCCTCTCCGAATCCAGCACCGGCGCTGCTGCTCCCGGCACCACCTCCGCGGCCGCTGGCTCTGGCACTGGCTCTGGCTCTGGTGCCACCACCACGCCCCCCTCGACGTACACCTCGACATTCACCACACACAACGTGTACACGGTCACCTCGTGCCCGCCTTCGGTCACCAACTGCCCCGTTGGCCACGTCACCACCGAGGTTGTCGTCGCGTACACGACCTGGTGCCCCGTTGAGAACGGCCCGCATCCCACGGCCCCTCCCAAGCCCGCGGCTCCCGAGATCACTGCGACGTTCACGCTGCCCAACACGTACACCTGCAGACAGGGCAAGAACACCTGCAGCAACCCCCAGACGGCGCCTAACGTCATTGTTGTCACTCCCATTGTCACCCAGACGGCTCCCGTTGTCATCCCTGGTGTCGCCGCCCCCACCTCGTCTGTCGCCGTCGCTTCGTCTTCCACCTCGCCCAGCGTGGTGCCGTCGCCCACTGCCCCTGTCGCCACCAGCCCGGCCCAGTCCGCCTACGCCCCGCCTCCTCCTCCGCCTGAGCATGCTGTCTCTTCTCCGGCTGCCAGTCCCCCCGCCGTCACGCCGGCTCCCGTTCCCTTCCCTAGCGGTGGACTGACGACCGTTGTCGCCCCCGGCAGCACCGGTGTCCCCTCTCAGCCTGCCCAATCTGGCCTGCCTCCTGTTCCGGCCGGAGCTGCCGGTTTCCGTGCCCCTGCCATGGTGGCTCTGTTGGCCGGAGCCGTGGCTGCTGCTTTGTTGTAAATTCATGTGAATACGAGATGAGCATTGTACACTTTGGTTATGTTAATTCAGAAGAAGAGAAGCTCAAGCACCCATAGACAGAGGGGACGATTAGTGCGCGGGCGCGTGCTTGTATGAAATGTGCGTGTACGGAAGGTGTCCGTCGGTTGACCTCATAATGCTATATACCTTTTATCCAGTCCAGAGCTGTGGATCATTTTTTCTCTCTTCGCGAGGCTTCTGGACAAGTACATGGGATGATTGTCTCCCATATCGCGATTAATATTTATTCTTTGTCTGACCACTATGAAGCGTTGATGTTCTAGTCCCGAGGCAATCAGTGTGAGATGATGTTCTGGAGACAGTCCCAAAGGATGATGGCAGCTGCGTTGACACAAACATTAACCGGTTCCATCGCGAAATGGCCTCCCATATCATGGCGACTTGGTGGGAAGAAGCGGAAGAGAGAAATGTTGAGATGGTTTGACAATGTCTTTGTCTTTCTTAACCACATGTTGGCTACTTCACGGTTTATCATGCCTTTCTATCTTATTGTTCCTACCCACTGTTTTGACAACGGCCATTTTACTTATACCAGAACGTTCTGGATTGGAACATGTTTGTCTTTTCTCCTATGAAGCAATGGCATGCTTGAAAAACGACTGTTCATCTGCTCGACTTGTTCAAGTCCTTCTGTTCAAGCATCCGCTCTGGACAGCTTACGACTCAAAACCTGTATCAATATCGATGGAGTTGAGGCATATTGGCCCCCCAGAGAGAACAAACTGTTGGATCGAGAAAGTGAGGAAGAAAAAGAGCGCCGAGGAAGAAGAGGGTGTGTATGTGATGAAGTACCTGACTAAAGTTCTCACTGCCGGGATACATCGTGGTGTACCCTCGCAAAGACTTGACATATCGATTTCACATCGAGAAGATTCCTCCGAGCATCGCTACTATTTCCCTGAACTTTTGTTGTTTTGCGGTTCACGCGGAATATGTACGCCTACAAGCACTTCGCTGCCCTCGAAAAGACCAAGCAGACGAGAGACTCCCTCTACATTCCTCTCACCCCCTATTCCTTTTGGTGTTCTTCAGCTGAGACGCTGCAGATCGTTACAGGTCGATAAACTGGGAGCTATAATCCGGAATGAGGGTGATGGCAACTCCAAAACTCCGAGATGGAGGTGGGATCTCGACAAGCTCAGGCAGCGCGATCTCTTATCAAGATCCTAGCGGGATATTTTGGGCATGAGGGTGTAGCCCGCACCCACACCCTCATCTCAGGCACACAAAGATAGCGAAGCGAAGCTTGATGGAAACGAAAGAGAACAGCAGGGTAGTCAAACGGAAAGAGTGAGGGCAAAGGAACAGGAGGCAGGACAAAGGAAAGGAGAGAGAGGATAACGAGAGAGAGGGAGAAACGACCAAGAAGCGAGCCATGATAGTGTCAAAGTCGCCTTCTGAGTAATATGCCGCCGTTACATCAGGAATGCCCATGACTCTTCAACCATGGCGCTGTCAATAACGACCATGAAGTGCAAGAAAAGGCACGGCAACTCTCCGAGCGAGTCACAGCCACGCTCTTGTTCGCTTCTTTTCCATGTGAAAACTCCACTCCATGCAGATGCAGACGCAGATACTAGCTCAAACCACTCACACACCAAAGAAGCAAAGCAGACGAGGCAAAGATCAGAAACAGACACACAAGCACATCGTCATTGATGGGCCTCGCCGGCAGGCAGCTGAATAGGCAGCACCGCCAAGAACCAGGAAGAATGGTGAAAGCCGCAAAAGGACATTCATTGTTGTCGACATGAAACAGAGAAGCAACCCCGCGCTCCCCAATTCGCCCTCGTGCATGTGTCTCTTAATGCCACTCCAGTCTTTCGTCCCTTTCTGTGTCTTGTCTGGGAGGGGTGGAGCAGAGGCAAAAGTTCGTTTTCCCCTGCCCTCGAAGCTGTTCGTCCTTGAACGTGGTATCTGCCATCCCATGCTGTATATGGCAACGCGTGTAAGTCCACTTGGTGCGGCTGCGATAAGGCCCGTTGCTAGTATCCGTAGTAGGACCCTTTTTGACAGACCCGAACCCTGCTCTCCCCCCGTTGTCACCGCGTTATTTGGAGGGTAGGAGAGGGGGGGCGCGAATCGACGATCACTGCCTCCTAGCAGCATAGCATTTACCGCGGCATGGCCAACTCCGGGCTCCGACTCCAATAAGGGCATCGACGGGCCGACCGGTAGGATGCGCCAGAAAGGCACTGAGCAGGCAGGACGAGGCAGTCTCGTCGGCCAACTGCCTTGGGCCCGCTGCCAAGCTGCATGGTTTGCAGGCGAGCTTCACCTCTCTGCCGCAGCCGTCGTCCGTCCTGACTCTTCCTGCTCCCACTCGCGTCGTATTTCCGTTGGCGAAAGCGATTCATTGCCTTGCGCCTGCCAGCGATTAGAGGTGGAGATAAGAACAAGGTGATCAGCAGTAAAAGCCGTCAAGCGATCTCGGGGCAAGGCAATCCAATTGTCTCCACAACAGGTGCGACGCCTGAGCGCGTATCTCGAAGGGGTTCTTTCTTTCATGGTGAGGAGCTCAGAATGGGCGTCGGGAGTCGTCCGAGCCATTGGCTGAGAGGTCGGCTGGGTTTCCGGACGCATTGATGAACAGCGCCAGAGGCTGGCGGCCAATCCCGTGGCAAGATCGAAAGGCTTGCCGTTGCCGAACTGTAGGTGCAGTGCGGGATCAGGGAAACGATGGACTTGGAGCAGGACCATCGGCTTGTTGCCGCCACCCTCCAAAGGGCTTCGGGAACTGCGGCTACGGATCCCACCCGCACATCTTCGTCGTCTACGGAGTTCATGCAAGGGGCCCGATTCGAGCGGAGGCGAAGAGACCAGTGGTAGTCAATTGTGCTCGGTACTGCAGCAGACAACAGATCCAGAGCCAGAAACACGGGAATAGCATGCTCACGGTTCCAGGGCTGCAAGACATGTCCCTGATTGCACTGCTTCTTTTGATGGCAGGCTTCGTATGCAGGTCGAGCAGAATGTACACCAGCTACCCTGATTCGAGAAGCATCTGCACAGCTCTTGTTGCCTGTTTGATCTGTCAATGGTTTCATACCTTCCACAAGGGGTATTCCTTGAGCTGTGCGAAGCAACGCCACCCCCGTCAGTCAACAGCTCGAATGTAGCGTTCCATGTTGCATGAAAGGAAATGTTACCTCAACAGCCACGGTCCGGGGTACATAAGTAGGCCGTCGACGGGTGTCGCCGCGTACTCGTACGAATTGCCGGGGGGTTGTTGGTCATGGGCATGCGATTTCCCATGGGCTTTCCTGTCGTTGGTCGGTTCTCAAAGGAGAACATTCCGCCAGCTATCATTTCTCCTTTCCAGACTATTACTCATCTCTTTCATGATGAGGGAAGGGATGTGATGATATGAGAAATGAAATATCTGGCGCCCAAATAAGACAGCCTTGACCGTACGGTGAATAGGGTTCATGTTCATGATGAATGCCGCTTGGTCCATTGGTTCCAGGGTCGTTCAAGACAGATAGCGGGCTTGCCCGGATTGCAAGGGGGGAGCTCAACTCCGGAGCTCGACAAGATACTGGAAAACACCATGGAAAAGAACGTCCAAAAGACCCGAGCAGAACAGCCAGAGTCCCGTGTGGGGGAGCTGGGTCAGGCTCAAGAGCTCCGCAGACGCTTGATGCTAACCGTTTGTTACGCACTCGTCCGTAATAATTTTCGCCCTCCAATCTATCTTCTGCAGAGTTGCCTTTAGCCTGTCTCTGCAGTTGTAGCCGTTGACTGCGGATGCGACGCTACATATCCACTGCCCATGCATGACTTTCAATTCGGAAAATCGCGTGCAGTGTGGATGTAGTACTCGAGCTTTTGTCCATCTGCGGCCCTCGCGGCCTGGGTAGTCAAAGTGGAAATGCTGGGATAAAGGTCCAGGTCGTTTTGCCGCCGACTCGACATGGCGGGGCCTTGAGACTCCAGTTCTGTACGTGTTTGCCGCTGTGATGTCCCGTGTTCTTTCTTCAAGCTCCCCGATACTCAAAATCTGTTGACCATGAGAATTGGTATCCGGAGCCTACGTCCAGCCGTCAGAGACAGGCAAGTATGAGACTGTGCAGAACAACCAAACAATTGCGTGCTGGACCAGGTGTGGTTACTCTCGGCATAGCTCTTGAGCTCGCAGAGTTCCTGCGTGGCGGTTGAGGCTTTTCGTTTGTGTGGCCCTTGTGGTTGTAACCAAGAATGTGATAGTTGGCACTTAGTAAAGCTGTCGACGGATCTGAGCTCTCCGACCCTGCGTGAGAGTATGCGGCCAGATCAAACGGTGTGTGTTGAGTAGCTGCCTCTGGCTGGCCTGCAGCTTGATGAATGAGGAATGAGCACCTGCATGATATGCCAGGGCCCTTCGAACGGTGGTGGAGGGGGAAATCGTCAGTCGCCGATGCAGCGAAATGGCCAGATGCCATTCAGCGCGCCCGTTTTCTTGCCCGACTCCGCGTGGCAGAGGGTATTTGATGGCGATAATGGGAAGCAATCAACAGGTGGGACAGGCCAAGTGATAGGCACCATGCCTGCCAGATGGCGCGTGGACAAGGGTCAGACAGACTTGGAGGGTGACTTGGGTCGCTTGTAGAGTTTCATGCATGCCATCAGATGCCATCATCACAAATTCTGATGGTGGTGCAGTCGAGGAGCTCTGGACCAAGAAAAATTTCTTCATACCTGTGAACGTGAGGGTGGAGTTGCGATGGCAAGGCGTGGAGATCTGTGTGTATGTGCTTGGCAACTAGGTTCAAAGAACTCAAGTTTCCATAAGCATCCTTTGCGCAGACATGCGGGCTCTGGATGTTGGGCATGTTGCAACAAGTCTCCTGACGCCGAGACTTAAACATCGTGACAACACAGTAGACTTGACTTCGGGCGACTCTGCAAGTGTGGCAATAGCAGCACTGCTGCGAAATTGTGTGTCGTAGGCAAAAGCCTCTGGTCACGAACAGGTTTCTGAAGCTAGGAACTTTTGTGGTACAGAGTCTGGGTTGCACTTGAATGACCGCTCTCTGTGCTAGTTCAACGGTCGTCCTAGCTCTCCCGCCAAGTAAAGGCCGAGGTGAATTGCTGGAGAGTCCGTGAGACAATGAAATCAGTTCGCAGCGAATCCACGTGGTTTGACAAAATTCACGGTGTCAGTTCCCCAGGAAAGCATTGCAGGACGTTTCTTCGGCCGAGAGGTTGCGCTTCAAGGGCCCATCTTGGTGCGTGGGGAAGTACCTATGGTAGGACCGCTTTCACGAACAATGCAGTGATCCATGCCTCTCCACGCGGAGAGAAATCCAGGCATGTAATAGCAGCGTCGGCATGAAGTTGGAAACCCAGCGAATCATTTTCTTCTCGCTCTTCTTGGAACCCTTCCCGCGGTCCTTGATGTCTGGGTTGACGGGCCGATAATGGTGAACGAAGAGAACTGCCTGTAGTTCCCCGAAACTACTCAGCATCAGGGGCGTGAGCCGGTCCATACTGCTGAATACCGTCGCCTACATTGAGGCGAAACTTGCCATTACGTCTCGAAAACCAGCATTGGGTCAAGGGTTGGCAGTACATTGTTGGCGAGTGATTCGACGCGCCTTTGCGGGGAAGCATGTCAGCCGACAAGCAGAAAGCGTCTGCGTGAGTCTGGGGAACATCGAGACGGCCGTTTTGCCTTCGTCCATGAGAACGGCCAGAGCTGCTTCCCCGCTATTGCACGGCTCATCATCGGGGTGATTTCCTTCTAGCGGTCTGTTCCGCACACGCCCTGGTCGGGGCTTTGCCAGTCTGCGAGTTGAGGCCATGGGGGCGTAAACCCAAGAACCAATCAAAGAACCAGATGACAACCCCGGAAAACCAGGCCCAGTTTTCAAGGCCCGTCGTTGGCACTAGGATCAATCCGTCAGGACTCCGTTTGCACATACCAGCAATGCGTCCAAGCCGGCTCCGATAGGGCGGCTAGGAAAAGGTACGGACCATCCCAGCAGTGCGAGCCGACGACTCGTGCGAAAGAAAAGAGGATGAAGAGTAAAGCTGCGCTGCGCGGAGAGTCGGCCGTACCAAGGCTGGCGAGCTCCGCTCCACTTGAAACGTTGATAACGCAGGACAGGACGAGGCCAAGCTGGGATGCGCCAATTGACTCGACATCACAACGCCCGACGAAAGGTATCTGGTAAAGGGGCACGAAGCGTTGTAGGGAGCCAAGGGAGTTCTTTGACAGGTCTTCGGTGGCATCACAAGGTGAAGGAGGGTGGTAACGGGACAGAGCGCACACAGAGAGAGTCGTCGAAGCATCACTGCAACGTTGTACTCCCAGTTGGCTCCCTTTCCTCAGCCAATTGGGGGGCAACGATAAAATTCCACGGCCCAGATTTGATAGTGCCTACAATTTGGCATCTTGATTGTATGTTGTGTGAAGGTCCATCCACGGGCATCGGCAACTTCTTCGCTGTCAACCCTGGATTTAGGGATGCGTACCTTGCTTGACCATTAGAACATGAAACAGCCGGGTTCGGGCATTGCCAACGTCATCGGGATCCTGGGTGTACCAGTGTACGGGGCGCGACGGAATGAATGCGAGGGTGTGGAAAAGAGCACAGCTGGGCATATCAGAGCTCATACATACCTTTGGCGTTCTCCTCTGTGACCAAGCCGTAGCCAAGGCACGAATGGCATGTCCGCGGACATCACACCTCAAATCTGCTCTGCCAGGCGGGTCATCGGAAGAGAGTCCAGCCGGATAGTCGGTGGGAGACCTTGATGCCGCCGTTGACAAGCCACTATCTTGTCTCCCGGCTCAGGATCGAGTTGGGCGCGTTTGCGACCCGCAGAGATCGTGATGCTATCCCCATCCAGGGATTCCTCCGGCATTGGGCTCGATTGCTGTGTCGCCAAGCTTCGATGGCCGAAGATGGCCCCATCGCCTTTCAGCTTCGACATGTCGTCCAAGTCGATGGATGGTGTTCAACAAGACGGCGACAAGTCCCGGAACAAAAGCGAGAGCGACCCCGCTTGACGGCATTGGTCGACGCGGGCATTACATAATCCTCTGCCCCCCACGGGCCGAGTGACGACGCTCTCGTCAGGACTCGCTTAACCCAATCGATAAGGTTAAAGAGCAAAGAGGAAAGGGCACCGCAAAGCGAAGGCACTGTGTACATGCAATACATGTATGAGTCGCTGTCGCCCGCACCCAATACAGTACGTAAGGTAATATTTCCCGTCTGGATTTTATATCACATTGGGGGCATAAAGATCGCCTGAGATAAGTAGTCGGCGTAGTTGACGCGGGAAGATCTCTCGGCATCCAGCGCCATTCGCCCAAACAAGCATCGCATCCAGCGCCATCAATATTGTCTGCTAGAAGCGGCCGAGGGACTTTTGCATCACCGCTGCGGCTTTTAGACTTTGGGCTGGGCTTCTACGCCGCGTTCCTCGCCTTTTCTAGCGGCTCGACTCTTTGGCCCCTGGATCTGCAGTCTCCAAAGGGCTTGGTCCACGCGCCACGCGCTCTTTGGTTGTAGATGATCAGGCTCTACACAATAGCACTACTACTACCTACCTAGTATTAGTACTACTATAGTAGATGAACATGCGTTAACAACAGAGCAACTTGAAGCTGTGCGGTTCCGGCCAATGCTGTTAATCCTGCGTCTCCCTCTAGGGACACGGCGTGCCCACCGACAAGCTGCTAACGCAGCCAGCTGGAGCTCCATGCACCAGGTGCCGGTCGTCACTGCAGCTCTTATCTCATTCCAAGGTACCTAGTAGTGCCATTGTCTGTCACTTCGCCAACCTGATAGATTGCACAGGTAATAGTGGGAGCGGGTCAACACGGGCAACATACTCGAGTTATCTTCTCCTGGATGTCTCTTGTTCTGTTTCTCTCCTCTTTTTTCTTCCTTTTCCCTCTCATCATTGAGATGCCCCTCCACCTGTGATAAGGCCTCGAAGATGAGAGGGCAGATTCGCTTACCAAGTAGTATATGGACTGACACAAAACACCACATATGGGCAACGCTTCGAACGCGGCTGCATCTCTTGTGTGCCTCTGGCAACATGCTAGTCGGTCCGGATAGTGTAGCACAAGCAACTTGAGTGGTTGAGTAGAAGACGCAGCCTATTGGCATCGTGATAGCAAGAAGGGTGTAGTCTGTGATGCATGTGACGACGCATCTCTGGCAATGAAAATACAGTTCGCCATCCCGTGGCTTCATGCCTCGCACCGAGACAGATATAGAGAAGAGAAAAAGGGACGAGTAATATACCAGCCTGGCAGGCCTCATCTCCAAGCCAACGTGCATGTGGATCTTGATACACCAGGAGTGCGGCTTTGAACGGCCGTTCGTTTCCGTAGAGGCGTTCTATCTTTCTTCCAGCCCCTCCTCAGCTGTTGGCGAGCTCCGTCCGAACTCTATCTATCAGGTCGGTAGAACACACACGGCCGACACCTTTTCTCGGACCTCTCCTGTAGGCAGCTCTGACGCTGGCACCGACGCCAGCAATCGACCAGAAAGTGAGAGGCGAGAGTTGACAGGATTGGTCATGTTAGAGGCACACCAGAGACCTGAGCAGCTCGACAGACTTATTCAGATGCTGCCGTGGCTGCCTGTCTCGAAGAAACAAGAGTCGATACGCGCTGTGTTTGGTGGAGCTGCCGGTGATCGACACGCCATGCCGCCACCTGTTGGCCCAATCCGGTCACGCTGCCACAACTTGTCGTCTTCATGTCGGCACCGAGCAGCTGACGAGGCGAATGATCACTCCAATGCCATCACTTCAATACTCCTGGTGATCTGATGTGAGCCAGTGGAAAGAGGCGAGGCAAGCCATGTCCGGACAGTGAGCTTTGGTGCGTTAGAGACCTCAAAACAAACCAAGGCGATACATACGTGATGCGACATGCTCGATCCAAGCAATCCCACAGCGCTCATTACAGGGAGGTTGGCAGTCTACACATTCTCCAATCAGTATGTTCCTTTAGGCCATGCCCACCAGTTGCTGCATAGCAGAGTGTGGGAACAGCGACACCAAGAGCCTGGGAAAAACAGAAGAAAGCATGGAGCAGGGGGAAACAAAACAGGCGACAGAAAACAACAACCCACCTGGACAAAGCCTGCATCGAGAGCAGTTTTGATAGCCTAACCCTCGTCGTCTCGCGTGGCTGTCGCATGAACATGCGACTGGGGGGAAATGAAAGACCAATGCTTGGGCGTAACGACACAGCATGTTTCTAGAAGAGCGAATTGCGTTGGTGGCACGAATAGCAGCCAGGCAAGGCACATGTGCCTCAGCGGGCAATCTGCTGAGGTTGTTGAAGAACCATGAACCCTGCTCAAGTCCGCTCGACACACGCCTGCTGCCAGACAACAGTCTCTTACCCTGCAAATAGACTACTTACTACCCAGGAATTGCCTGCACATACTACATACTCGTCTATGGCGTGGGACGGTGGGCGCCGTCCGGGATCCAACGCAGTGAGACGCTGAATCAGATCAAGCCAGGCCAGGCCAGCGATCGGCGAGGTGCTGCTGCGCGGGAATTTGATGCGATAGAAAGCAAGCATCTTCTGATAAGACCTAGGCTGCGGACGTGATCCATGGATCTTTACGATAGCAGACAGCACGGGTTCCGAGCATTCAGCATTCTCGCAGGGGCCCTGGACCGGTGTAACAATCGCCTTGCTGCGGCGTCCACCTAGTCTGCCATGCCCCCGGACCGAGGCGGAAAAGCGAATACGTCTGGTGCAAGCACGAGTTCCGCCTGGCGTGTCGACTCTCCGTCCCCTGGCGCGTAGTGGGGGGAGGGGTGCAGCGCCCCTCCGCATATGCTACTGTACTTGAACGACGCTGCCCAAACCTGCCTCTCGTGAAAGGAGGCGGCGCTCCGTTTCGTGGTGCTAACGGCCCCTCAGACGGGACGGAGCAACTTGAAATGCAATGGAACACTTGCGCATTTCATTAGCATCATTAGCAGAAAAGCAACGAGGAGGCTTTCTGTGAAGAATGGCATGCCCTGAATCGTACACGTCCTCGATAGGCGTTTGTCTAGGTGCGCCATGCCGCGCTTGATGTCAATCCATGTAAGGCTGCCCGCCACTCGTAGCCAAGACATCAGATTGCTACCCGGAAACATCTCGTCACTGGCCAAAGGCTATGAACTTGTGGCGTCGACTGACTCTTCTTCACCGACCGTTGGTCGAGATCGCATGATATCAAATGGTGGCCTTGGATGTTGCGCCGCAGACAGCAGTCCTCACTGTGTGCTGAGAGGCTGCCGCCTCGTCCAATGACACGCAGCACCGGTCCTCTGCGCCGTTCTGACACCGTCTCGGGCGTTGAAGATGGTCCTTCATCTAACCACGTCGCTCCACTTGGTATCGAGCGATTGTCGCTGCCGTGACTTGCTAGCTGCCAGTGGCTACAACCACACCGAGTCGCCAGGGACATCACACGTGTGCACCAGATGCGTGATCCGCGGCGTGACAGGAACCGAAGAGACATCTTGCTTGCATTGGAGGATCGTCGAGGCGGCTATCTGTCGATGCTCTGCTGCTGATCTCCGGCACGTCGCGTGAAGGTTGGAGACGGACGCAGGGCCCAGCCGTGTTTCGAGAAATGGTGGACAAGGTGAAGCAAAAGTGTCAGTGTGAAGGGGACCGGATGGCCTTTGGGCATTGGTCGTACCTATTATTACTGGTGCAGGTGCAGGCGCTCTTGATCATAAAATCTAAGGTAGGAACTCCGTGGGTAGCTTCCTTCTGTCGGGTTTCAGAGGGCAAGAGGACATGGACGTCTTGGCGCGCAAGTGGTTGGCAAGTGCCAGGTGGATACTGCCAGGTTGTATCGTAGGCGGTGGGCACGACGTGTGTGGTAAACCGTACCTGTCTTGCTATGTACCAGCTGGCGGCATCGTGGGCTTACCGGTACCAGATGGCTAGACTCGCGCTCGTACTCCCTACTTGTGCGATACGTCAGGTTACAGGTCCCGTCTGCACGGAGCACGGAACAGAGCATGGAGCATCCAAAGTGCGCCTTCTGTCTACACTCGTGCATGTAACTATGTACTGTAAAATTCGGCAGCAGCAGCTCAAAAGGTGGCAGCAGCGGCAAGAGAGCGAAACGCGGGCATCAGGGCAAGCGCATCCTCTCACGACAGGAACCTTCAATGAGCTTCCACGTCTTCTGCAGCGAACAAACGCCTCGCAGGGCAGAAGCCAACGACACAGACGCGTCGATCGACAGCACATGGCCCTACCTTAGTCGACAGTAGCCCAGAGGGCTAGACCAAGCCTCTCTTCACCGTTGGGCCAAGCCCAGGTGTCAGATGAGATCAACGGCTTCTGCCACGGCATCTGTCGCTGGTCGGGCCAACAGCACGATGCTAGCCTCGGGCCCTGCGACTAGTCCGCCGGGGTGACAGGGCCATCCGGTTGGTGGCATTTTCCAGGCGGCTCTCCTCCATACCGACGAACGTCGCACCTTGAGTGCTCATGGATCTCCTCCCTTCTGGCCCGTTGCGCTGCTGCTGCTGCGAGGTACTGCTGCTGCCCCGGAGTACAGCTCCCGACAAGCTGGTTACCCGCTCTGGGCCCTGACAATCAGCTACGACGATGACTCGGCTGTGCCTGCAGCGAGTGTTTCTGCTTGGCCGGTGAGTGGTGGCGTTGTGTTTCCGCGTGCGATCCCCCCCTTCTGGCGCAGAGTCAGTCCTGGGCTGAGCCGGGCATGGTTGAGTGAGAGTGAGCATGACGAAGGCAGCCAGCAGAGGCGGGAGTTTTCTCTGCGTGAGATTTGGGGGCGCCTTTCCCTCTGCCGATGCACAAAATTTCCCGGCGTTCGGACGAAATCGCCCACGACACCACACCTTGCTCGTCCGCTAGCCCTTCAGGCAACAAATGGGCCAGACCAGCAACAACGGCCCGCGTCCGCTCCCCCACAGCACAGCAGGCACCGTGTCGGTTGTCAGCCATCCAGCCAGTCAGTCAGTCAGACAAACAGGTTCGCTGCCCATCGGCGATGATATCGCAAGCTGCTGCGTGCGGGCGAGGCCAAGTGCATGCCCGCTGCTCACATGCATTGGTGGTGGGTGCGTCCTAAGCAGAATGTCGCACACTGACAGTCCCTCACCTTATTTGCGTCACTCGTCGTCGTCTCACGATGCCCCTCTCGAGAGCATTGACTGCGGCATTGTTTGATGCTTGCTAATCCTGGCGGGGGTATCATTTTATCCTTCGCCAGGCTCGTACGAGGAGTCCATGACCTTGAAGGCTGCGCGCCGCTGTTACCGGCTCTCGCTCGAAGAATAATACCTAGGAGTCGGTCCTTGGCGGTGGTAGAATGCATCAACTGGTTCGGCCGACACTACCGGCCGTGTCTGCCCTCGAGCGGCGGAAGGTCCTCAGGCGCTTTTCCCCAGGGGCCTGCAAGACCTCTGCGCTTCCTCGTTTGACCACTCGATATGACCGCCTTGGTCAACACCCTCATAGGCGCAGCTCCAGCACTCTCATCATGGAACGAGGACCACTAGCATGCGGCGGCCGCCTCCGAAGACAAAGGCTCCCGCGAGTACTGCTACCAGGTTCCTACCAGGCACCTAGCCGTATGGGCAGGGCCAGACAGGGCCGTGGAGTCACAGTACGAGACGCATCTGCGTGGTGAACGCCGGCTCCGAGTGGATTCGCTGTGGGTTTTGCAAAAGGACCTGTGCAATGGGAGCCACAGCAACGCTAGACACCAACTGTAGCCGCTTCCAGGGCCCCCTAGCGCCTCACTGCTCCGGAGCCAGACGACGTCTTGTCCCAGCATTGAGCGCCAGACCGGCTTGGTTGAGTCTCCCAAGGACGTTGTCTAATCTCATGGTCGTCTTAGTCAAAGGGCGGCGCCGGCAGAGTAGGTCCGTCAGCTCTCGATTTGTTCCGTTCAAGGGGATTCCGTGGGTCTGCAAGCTCATAAGCGCTGTCTACTCCGTGCTGCTTCGTGCTTCATATCCTCGGCTGTTGCGATTACGGTACGAGAGCTCACTGCTGTGGACCTGGGAAATCGACGCTGCACTTGTCCATGCAAGAGCATTTCGACGGCTGACTTGCCGGACACGGCGTGACCGAGGCCGACGGAAACAGAAACATATGATTGCATGTTTCATCTTGTATCCAAGAATAAAGGCAGAGGAAACGTTTCGCTCAACTCTTGCATACAAACGGGTATGCCTGCGAGTTTCAACCGTTCGTCATCCTCAGGACTGGGAGCAAGTGCAAGCAGTACTCTGATGGCCCGGACGCCATGGGAAGGGGGTGGCCTGCGCGCCAGAAGCCCATTCACAAGCACTGTCCATGTGCCAATACCAGTCCATGCATTGACTTGAGATGCCCTGGGGGTTCGTCTCTGCAGCTTTGCTACCTAGTGTCTGCATGCTGGTACCTACTAGCAGCGGAGCTGGGTAGAAGTGTCTGCCCGCCTCATCTACGAAGGCTCATGCCGCACACCCTCTCGCATCCCTTCCCCAATCGAAGACCCCCATCTAAGCATACCCCGGCTTGCCCTGATGGCAGGGGACCGGCATCAAAGACAGAACGGCCCTAATCGCCCCCCCTGTTTCCCCATCATGCAGCACATGCCTTACTACCCACCCTGTCTGCGGCTCTCTTGACTTGGGGCCCCTTGTCACTCGGGAGTCCTTGGGATGCCAGCCTGCCAGAGTGGCCGACCGAGGGTGGTCTTGTCTACACACCCCTCCTTGGAGAAAAGAATCCCGGCCCTAAGCTAGGCTCTCTTCATGTGCCAGGCCCGCTGATCTCCTCTTTGCCCTGGGCTGCTGGCTCTGACTGCAGAGGACGGGGATTCAATCCAGATAGCCCACCACCGTGAAATCACTTGTAAGTCGCCCCTGGCTCACGATCCATGGCACAAGCGTCCCGGCTGCCACTGCCTTTGCCGCTACTGCGAAGTGCCACTCTGACCTTGATGCTTTGTGAGCCGGTCCATATCAGCCGGGTCCATGACTGCGCCGGCTCACACCACCACGCAGAACTCCCGTCCCTTTGATACATAACCTCCGTCATGCCCGTCCTCAACTGAGGTTTCATGCTCTCAGCACAACTCGCTTCATTGGCATAATCAATTCTGCTACAGAGTACACGGTCTTACATCTCTCTTCTTCCCAACCTTCCTTATATTTTCCCCATTTGTCTTCAGCAACTACTTGGCGTCGATATCAACTATACCCCCCCCACCACTCGTCTAGATCTTCGGGACCTGGAGGACTCTACAACCTGTCAAGCAGTTCAATCTCCTCTTCTTTACCCAAGGAAAAGAAGAGACACGCCTCCATACTCTTGCAAATAACCTCAACAATCTCGTCCACCACCATGACTGCTCCGTTAGCACAACCCATCGTGGCCGTGGCTGCCAAGGACACGGCGGCTACCATCCGCAAGCGCAGAAGACGCGCCCCTGCTGGTGGTGCCACGGACGACTGCTTTACATGCTCCAAGCGCAATGTCAAATGCGATCGACGCCGGCCCTACTGCTCCCAATGCCTCGAGATCGGCAACGAATGCTCTGGGTACAAGACTCAGCTCACCTGGGGTGTCGGCGTTGCCAGCCGCGGCAAGCTTCGCGGGCTGTCTTTGCCCATCGCAAAGGCGCCTCCGGTCACCCGCGAGCCGAAGAAGTCGCCCGTGTCTCGGGCAAGGGCCCAGTCAAGCGCCGCAGCTCTCTCGACAAAAGTAGCTCGAAGCCCAATTGATATCCCGTCAACCACGCATACGGCCTCGACGCCAAGCACCCCGGCATACCAAGTACCTGCGTACGACTACCTCTCCATCTCCCACCACCACAGCCATGCCCCGTCACTGTCCCAGAGCAGCTGGGGCAGCGTTGGCTACGCACCCAGCCTTGTGCACTCGCCAGACGGAACACCAAGATATGCCAGATATCCTCTCCATCTCAGTACCGATGCGCTCTCTTCCTCGTGCGAGTCGGTCGGCAGTGAAGTGGACTATCTTTCTCCAATGAGCCAATCGTATGCTCGCGAAGAAATCCCCTTCCACCACAGCCCGACCATCTTGTACGAAGGATATCCTACTCAGCACAGCTCCCCCATCGCGCAGAGCCCCCCAACTGTGCTGGTGCTTGACCACTGTCGCGCCCCTACTTCTTATCCCGGGCTGGTCTATGCCCCCTCGGAGGCCCATCATGCGCTTAGCCACCACCATATGGATCCCTATGAGTCGCACCTTGGCCACAAACTTATGCGGGGGTGTGAAAGCCTCAGTGAGCATCACATGGCGCCCTGCCCGGCCTACCCCTTCTAATGCGCGAGCAGGTGTTCCTGAAGTCGAAGCCGGCGCCGCGGGTGGCTCCCCTCCGCCATTCACACGAAGAGAAGCTCCAGTGCAGAGGCGCCATAGCAGTGGCCAAGTGCAACAATGGTTTGGACAAGCTGGCGCCAAGTCGGCTCTGCTGGCCAAGATGCCCTTTTTCATGGATTATTTCAGGATCACCATGGCCCCTTCTATGGTCTTCATAGATGGGCCCCACAACCCCTTCAGAGAACACGTCCTTCGTCTGGCACGAGACAGCCCGAGCGTGCAGCACGCCATCTGTGCGTTATCGGCCTGCAACCTGCGAATGAAGAGGAGGCTGAGCTTAGGATACGGAACGAGCGAGTTGCTCGCAACCCTAATGGCGGAGAAGCAGACTACTGAGGCGACTCCGGGATCAGAGCTGGAGGACAAGTCACTTTCTGATGAGATACAACACCGCAACATGGCTGTTCACCTCTTGAATCAGCAGCTCGGCGACCCGTCGACGTCGTGCCATGACTCGGCGCTTGCAACAATCCTCCTTCTCTGTCACTATCGAATGGTTGAGTCCGGCATTGCAAAGTTCCATACGCAGTTTGCAGGTGTGCGCAAGATACTCGCCATGAGGAGATCCCGAGGCTCTACTTCTTCCAGGGATTCTACATGGATGGAGGCTCTATTTACATACTTTGACGCCATTTCGGCTAGCATCAACGAGCGAGAAGCACAGCTGGCTCCTGGCTTCGAAGGGGTGTCTCCTGACGTGCAGGATCTGCCTGCAGGATCAGAAAACATGACTGGTTGTGATCGTACCCTCTTCAAGACCATTGGCAAGTTAGGTCGCCTGAACCTCTTATCACAACATCGTCCCGTACAAGGCATGGGCGAACCAATTCACACGCAGCAGGAGGCTGACGGACGCACTGAATCGAGTTCGACTCCTCGCCCAGGCGAAGGCGACTTGGCCACCAAGTTCGACGACGACGAGATGCTTGCCTCTGCGATGTATTCCTCGATATCCTTTGACGAAGGCCAATACATTTTCTGGAGGGAGTGGAGAGCCGCACGGCAAGAGCTTCAGGATTGGCGATTCGACGCGACCGCGGTGGCCATGTCACTACCGGGATCACCAACCGCAGGCCAGGTGCGCGATCTGGGAGCTGTTTCCGAGGCATTCCGGTACGCGGCCTTGCTCTACTCTGAGAGGCTGGCGAATCCACAGGAGCCTTCGACGCACAGCAACTTCCAGAATCTGGTTAGCCAGGTTATACATCACGCAACAAGCCTGGAGACCAGTAGCGCCGCAGAAAAGTTCTTGCTGTGGCCCCTGTTCGTGGCTGGGTCGGAGTGCATCGTGGAGTCTCAGCAGAGCATCATACGCGA
Source organism: Trichoderma sp. PF4103 (assembly GCA_023628735.1). Taxonomy (NCBI): domain Eukaryota; kingdom Fungi; phylum Ascomycota; class Sordariomycetes; order Hypocreales; family Hypocreaceae; genus Trichoderma; species Trichoderma sp. PF4103. Next base: position 226,479 of record JAMAKC010000040.1, on the reverse strand, counting down.
CAAGTGTCGCGGCATCATGAGCCGATCTGGTTACATGAACAACTTGGCAGCGCTGGCCGTCCTAGAGCGGCTGTGGTCAGGGGACGTCGAGAGCGAAGCTAAACTTCGCTTCTACGACGCCGCGGAAACTGCCAGAGGTCCCTTCAACTGGACCAAGTGTCTCGGCGGGCCAGGCGCCGGGGTCGAGTGGATCATGTTCTGATTTACCTGGAATCTTTCTTTGCCTTCTACAATGGCACAATGCCTCGTGGTGTTATCGTGGAGGGTGGAAACGGTCTTGTCAAAAAAAAAAAAAAAAATTATCTTCCTTCCTGTTTCGACTATACATATTCTGCACGTGGCTTGTCTGCTAGGCATTGGTCTGTTTTTTTTGTCTTTTACCCCTGTGTGTATATTTCTTTGGTTCGTCGATTGACCTGTACGTTATTGTATGGATGGGAAAACAAAAAATCTGTGTATACTAGCTTGTTGGGCATCTATGATGAGCGGCGATGAATGTTTGGATATACTGTATGCTTGGGATTATCGATCTAGTTTATTGGTTGCATTAGCTGGAGGGAATCTACACCTTGACATGAACTTTGACATATTTTCCCTTAAACAGTCAGTGAATGATACTGTAACAAGTAGTACCTGTCTCCAGGTGATGTACATGAGCACACCCAGTCGATTCACCGAGAGCTCTCACTTCATGTTTAGGCTGGCCACCTTATCAAGATGCCCCCGTCCTCCCTCCCTCCGTACCCGTACGAACATGCATGCACTAATGACACTTAGCACCCGTGTGATAGAGATACGAGAGAGAGACGCCGGCGTCAAAGTGGTCGATACCGTTGCCGTTAGCTTTCGGCGTGGCCGGTTTCAACAAGCCCAAAGCAAACGCGCTCCACGCGGCGGGTTGACGCGGACCGGCTGGACCAAAGACTCCGTACGTCCATCCGCTGTAACGGAAGAGTAGACAAGCAAGCACGAAGTACACTACTCACTTAGGCGTCTTGTAGCGTGGGTAGCAGTCGACTATTGAACTGCAAGGCACCAGGAACAAGGCACCTGCATCGTAGCATTGCCAGGAACGGAGAGGCAGAGAGAGGTGGTAGTGTGGTACTAACAAGAATAGACTCTGTACTCCGTGGCGGGAGCACACAAGGCTTGAGACAGTTGAACAGAAGCATACGGGGGATTCCCGTGAGTGTTGATCCTCCTCCAATGCATCCGCCATATGGCCTTTTGGGGCAGGGTGGGGGGGCGTGTTGTTCGAACGAACATCAGTATCAGTTGGCCCGAGACCCGAGACGAGGGATCGAAAGAGGCAATGGGGTGATGACAGGGAGGTGGGTTGAGGCTTTGGCGTGTGCCACCATCTTGCGGATTGATATGAGCTTCAGAGGCGTGGGCGAGCGAGACGCATCGAGATTCGGCGCCTTTCTCTCTTCCTCACACCCTGGCTGAGCGCTTTTCGTTGCGAAAGATTTTAGTGGCAGCGGGGACAGATTCGGCAGATGCCTCGAGTAAGCGGAATATTCTCGATGTCGAGGCGACTACGGTCCGCACGAACGGGAAGTTTGTTTGGGGGCCAGTGAGCACGAGCGAAGCTTACTCAAAGGTGAACAGGTGTGGTTCATCCTAGCATGGCGTGTAAATTGCCGGCGAGGGAGGGAGGTGAGATTTTCAGGGTCCGTCAAGGTGTTAGTCCCATTCTCCTCGCATCGGTCATGCTGTCATGCACATCCTCTGCCTGTTTCGATCGACTTGCAGGAGGTGGGGGATGACTTGGAAAGGGGAATTGATCGTTCCATGGAAGTTGATGTGTGGTTTTGTCGTCTGCCTGTATGGGATGTCCCCATCATCTGTTACACTCTCGTACCAGAGCGGACGGCGGCGTCTCCGTGTATCCAAGAGCGGGTAACGGTGAGAGTCAATGTGCTAGAGGGTGGAAGAGGCGCGGCACGTACCGCCGTCGGCAGGTACTCGTCCGATGGCAGGCTTCGGGAGAGATACAGGCGAGGAACCTCCTGGATGTACTGTAAGACGAGGCCCCGTTTCTCCACAGCCTGCCATGAGATCATTTCACTTGGCCGGCTTGCCTTCGTCTAGGCGTGCTGTTTCGAGGCATGGCTATTGCGCGATTTCCGAAACCCGGTCAGTCCATGATTCAAGCATCGTGATGCCGTGAAGATTATGAAGAGATATATTTGCAGAATTTCTCCGGAGCTGGCTCTGTGTACAGGGGAGCCAGGTCCGTGTCTCGTCGGCTAAAGTATGTCATCGGGCTGTGATTCCTGACATGATGGGCCTTTCCTTGTCCAGGGGAACCGGACATTGATAGGTGAGTCGCGCACTTGCGGACCCCATGGAACCGACAAACGACCAAAGGGCAGGACGCAAGACCAGAGAAGCAGAAAAAATCCGGATCTCTCAGGCATCTTGCTCGGCCGCTCGCGCTTATGAGCTCAGCCATTCGGGACGGGAATAGCAGCAAACAAGGTGTTGGCGGCTCCAGAAGATATCAGATAGAGCGTAAGCAGAGAGATTGCAGTGGTCTGAGCGTGCGTGAGGTTCGATTGTGGAGGCGTATCTGGTGGCGAGCCAAAGGACCCAGCAGGGGGTGTTCTAATCGCAAGCGGTATTGAGAACAGTTTGCGATGAATGAAGTCCAACTGCTGGGCTGCAGTTCTCTTTTCGCTGTCCCCGTCTGCTTGGAGATGACTCCTTGTGACTGATCTTGATAGGACCAAAACCAAGCCTGGCTGTTGCGAGCCAGCGACGAGACGGCGTTGGTTTTGGGTCCCATGCCCTCTCTGTGAAGATCCAGCTTATCCGACGTGTCAGCCGTCGAGACCAAGAAAGGGAACGGCTGGCGCCAGCGCTGCCATATCGAAGATTCACCATAGAGAGTAATCGGCTCTCGGATTGGGTGCCTGTGATTGGCTCGCTACCACCACGGGCCAGACCGCGGAACGACCAGGGCGACAGATGCGGGAAAACGTAGTAGCTAGGGAGAGAGGAGAGAACGTGGGCGAGAAGCGATACGGCATGTCATCCTCGAAACTGAAAGCCGGCACGCCAGTCCTCGAACCCGTCTTGGCCGAGTCGACGTTGTGGACCTTGATGGACGTTCGGCACTTCCATCGGGATCTCAACTTAGACCTGGACAAGAGCAGCCACGTTGGCGCTTACACCCACGAGTGCCGTTGACAGCGATTCAAGAGGGGCCAACGGGGTGCTGGGGCGAGGCTAACGGCTGGGGGAAAGGTCGACACGCCTAGGACTTAGTACTCATACTAGGAACAGATTTGGCCGACTCTCTTTTCCGTGTCTCGCAAGGTTTCCGCCGGCAGAGAAGGCATCTGCTTGTGCCACCGGTCGATTACAAAACAAGAATTCGCAGCCATCACGGTGGCTATGGGGCCCCGACGAAGTTCATTTCCCTTGTCTGCCGGGCTTCCGCTTCTCTCCGTATTAGTACAAGCCGTCGAGTTCGTTTTGAGTCTAAGCAGGGCTGGATGGGGAGCTTCAAAGTAAGCATATCATACTTCTGGAGCGATGCATGAATCGGACGCTCCGTTACGCGCACCGTCTGCAGCACTACGGGCGGCTAGTCCAGACGCAAGGCGTCGACTCCGGACAGCAGGAGGAGGAACGTGGTGCTGGCGAATGGCATCGTGGAGCCTCGGTGTTTGGACAGAGCCTGGCGTGGCAAGCGGAGACGCGGGAGGCTTCTGGAGTCGAGCTGGCGAGACAAAAACGCCAACTGAGCGGATGGACACGCTGTGGGGGGAGGGGCGGGAAGCAGTGATTCCAGTGCCAGGGGCGCGGGGAACCGAAGACGGGGCTTGAGAGCCTGGGCGTGTCGTTGTACACTGCAGGCCTCAGACTCTGTGCTTGCTGTGATGCCAGTCGAGGCTGTGATTGTGGTGATGTCTCCGGGTAAGGCAAAGATGTCGGACAACGGAGGACGGATAGTGGCCCGGAGGCGCAGATATTCCGGAGTGCGACGCTGCTGAGGAAGCTGCAGCTTGGCTGTCGACCTTGACTCCTGCCTGCTCTTGCTGGTTTACTCCTCAGAGGCAAGCAAGCGGACGATACGGATAAGAGAGGTCACGAGGCAAGTCACGAGAAACAAAGCCAAAACCGTCCTGGGGGACGTGGACTGCGTGTACACATCTGCAAAGAGGACCAGCTTCTTACCTTAGGTGCATGGTGCATCACCATCACCATCACCATCACGGTCATACGCGTGCGCTAGCCAAGACCCAGGCGCAAGGCACAGACAGGCACAGACAGACAGGCACCGGAACAGACACAGACGCGCGACCAGCGACAAATCAAAGCAAACCCCGTCCATCCGTCGGTCCCAGCGGCGCCATGCAAGTGGAACTACGGAGCACTTGGGTTGTGCCTGTATGAGCACCCACAGAGTCGTCGACTCTATCAAGGTGGCGCTCCACAGCCTGCAGACGACGCCAGGCCTTCTGGACGGATCAATGCCATCACCAACTCCACCAGCCATCTCGCAGCTCTGCCCTGGCCATGGGCCTACGGAGGCGTGTTGTTCCTCGTGAAAATCGCTTTGCAACTTTGTCGCTGGGCTTCGTGCTATTTCCAGGCTGCATGGCTGGGCTGAGCCTCGCTTTGCCTTACGAGCCCTGGATCCAGGCGCTTGCACCGAAAATCCGTCCGGGGGAGCAAGGCCTATTCTTGCAGTTTCGCCAGGGCGTGAGAAGAGAGGGGAATGTGCTAGGACTAGCATGGAAGACATGTTGACCCTACCAGGCACCGCACTCCCTTGCCCCGGTCAATTGCAGTCCACATGATCGCGAAGCCCAAGTCCAGATTTGAGGCGCCCAGTCACGAACCGCAGGTACGGAGGTATATACAACACAGTCAATATCTTGGAGGGCAAAACCAGGGCAAGGATGGACGTGGGAGACGCAGCGCGAACACCGTGGGTTAGAGCAGCAGTTGACCCCTTGACTTGCTCCAGCTTTCCAGGTCCCCCTAGCGCGACGTGTTCCTGTTCTGACAGGCCTTTACGGGCTAGCCTGGTGGTGGGAATAGTTGGCGTCAGTACTACTACTATCAACGGCCGGGCTGCGGCGGATCTGCAGATTCCACCAGTGCCTCTGCCCCACGGCATGGGATGGGCTTTGGGGGACAAATCAGGGGAGGGGTGCATCTACCAGTCCTGGCGTTTGTTTGGTCTCGAGGCCAATCCCATGCTCCCGCTTGCTGCTCGCGAAAGCTATGCCTCAAACGGCACAGCTTGCTGTCGGTTCTCGTGCCCTCGGCCTAGCATGATGGAATGACTTTTGCGACTGGAAACAACGAGACGTCTGGATCAATCTTTAGCGCATTGGTTCATCAATGGAGTGTACGACAAGCTGTGAAGGGCATGGACATGGTTCGGCTTACACGAACTCCGAGTTCCCCCTCCATCATCATTCCCTGGACGCGGGTCAGCTCAGGCAATGCGCAAGTCGCTCGTTTAGGGTCCTAATTATAGGTCTGGATCGGTTCCCCATACTTTTGACGTCACTCACACGGCGAACCTACTCAGGGTGCACGACAAATGCAGGACCGAATCAATGTCCACGGCTATTACTACCTGATGCCAACAGCATGTTACCAATACCACAGCTCTTCCTGTTGAGTATGCGGACGATGGAGGGATTCATGTCCGAGGACCTCCTTCAGGCATCTGGTGTAGACATGGCCGTCTGTATTGCTATTCACAAACCAGATGACTTACGTTCAACTTCACAGAGCCTTCTCTCTCTCTTCCGTCAACCGACCCGTTCGTCGATCCGGGCGATGTCCAGGTCAGACAACGAGGCCGGTAATCAATTTATCGATCAGCCATCTCGCTATTGCCGAAAATCCTTCCCACACCCTATCCCATGATAGCCGGGCTTACCACGGTCGTCGTCAAGGTCAAGGTTCCGACTCTGGACCATCGACATGAACGTGAACAACGACATGGGCATGGACATGGTCAAGGGCAAGGCCAAGGTCAAGCCGCAAGCCTCAAGGGGTCATGGCGACTGCATCCAAAGATGGGCCCCCATGTTCTTCATTCCCCATGTCGTCCGCAAACGCTTCCCGGTGGCACAACGGGCCCCTAGCGGCGATGCTGTTAACATTACAAAGACTTGTACTCCTTCACCGGTTACAACACGTCGGCAGTGCTCCATCTGCTACTCTCAAGTGCTTATACGCCGACTTGCAAGCTCTACCTAGCATCTGCTAGTGCCAGCATTTGTATGCAGGCGTGCACAGACGGCGGTGTTGGGGCCTTGTTCGATTTTGCCATCCATGAAGAGGAGCCCAAGTGCTTCATCTAATGTATCCTTGTATTCATAACAACACCCTCAGTCTAGGGACCCCTTCCTCTCGTCTCCCTTTTCGTTCTTCTCCCCATGGAAAACGCGCCATTCCACTGACATGTAACCATCACTAACGGAAACTGTCATTGGGGCGTGCTACAGTCGCGGCGGTTCACCTGTGTGAGTTACTTGCCGTTTCTCACACCCCTCCCACACGGACGATGTGCTTAGATACAAGTCTATTTGCATGGACTTCATGTGAGTCCATACGAGTACTACGCACTTGCGTGGCTCTCAGTCTTGACCAGTGCCTCGCGCGTACACACTTCTATCATTCCTCTCCAGACTCCTCTTTCTGGGCCTGGCTGTAATATGAACGTTGCTTACAATTACATCTCCTCGCAAGTTCGAAAGCAGCCACAGGTCCATCAGCTGGATTGTCCAGATAGGTCGAGTCAACGAGACGAAGAGACGAATACAGGAACCGTATGCCGAACCCTGTTCTCTCACAGCAATCACCACGTGATGGCGACAAACCGAATCGGTACAGCCGTGTCGTGATTTGTTCCAACGGATGTTGATGTTACATACCAACAAAACATACAGCTCCTAGTGGCATGGGGTGCAGCTGGAGCTGAGCTAAACTGTATCAGATATGAAATGCTACATGGCAAGCCCCCCCCTGTGCACCGTCACTAACATCCAGGGGAAAGGTCTAGCAACACAACATGGTTGCATGCCACTGGCAAATACATCACCATGTTGCTGTTCCCATTGTTTCATCCTTGCAGCAAGTATTATCTTGCTGCCTAAAACTATCGAATCTTTTCCAACAACCTATACACTCCGGGTTGCTGACTATTCCTCCTGTGACTAGAAAAGGCGGCATACAACGACTACGACGTATGCCAAGCGACAAGGACCTCACCCGAGCGGACAGACATCCTCCTTGCCAGCCGGACCAAGCATCAACATACCCCTGGCTCAACAGCCCAATCGGCTTCTGATGCTAGTACAGTTTCGTCGATCATGAAAGCGGAGAAGCACCCTTACGGATCACGCCCTCTACATACATGCTAGCAGTAGTAAGGTATGTATGTACAGCGAGAACTGTACCCGGTCTCTGCAGGCCCTGGCCCTTGGCCTCTTGCCTTGCACTTGTAACGACGCCTTTGATCCCCTTCAATATCAATTACGCCCGACATGGCCCCGAATGTGGAGGAACAGGCATGTCGGGGATAATCGCCTCTCCCTTGTGTGTGACGCGACAAATGCCCGACTGTCCGATTGCTTTCCCTGCTTTGCCGCGGCTCGAGATGCATCCTGCCCTGCCAACAGCCCTTCGAGCTCATGGGAAACATGGCTTCACTGAGACGTAGCTAGGCCGATTCTATCTATAGGCTTGGACGGCATTTGCATCTTTTGGGGGCAAGCTTCGTTGGTCTTTGTCCTTGTCAGCCAATGTTGGCTGTCCGCAACCGAGTCCAACTGTCAAGCTCTCTGTCTGCTACTAAACTGTACAGACATCGTCACCGCTCTGTTTCTGGTTGTATGCTTGTACTAACGTCAGGTCCGCACGTCTCACCGTCAACCCATGTTGCCAACCCATGGTTGTTTCTTCGCATGGATGTCTGTAACAAGCCAGGCCACCCCTACTGTCAATCGATGAGTAAACAACCGCCACCCACGCGCTTTTGACGAGTAACCATAAGCAGACAGCTGTTTGGCCGATGATGCTGATCCTGTGCAAACAGCCATCGAGCATCAAGCGTGAGAATCGGCTCTCAAAGATAGCTCAAAGCAGGCTCCAGCTGAGAATGAAGGCACTGAGAGTTATGGAGCAGCATGTACGGAATAGACGGGAAGATGAGCTCGACGCAACTCGAGCAAACGAGGCCATCCCGTACCCGTGCTTGTCTGGCCATTGTGGGAGATGAAGTTGAGTTTTGCTGCCCTTGGTTTTGCAAGCTTCGATGTCTTATTATCAATCTGCATACTAATATCAGTTCGAGCCCGGTAATAGCGACAATCTAGACTACTTCATCCATGGTTCGAGTTTCCTCATGGTACGCATTCCACCCTATAGTTGAGCGCTACAATGGAAAACAATTACCATGGCAATACGACCACGTGAGATAGCAGCAGCAGTCTGACACTATCAACCTCTCGAACTTGGGTCGCAGACTTTGAATGCCGGGCGTCAGCCTTGTCAATTCGATGTTCCGCCCGGCCCGCGCGCATCAAGGGAGGAGCCTCGCTTCCGCAGGCTTATCACCACCTGTTGGTCTCTCCAACGGCTCGGTCAAGCTCTTCAACCAATGTCGGAATTATTTGTCTTCGAATGCCGTCGGTAATTGCTGTTATGGCCTCGCTTATCCCACCCGTCCGAGGCACATTTTGCCCAACTTCAACTGCTTACTCGTATGAGAGTCTCACCGGCGCCCCGTCATTTGCGGCATAATATGCAGCCGTCATCCAATCCTCTCTGGGTCATCTATTTCCCCCCTGTTATTACTGTTCCCTACCACCAAATGTGCGATTCCGATCTCACGCTTACACGTTCTTCCACCCCCACAGGACACACTACGCAGATACGAACGGTTGTCTTCCTTGACCTCGCCTCGTCTGCAGAGTAGACGAGCTCCCGACCCTTGGTCCTTTGGACCCCATTTGCGAACAAGGCCACCCTTTTACAGGCTCTCTTTGGCAACTGCAGCGCCCTATGATGGCTATTTCGAACGTGCAAGGCTGTGTGATTACACATCTCTTTTGCCTTGCCGAGTCGTAACGGCGGAACATTTGCACACGCCCGCCTTGTCAGGGCCACGATGGCACTTCGGCAATTGGAAGTGAGAGAGCAGCAAAAGTGATGACTGGAGTCGTATGCGCTCCCCCCACAGACTCCCCCGTGCATCTAGTTTAGAGAGGAGAGCATCATTGGCGGCCTTGTTCGGTCCCCGAAAATGCAGGGTGTTTTCACGCAAGAGGGAAGAGCTAGAAGCTCCGCGAGAAGCATCACTGGTGCCTGGAATCATTCGTGCTCAAAGAAGCACATGCATGATCCGTAAGTCCGTTGTAGGGGCTGTCGGTTTCTCCGGGCTTCTGCTTATCCGACGATGAATCAACTGCAGCAATGGACAACGGCATATCTGTTCTTCGCCGTCTTTGCGAATAAGCGTGCCTTTGGGAGTGAATCAAGTCCTTTCACCGCATTACAATACTTGTTGCCAGGAATTCTCTGCATTGACACCTGAGGTCAACTTTGACCTCGGTTTCATAAGCTGTGCCACCGCAGCTCCTACGGCAAGTCCCGGGGAGTAGTCGTCATATGCATCGGACTTTATGACGCTTGCATCAGATCTCATCCGGGAATAAGTGTCCTCTTTTCGTCCTCTTTCACTTCTCCTCCCTCTAAGAATAGCTCCATGTGAAGCTTGAGAGCTTGGTTCATCCTTTGGAAAGATATGGTCGAGTTTCGCAGAGATAGCGCTCAGCCTCGTAGACGATGCTTTATCCAACTGCAGCCTACCCGAAACAGTTCAGGGGAAACACAAATAGAAGAAAGAAAAAAATAAAAAGGTTCTAATCCTTTACGGAGTAGACGCCGAAGACTTGGCATACAACGTAACAATACGTTGGACAGCCCTGTAATGAGATCGATGATGCATTGACAGATGCTTTCTGCACCCTTCCCCTTACCTGTGGCCCCCCCCCTTTCCGCAGGGCCATATCGTCCCATACGTCGAGTACTTCTCTTCCAGATTTAGGCAACCTTACTCCTGTCCTTGTAGCAGAGAACGAATACGGTACGATGCCCTGTAGGGCTTATTCTTCGTGGCTCTTCAGGCGCACCGGACACGTCACATCGTAGAGCAAAAGCAGATGCATAATCGTAGAGTAATCTCGGAAAATAAGGGAAGAGTTCTCCGTCACGGAGGTCGGCACTTGTTAGCTAGTTTTTCCCTTCCTATCCACCGTTCTATTTGCGGAGTACATACAGGGAGCAACGCTCAAAAGGTCCTTAAGGTAAGGTAGGCGAGACTCTCTTCCCTTTGAAGTATCGTCCGCCTCAGCCGCATCTTGAGATCGGGCGGGCCGACGAGGGGTGTGGGAGGGAAGGGCCGTTGTCATCTCGAACTACTCCTTCTGGTAGGGTGGAGTGAGAGAGCCTCGATACCCTTTTTGTCTTGATGTGATTTGGCATGGAGTGGTAAGAAGCAAGGCAATGTCATGATGGAACGGCAAGAACGGCGTGGAAGGAAGATTGATGTGGCAGCAGTCCATGGCCATCGTATGATGAAGAAACGTGGAATCATGTCTTGGCAACGGTTTCTAAACGCACACCAGGTGAGAAATAAGGATACCCACTGCTGGTGGCCCTACGTAGATGAGCATAAGGACGATCATTCAACTGAGCTTAGACCCCATCGCGAGCTCGGCTGAGCTATCAAAGCTCTCTCCATTGGGGCGTGTAAGTCTTCATATGCCGAGTTCAAGGGGAAAGAGTGCTGTGGATTGCCTTGGCGTGATGAACAAATTAACTCGTCAAAAAGCCCGTTCTAAACGCACCGTAGCTGTTATTAGGGATCGTCGTCTCCATATGAGCGGCCCTTTTCCTTTCACCGTAGCTTCGGTTACGGATGTGGTTGGAGGGTCTCCTTGCTGACACGCTTGTCAGGGAAACAACGGCTGTGTCTTGGAGCTGGTTGGATGGCCCCTGACTCTTTTCGCTTCGTATATTGCCAGCTCACTCTTTGTGTTGTCTTTGTGAGCGTGGCTTTATTATGACAATGGCTTGATGTTAGATGGAAATGCTCCCTGCTGTTGAGAGCCAGTGGAACCGAGGGACTTGCGTGGTTAACATGAGCAGTCCGAGGAGGTGAGTTGAGCTGGACAGTATTTGAAGTGGGTATGGACATAGCTATGGGGGGTTGCTGTTGAGTTGCGGAAGTGCGCATGTGTATTTATTGTTATACTCAGGGGAACTCTTTCTTTGCCAAAGGGATGATATACAGTAGATTCGCGGGAAGGATGATATACAGTGGATAATAAAATGGAGTTGGGTGAACACGGCGCCAATGCCAAAGGTTACAGTATGTATGTGTAGATGCTTGGAATGATATGGCATGAGGTGGTAACCATTGCGGTTGTTGTACACACCTTCTTCGACGCGCATAGACCTTGAAGCCTTTGGGCGTCGAACATAGTGCTTGTCTCATGCCATGTATGTATAGAGTGGTATTTGACATGCTTTAATCATTATACCTTTCGCACTCAAGGGCAAGTTGTAGCGAAATGTACTCCAGCCGGAAGGGGTTGTTCTTCAAACGTCACATACAAGTAGATTCGAGAGAGTTATCTGCAAATTGAAGCGTATGAGCATCGAAATGGTCAGGTGCCGAAACAGCGTACATGCCTCCATGCACTGTAGAATGATGTTGGTCATACTCTGTCTTTGTGACTCTTTCGTGTTGAGGGGACACATTGTTAACCCGACGGTCACTATGTAGGCTCAAGAGATTTGTTCTCCTCGGCTTTACATACCAGTAATGAACCTTGAGAGCCCACTCGCAAGCGACGTGTGGCCTTTTGTAAACAGCCATAGTAACATGGATGACGAAGCTGACACAAAACCCTTACACTCTGGTACCTATCGTAGAGCATTCAGGACGGCGATGAGGCACATCTTCAAGTTGGAATTCTCCCATGAGAGACCACTGCGGTGAATCTCTGAATCGTATCCTTGCCTCTGCCCAACTCAATCTGTACGTAGCTGATCGTAGAATGCAATTATGGGATAGTTGTCTACTTAGCATCACTTAGGTAGCTGTAACCCCGGTGGTGTCGCAGGTTTATGCAAATGGCGCGGTGAGTCCTGTGGTTACCTTTGTAAGGGCGATTTGAAGCTATAGAAAATAGAAAGGGAATTGAAACGAAGGATTAGAAAGATGGTTCTGCAAGTAAGGGGAAGTGATATTGCAATGGCACGTCATCATAAGTGATAACGGAGGGAACGGAGATGGGAGGGAGTCGGAATTTTCTACTTGGTGATGATGAATGATTAGCCAAATTTCGTACACTACGTGCGATATGAGGAAGCACGAAAGTGAGCTTGATGGGAAGACAGTAGATATGGTTTCAACAACAACCAGCATCGAGATCAGACATTGTCGGTCGGACACAGTATTGGGCAAAAAGCACAATTCTCATACCAATCATAAACAAATCTAACATTGAAGAACTGCAATGATTGTAAACGCCAGCCATCTAATGCCCTCATAGGCGTACCAACTCCAAGCCCGATTCCTTTCGCCTATAGAAGCTCTATCCCGCTGTATCCCATGCAAAGCAATTGCCCAACCTGAAAGCCTGAAAAATACCCAAAAGCAACACAAAGAACATCAGAGACCAGCAAGGCTAATGTCGGGGCTACCTTGAGAGTCGTCAATTCAACTTAGCCCAAAGGACACCCCTGAACAAAGACGTGTTGCACCAATTCATCGTGGCTTTGCAGTCAGATGCTGTGCGGTTTGGAGTTGAGACGTCAACCTCGACTCTCGAGCAGACACTGGTGTGAGCGATCGGCGCACCAAGTCGGGGCTGAGGCCGCGAGAAAAGTACGACTGAGCAATCGCCTTCTGCGTGCTGTCAATGCTTGCCGGGCTCTGAGAGCCACTGGCTGCCTTTTCGTTGGTGGAGAGGCCCCTTTCCTGGACAAAGGCGCTGGAGCGAGTGTGGTACGGGTCTCCTTCGTAATACTTGTCCAGAATGGGGTGGACCATGACCGTCTGCTGGTGGATGGTCAGGATGGAGTTGGTCGGCACATTCACCCAATTTTCTAGCAATCAAAAGTCAGCATCACATCTCGCATTTTAATGTCGGTGATCTTACCTCTCTCAAACGTCAAGGGTTCGCTAGCAACAAGTACGATGTCGCCTCCCTTGTCCTTTCTGTCCATCTGGTATTGTCTATCGTCCGGCGACCCGGTCTTTGTAACCCATTGTGTTCCAGAAGAGTAGTACAGACTGGCGGCCTCATCCTTGGAGCTGCTGATGTAACGGGTGCAGATGACGCTGTGGCCGTCCGTCACGGCAAAGTTGAGCAGACTTCTGGTATCAACGTCTTCGTTTTGCAGGACGCTTTGCGGGATCGAGTCTGTCAATTCGTTGATCTGGGCAATCGTCTTCTCCATCGCTTTTCGCAACACCGTGGGCCCAAATCCGTTGGGCGGGCAAGCACTAGGATCAAAGCCCAACTGCTCGAGGGTGTTGAGAAACAAGGCGAATGCCCACTCGCTGTCCGTGCCTCCCTTGACGCCCAGGTACCACTTGTCTGCCAAGAGGCTTCCCAGTGGCCGCTTGATGTGCTTCCAGCCGCCGAGCCCGCCGTTGTGCATCCACATCAGGCTTCCATGTGTAAAGGGATGGCAGTTGTCCTCGCTCAAGGAGCCCTCGGTCGTTGCTCGAACATGGCCAAAGATCAATCGAGACGCCGTCTTGGACGCAATGCGCTGGAGGTTCGTGCAGTTCCAGGCGGGGATCGTCGAGGTGAAGAGGCAGGGGGCTGAGCCGAGCTTGGGGTCGGTGTAGAAGCCTATGCCAAAGCCGTCGGCATTGTTCTGGCCTCGTCGCGTGTCCTAGAGATGCGAAGAGAGGGCGTCAGCTTGTTCTGAGGGGGGAGGTTGTGGCAAAGAAGTAGGGACATCGACTTACCAGTCGCAACCGAGAGTCAAACGACTGCTTGAGAATCGAATGCGTCGGATCCAGAATCAGCTTCGACAGCAGAATCTCATCGCTACCTTTGTAGACCTAGAAAACCGAGTGCTTGTGTTAGTCGCTCGCAACGCGCCAGGCCCCCGATCTCGGAATTGGGGCAATTCTTGGTGTTGATGGCTTCAACGTTCTCCGGGTGATGACGTACCAGGAAACGACACATGGCGGGCAGCTAGAGCCGGTGCTGAGCAGCCGATCGGACGAGATAGAAGAGAGCGAATCGATATCTGCCAGTATCGTGTCAATGACAGTGTGCAAGCCGAATGCAGGAGGTGAGAGGCAAGGAGAAAGTGCCGGACATCAGATATGCACGAGGACGGAGTTGGGAGGATGAATCACAGCAAATGACACCATCGCGCACCGGATTATGCCAGCAGCTATTCCGTATGAGGCTAGCGGCGGTGCGTGCACCAGGGACACGGCGACTTACCACGTTCGAGGCTGAATTGACTGCGTCAACTTGATATTTGAAGATGGGAGGAATGTTGAGAGAAGGGAGATGTCACTACAGCCAACGGAACTACGTGATTTATACCACGAGGCTCTCGACATGTGGCCGTCGAGGTGGCCTGTTGAAGGTGAACAGGCGGCATTGAAGAATTCGATGCCTTGGTATGTGGGCACGTGCTCGGCCTGTTCATGGCCAACACAGATTGAACACTCTGTACGAGGTATGCCCAGGTACTGAACTGACAAAATCTTCAATGTTAACTCAAAGCTGTTAACCTTATTATCTTCACTAGGTGAGTGTCAATCGTGGGGAGAGAGATTGAACCTGGTGGCGCAGTTCTAGCAGGTTCGAGTATGGAAACGCACCCGTCTATAACTTCTCTCGTATTGTGACTGGGTGGCAATTCTTCGTCTTCGAAAGCTTTGAGATACAAGTCTGGTTAATAAACATCGACAGCAAAATGTGTTCCTCGCCAGCAAAAGGCCATATGCTATGCATGACTACAGGGTCTAAGGCTCTGTAGGCTGAACCGGTGACACGGCATGATACGTGTTTCCTATCTTATCATAATGTGGCATCGCCTGGCATCCGCATGCATAAAGCACGTCACCGCGCGCTTGGCTTTAATTACACCAGCGACTCGTCTTTTGATTCGTGCGCTCTCTGGCCGATGCCAGATGAATATTGACACTTTGACATGTACGTGTTTACGTGTCGTGGGTTCGGTGTTTTCAAGCACAGTTGAACCACAATGTGCTGTAGCATCCATCTCCTTGAGCATATATCGATGTATCAATCTCAATTGAAGGGGTAAACTATTCACTTATAATCTCCACTAGTTGATACTTTTCGTACAATGTTCATCTTCTACTTCTCAAGTAATATTAGTAGTCGAGTTGAGTTTAGTATGTCAAGGCGCGCTGCACTGTCAGCATCCCTTCCCCTTGGCTCCCTGGCCAGGGACGCTGAGGCATTTGACAGTCACATATTGCTGCTCTCCTTGGCTTTCACATGCACTTTCATCCGTGTGTGGAATTGATGTCTTATAGCGCACTGATAGTCATTTCAGCTCAGAAAATCCCGGTCATGCTTCCAGGTCGTCTTCATAGGTAGTCAGCTCTATTCAAGTTACTAGGAGACACCTCCGTCAGTTGCCAATTGCACATGCAGAGTGTACCTACTACAATACATTTATTTAGTATACAGCAATCTCGCCCTTTGGAGCTGGACAAGCACGCCTTGCAGAGTACATGTAGATGGTGACGCATCTGGTTCAGTGCGACGCTGAAGAAGATGTAGCTTCTGTTGAACACAAACTGGCGACTGCGTGGCTGATGCCTTATTGGGGCCAATGTGCTCGAAAATAGTATACGGACATGGCGTCTGGAGAACACGTCTAGAGCGTAATCACAACAAACATTTCACTCATCGCCAGCTGAGCATGCGATCGGGCATGTTCATGGATTGAAGCTCATAGGTTCAGGTTGTCAACACTGGATCGGATCGGGCAAGGCACACCCGCCTGTAGTGCGACTCCAGCGGGCCACTGGGCGCGGCCTGACAGCTGGAGCGCTGCCAGCTCCCCTGCAGATCCTCCAGGACCCCGGTGGCAGGCGGCCCTTCAGCGCGCTGCCCGCCTGTAGCAGCTGGAAGCAGCCGTCCCGAGTGGCCAACCGCCAAAAACGCGCCATGGAATCCCATTTACACGCTCCCGCGTCGTGAGACCGCGTCTCTCCACTTTGCGTCCATGTCCCTCGCCTCAGCCATTTTCGCTTATCCAGCAGCCGGCCAGTCTCCGCTTATTGCCTCCAAAAGCTCTTCAACCTTCTGGATCTCCAGCTCCCTTGCCATGGTTCGACTCGCCTAGGCCCTTCTTGCATCTCGTCATCGTCATCGCCGCCTGTCTGCCACCTTCTTCGCCCGTGTCCTTGTCCGTGTCCGTCTTCGCCCTCAGCCTCGGGACAAGGCATCGCCATCTCCCATCGCCTCGCCCAGCCGCCTCCCGAGCAACATGGTGCATTATCATTATGGCCCGTCTACCGCATCTGATGCCGTCCCCTCGAGCCCGCCCGCCAATGCCTCTTCTCCAGCCAGCTCCAGCCTGCTGCTGTCGCCCATCAGGTCGACGCGGCGCAAGGAAAGACGAAACCCTTCGGTGACGCCGCGTAGGTTCGGCCGCTTCTTTACGCCGCGGTCGTCTCTGCCCAGCGGACGCTCAGTCCTGGGCATGCTGGATGGCGCCTCTGTCAACAATCGCCAGCTGGCTTCGCCCATGTCCTTTCTTCATAGCGATCCGCTGAGCTCGGATCCGCTGTGCCCGCCCTCTCCCAGTGAGCGTCTGCGCGGTGGCGCAGAGCACAAGAGGCTGATGGGGGAGACGCGGGCAGAGAGTGCAAAGAGGAGGAGGATCGCGGGCGATTCGCAGTACGGCCTTCAGGGTTTAATCAACGGCACTATCGTGGAGGAGGATCTGACTATGACCGAGGGCCTGTCTGAGGATTGCTCCAGGACGAAGGAGACTCTTGAAAGCTTGGGGGACAGGCGGAAAGCGACTTTGGTTAGTCGGGATATGGCATATGGAGAGAGAAACATCCGTCATTTGCTAACAAGTATGCAAGAATCTCTTCTTCAAGGCCAGCCGCAGTGGTTCCCGAGGGCAGGAAAAGTCAGGACTCACTCCACAGAGGCTATTTGCTGCCGATCCAAAAGCCCCCTTGGTATGTTCACCTCATGAGTTCTTCTGTCTGGATTGTTGCTTATCCTCTTGCTGCAGCAGCTGGAGGGATATCAGCCCAAGCCCGTGCGCAAGTTCCGGGATCGTGGGTTTGAGTCTCACCTCCTTGACCGTGAGCATGGCTTCTCTTTGCACCACGGCAGACAGCATCTGAGCCACCCGGCTTGTGATCCGAGGATCGAGACGTCCTCATTCTACAGCCGGAGCAACGATCTCCACCACTGCGTCTCCTCGACCGGAGGCGGTAATACGATTCCATTCAGTCTAGCCAGCTGTCACAAGGCTTCAGTTACAGCAATTGGCGATGAGCAGGGGTGCGTCCGTCTGTTCAACACGACATTAAACGATGAGCTGGACGACTCAAAAGTCGACGTGTACATCTCCGTTCACGACAACGCGATTATGGATCTGGCGTTCTCAGAAGATGATATGCGCCTGGCGACGGCGTGCGGTGACCGCAGCGGCCGGATTCTCGACGTTCCTACGCAGACTGTTGCTGCTGAGCTTGGAGGAGGCCATTGGGACTCATTGCGGCAGGTTGCTTTCCAGCCCGGCGAGGCGGCCGGCAACGTCATTGCCTCGTCTGATCGTGCTGGTCGTATCCAGATTTGGGACCTGCGATGCTCCTCATCACCAGTCAACAACTTTTCATGCCCAAGCGGCATCGGCCAGCGCGACACCTCCCTGGAGCCCCTTCAGGCCAAGGGTGTAAATACCATCGACAACGCCCACGAGCGCACAGTGCAGGGCAATACCTCATCAGCGTCGGTTACTGCTATTCATTGGATGCCGCCCGGCCGCGAACACCTGCTGCTCTCTGCCTCCGAAGCCAACGCCTCCATCAAGCTTTGGGACACGCGATATATCAAGCCCCGGCGGCAGGCCGAAGAGACGCCCCTCGCCGTGACTCAGGAGCCGCGAGGCCACACGTGGCGCTCCTACGGCATCACGTCCCTGGCCCTCAGCTCCGACGCCGCCCGCCTCTACGCCGTCTGCAAGGATAGCACCGTCTACGCCTACTCCACGAGCCATTTGATGCTGGGCCATGCGCCAGAGCTTGAGGACGGCGCAAGCAAGCGCAGACCCAACGGGACTCATGGCCTGGGGCCAATGTACGGCTTCAAGCACGAGCTGTTCCGCGCCCAGTCCTTCTACGTCAAGTGCGACATCCGCCCCGGCGTTAACGGCTCCTCGGAACTCCTCGCCGTGGGCAGCACCGACGGCTGTGCCCTCCTCTTCCCGACCGACGAACGATATATCCGCAGCGCCTGGGCCAGACGCTCCCACCTGGCCTCCGAACCGTCCTTTGCCACCCCGTCGCAGAGCATCTCCACACCATCTGCGTTTGGATCGTCCGCCACGCCCCTGATTCCCATCTCGCGCCTCGGTACGCCCCTCATCCGCGGCCACAGCCGCGAAGTCACCACCCTCAGCTGGTCTCACGACGGGAAGCTCGTCACCGCCTCGGACGACTACATTGTTCGGCAGTGGCAGCAGGACGAGTCCCGGGCGCGGTACTTGCGGCAGGTGGGCGAGTTTGGCGGCGAGCGACATTTGTCGGGCTGGGCTGATGTGGGAGATGATTGGGATACTCCTGACGAGGACGACGACGAATAACTGACAAGATCACAAAAACAAAAGAAGGAGTGAAAAAGAAAGAAAAAGAGACGAAAAAGAGGAAAAGAAGAGAAGAGCAACGAAAGTGATGACGAGTATATGAAATCGAGGGATGACCATGGTAAGGTATGGAACGATTGGCCTGTCTTTGCGCCTCCTTTGTTGTTGTTTCTTCTTCCTGCGAGGTTTCTCTTGAATTCCATCGTTTTGGAAGAGGCAAAGGAAAAAAAGCCATGTGGGCATATAGTGTACGAGCAAGCATTGTACGGAAAGCGTTTCTTGAGCCATGTACGCTGTCTGTGTTTGGAAGAGGGGAGTGTTTTGCATGTTTTTTCATTCCTCTTTTCGGAATCATTGTTAGAAGCATAGCCGTGGCGTTTGTAGGGTTAGCTGTGGGCATAGCCAAAGCATAGAAGCACCTGTTTTGAGCCTTGATGGTCAGATGCTTGTAAAACAAAGTAAAAATAAACCAAATTCAACAACTTCGAAAGACTAAAAAGCTTGGTGAAACGGAACAAATGCAATGGCGATCGTCATAAGTAAGTGCTGGGTATCCAACTACATGTATCTAGGGCTGTCTGTCTCTAGTAGGTGTTCATTATCATCAGAATACACGTCTTAAGAAGCCTCTGCCGATATATACGTGTCCCATGCGTGTATCATGCCTCATCGCTCACTCAACGGTGCTGCTGCTGTCCTTCTAAGCGCTCACAACGCCCCTGACGCGAACAACCACATACAATATCAACAAGCCGACGATCCACGCAAATATTGGCCTCGCCGCCATGGCATCGACGATATGCATTGGTGATCCCGCACGCAACTTGGTATCATCCTCGGTGACGGCACCTCGACCCTTGTTGCGACGAGGGGTCGGCAGTGTCTTCGCAAATCGCATAGATTTGGAAGCGGCAGTGACTCCATCGTGGCTGGCATCTTGATCCTCTCCACCCTCTTGTTCCCCCCTTTCGCTTGCATCCGTATCAACCGACTGAGTCCGGAACGGATTCCCCACGCCCCTGTCCCTGGCAATCAAGAAGCTGTCACGCAGACGAGCCACAAACTGCGCCTGCATAAAGTGGCTAGCCAACGACGGCCTCCTTGCCATCAGATCGCTTTCCCCCTCTTCACGCTCGTCCGAGCAGACGTCGTCCAGCTGTCCGACGATCTGGCCAATGCTCTCCAGGATGATGACGGACTCCTGCAGGATATCCTCCCTCTCGCCAGAAGTCAGCGTGTCCTCCCACGCGAGCAATCTCTCCTTATAGTCTCGCTTAAAATCTTCGCCATCCTCCGGCGAGTCAAAGTGCCAAAACTGCAAAAACTCATCGCAAGACAAGGCGTGAGGAGAATGTGCGCCGAGGCCATCGTCGCCCGTCAGCTCAAGCGGAGAAAAGGGCGAGACAGAAGCAGCAGCCCCTGGTCTCGGTTCGCACGGCTGCATCGTCGGCTTGATGGGCTCGGGGACGGTTTCCCAGAAGTCGCTGCCGGCCTTTTCGAGCGACGCTCTGATGTAGCGGCCGCCGGCGAAGAGGGCCATCAACAGGTTGTACGAGTAGGCGATGAGGACGTGCGGCTTTGCGTGGACGGCTTGCTTGATGTGTGAGAGGAAGGCGGAGAGCTGGCCGGTTGCTTTGATGGTGTGGATTTGCCGATCGAGGACTTCGTCGGACCAGCCTGTCATGGATTTGATATCGCTTCGGAGACGGTCGGAACGGAAGAGTTGGGGCATGTAAAGAGCCACGAGAATCGTGCGGATCCGTTCAGAAACCTCGATGTGCCCATCTTTGCTGTCTGTCCCCCGTGGAAGCCCATCGCCGCTCCCTACATCAAGTGGTGTATCATTTGTCTTCTCTTCTCCAGCGGGAGGAGTTGAAGTCATGTCCAGCCACAGCTTCTCAAACGCCATGTACACGGGCAGGAAATGCAGCATGCCGCTGATGTATGCGCCGGCATCGGAGGACCGTGGAGGGAGGGCGAGCGGCACTCGGGATGTTATTAGCTTGTTGATCCTGGTGTGCATCGGCCTTGTGGAGGCGACGATGTCGATGGCGAGGGATTTGGTGATGGGGGAGGACGCCTCGTCGGCGTTGGGAGGGGACATTGTGATGGGAGACTTGACGGTGGGAGGTGAGTGACGTGATGCGTGTTGACTTCTTGAAAAGAGAGGAATCAAGGAGGGTGGTATAAAGAATATGGTATATGTGAGATGCTGTAGGAGAGTGATTTCGGATCGTCGATAGGACTTCTCAAGACCCGAATAGGTAAGGAAGGGGTATAAGAAAGACAGTAGTCCCAGAAACAAGTCGTGATGGAGGAAAGTAGGTCAAACAGAGAGAGTATGGACGAGGCAGCCTCGGTGAACCGCTCAAACAAGGGAAGGATGATAAAGACAATTTATACCATGTGATGCCCACGCCACAAGGTGCCAGGCAGGAGGTACCACTTGTCTAAGACCTCGGCGTCAAGGTGTCAAGCTTCCGGACCCTGCTCTTCGCTCTTTCCAGACACACACAAAGCAGACTGACGAAAAGAGTGACAAACAATGGCGTTGACAGGCTTCGTGTCATCCGAGGAGGGTTGCCCGACAATTGCTTGTGCTCCGTGAGCGTGTAACCGTGTAGGTAGGCAACAAGCTTGTTCATCCAGGAGATGCTTGAGAACCTCAACGTCTGCGTGGATGTACACCGAAGAGAAAGAATAGCAAGCAAGCTTGAACGGCATAAAAGCAATGAGATGATGTGACCGTCGGAAAAGGCAGTCAGTGGCATGTGCTTTGCTTCGCTGTGATCATGTCTCGCGGCTCCTTTGACCTCGTGCCCTTGAAGCTGCAAGGGGAAAAGGAAAGCCCAGTTGGCGGTCACGGGCCCTTAGATTGATGTCTCCCCAGGCTGCTTTGTCTAGGATTGGTCGTTGTATTCGGTCTCTTCTTTTCTCTTGATCGAGCACTACCTTTGCCAAGTGGTACTAAATAAAACGAGTGTGAACACTTCCAGCGTGATACGAGCAGTTGATGGCGACGCGCAAGGATGACTTACAAGGTGAGATGATCAATGATCGATGCGCGCTCAACCCCAGACCCAGACAGCAAAGGCACGTCTAAAATGGCTCAACGCTGCAAGCACTCTGTAGACGCACTGATGGCACAACCAGCAAAGTCCGCCTAGCGAGTTTTCTCTCGTATATAATAAACGTGAACTCGCCACGATCGGGAATTAAGCGCTCCATCGGCGTTGATATTGCGGGTCTCACTAGCAATGGGCTTTTTCTCGTCGTTATGCGGAATCGTGGACGAACTCGAAAATGCGATCCTTATCAGTTCGAAAACGCTAGCGCGATGAACTAGGACGATGAAGTCGGGCAAAAGAACGAGAAAGAGTATCATAAGGCATTGGACATTTATTCTAAAAGGGGATATATAACACTCGTTTGCCCGTGATAGATCAGGCTATATGTACTCCTCAAGGCGTCCCATATCCGATGCTCTCCTCGTCGACATCTACATCTGCCGCACTGGTTGCCACCTTGCCCGTGTCCTCCTCCTTCGTCTCGTGGTTAACAAAGACAAACGAGACAAAGACGACGGCGGCGCCAATCCAGTAGACAAAGCTCGAGTACTGCTGGTACTGCACCATCTCGCCGACGAGCGACAGCGGGATGGTCAGCGACAGGCCCACGGTGACGACCAGCGGCGTCGTCAGGAGCATCGCCAGGGCCCAGGAGATGTCGCTCACAAAAGACGCGACGGCATTGATCTGGCGTGGGTGTGAGTAGCTGACTTGCCCGGGAAGTGAAGGCTGGAGATGATATTGCTTGACTTACTATGATGATGGCCCAGATCTGGCTGGTAGGCGGCAGCTCAAACTGTTTTGTTGAAACATCTCATTAGCAATCTGCCATCCAAAGCGTCAGATGCTCTTCCTGAGTTAAAAACCTACCGGTTCGATACCCGTCCAGTGAAGAATGAAAAAGAGCGGCCACAGCAGCGCAAGGTTGAACAAGCCCACCAGCCCAAAGAACAGCTGCATGTTGACCTTGTCCTCGTCGCCCACCCGCCGCTTCATCACCGTGACATAGATGCCATACACCACGGCACTCAAAAAGGCCATGGCGTCTCCGAGGGCAATCTGCCCGGGCGTCTTGTGCGGGAACGACCCCCTGTTCTCGTCGCTCTCGCCCGAAAGGTCCACCATGGAGATGAGGACGATGCCGGCCAGGGACGCCACGACCCCAATCAGCTTGCGCAGGGAAAACGTCTCGACGCCGAACAGGGAGCCGAAGACGAGCGTCCAGACGCTGCTCGTCGAGGTGAGGATCGTGACGCTGGCGACGCTCGTGTGCTCGAGGCATGCCGACGCCAGGTAGTTGGCCATGAACCACAGCATGCAGAACTCGAGGCTCAGCACCGCCGTTTCTCGGAAGCCGAGCTTCTCTCCCGTGGCTGCTGCTGTGGCGGCGCTCCAGTGTGCATGTGTCGGTGCTGCTGTTGTCGCTGGGTTTCGCTCGTCGACCAGCAGCCGCTCGTGCGCTTGGCGATCGTGCTCTTCGTCTGTTGGGATACTGGCGGCTGCGTCGTGGAATCGGTGCTGCGCCCACATGCGCCTGACGTCGCTGCGCAAGCCGTGGATCCCTCTCTGCGCGAGGTATCGGATGAACATGGGAATCAAAGAGAGGGCGAACATGGAGGTGTTGAAGTAGACGAGGAAGAAGGGCTTGTCGTAGGTTTCGTCGGAGAAGATGAACTACACAACGTCTCCATGTCAGCTTTCCGCATGGCTCGTTCTCATGTGCAAATGGGCTTGTATGCTCTCTCTTACGCTGGCGAGGAAGTTGGACAGCGTCCAGAGGAAGACGGTCAGCAGCAGGAAGGATATCCCCAGCGTCCTCCTCGCGACGCCCGCCAGGCCGAGTCGCTCTCGAAAGCCAACTGCCGGCGCGCGGCCGTCCGACGTCGCCAGACTGGCATGCGAGGCCCGTCTCCTCCCGAGGCCGTCAGATGAAGGCATCACCGCTTTGTTGTGTTCTTTTGCTCGCTGTTTCCCGTCTCGTGTGTATCGTTCTCTCTCTCTCTATCGTCTATACAGTCTATGGGGTTTTCGACCGGCGGCGGCGCCTCTCGCGCGCGCTCTCTCTCTCGACTGCTTGGCCCGTGATCAAGCTCCGGTCATGCTGTGGTCGCGTGCATTCTGTGTGTCCATGGATGCGCTTCGGAGTTACTGGGTGTCAGGCGGTCGGGATCCCGGAGCGCCACAACATGAATCTGGGCGCGTGTGCGAGAGAAGACGGCCGCGAATCGCTCCAGGCGACTTTTGTTGGTTCGCAGCCCGACTGCGTCTGTTCGCATCAGAGAGGGATGACGAGTTCAAGGACAAAATCAGCCCGAGCATGGTGGAGGATCCGTCGAGGCCTAGTTTCGGCCTTAGGTCCGTAATCGATCCGGGTCTGACTCTCACCGTGGATCTCTTCTTATCTTTGTCGAGCTGCACATCAGCGAGGATCCTTATCATACTGTCACCTCTGAGACATGCACGCAAAGAATTGCTCCTATCGGACATGGCATATTGACGTATTATTGGGGGCGTCGGGCCGTGTAAGACAAGAGAAGCAAGACATGGACGAAAAAGCACATCTTATCGTCCTGAAATGGTGTTACCCTCAACAGGCATACCGACAATATCCGCACAACAGATTATCTATTTTAGCTATATGCATGGTAGGAGCAAAGAGATGCTCAACAAAGACGCTGTCCTTGCATGCTATGGTACACCTAGAGAGTGTTGAGGGAACATGAGGATCCATATACGTACTAATATTCGTCTCACAATGTACATGTAAGCAGCGTCAGCTTCTCCAACAGACGCCATGATCAACTGATTGCTTCACACGAGGTCCACCAGGAAGTGTCAGATGATATACGCATGTACTTCGACCTTCAGGAAACTGATGTTTATCTAGTTTTCACATATGTCATAAACAGGGCTGCAGCAAGCAATCATCTACCTCTGTCATGCCAGATGTTGGATTCGGTTTGGTCTTGATGTTCACTCCATGTTCAACATTTTCCTGTATCGCTGCCGTTGAAACAATAACACATTGAATTAAAAGTATCACTGACTATTGCTATGATGGTAAGTTCTACCTCGGCTGCTTGGAATCATCTAGTCATGAGTTCCAGCTGAAGGCGCTCCATTACTCTCGTTAAAGTGAGGCCTCTGCTGGCCATTCGCAGCTCGAAGAGCAGCATCCCTCGCCATGCCATTATGGCAACCGTTGAAAACAAGCCCACTGATACCCGGATATCCCTCGACGCCCGTAGCCTTCTCCAGCCTGGTGGCCAAGTCCTCAGATACCTCGCGGAAGATGCTAATCTGGCGTCGGATAATCTCCTTTTCGGTGCAAGTGCTCATATGGCCCGCCACATTGTTCACGAATCTCTCCCTGGCGGCATCGTCAAACACCCTCTCCCAGAGGACACGTGGCTGGTTAAAGTCCTCTGGTCGTATCTCCGACAGGAACGTAATGGCCTTGCCGATAAAGTAACCATGGGTTTCGGCCAGATCCGTCTTGCGCTCTTTGAAGGAGATGGGCTCGATGGACGAAAAGTAATTCGGCCGTGAGCCCTGGTTGTAAAAGGCCATGGGGCCGTCTCGCTGAAAGTTGGCCATGTGATAGCCTGTGCGAGGGGCGTTGACGGGGAGTTGCTGGTAGTTTGCTCCGAGACGGTGACGATGCGTGTCGGGGTACGAGAACAGGCGGCCCTGGAGGACGGGATCGGCAGAGGGCTCGATTCCTATATTCAGTCATGCAGAATCAGTATCCATCCAGGACGATATACTCTCTCAATCGATGCCATTCGGCAGATTGTTGACTGACCTGGAATCAGATGCGATGGGCTAAATGCAATCTGCTCAATCTCCGCAAAGTAATTCTTCACATTCTCATTCAAGCAAAGCTCCCCAACCTTGCGCAGCGGAAACTGCCCCTGCGGCCAGCAGTGAGTCAGATCAAGGACGTTGATCCTCTGCGTCTCCCACAGCTCCTCGGCCTCCTTCGGCGTCATGGTCTGCACGCACACATCCCACCGCGGGAACTCGCCTCGCTCAATGGCCTGATAAAGATCCTTCTGGTTGGCGTCCGGAGAGCGCCTCGTCGACTCTTCCTGCGTCAGGAAGCCGGTGCCTTGCCTCGACCGGACGTGGATCTGGCAGTACATCCATGATCCTCGCCCGTTGACGAGCTTGAACGCGTGGCCGCTGTAGCCGTGCATGCGGCGCCAGCTGTCTGGGATGCCGCGGTCCCCAAAGGTGTACATGACCTGGTGGACGGACTCGGGGTTCTGGCAAAAGTACTCCCAGAACATGGTGGAGTCGTCGCCGCTGCCGAGGTGGCTCGCTGGATGCCGCTTCTGGGTGTGGATCAGGTGAGGGAACTTGGCCGGGTCCCGGATGAAGAAGACGGGCGTGTTGTTCTGGACGAGATCCCAGCTGCCTTCGTCGGTGCGGAACTTGATGGAGAAGCCGCGCGGGTCGCGGGCGTGGTCGGGGGAGCCGCTCTCGCCGCCGACGGTCGAGAAGCGGACGGTGACGGGGCATTCCTTGCCCTCGGCGGAGAAGATGTCTGCGAGGCAGAGGTCGTCCAGGGGGTTGGTGGTGCGGTAGTAGCCGTGGGCGCCGCCGCCCTTTGCGTGGACGACGCGCTCGGGGATTCTTTCGCGGTCAAAGTGGGATAGGAGGTCGATTAGGTGGAAGTCTTGCAGGAGAAGCGGGCCATTGTTTCCTGCACGCTGCACTTCTTTATGATGACTGTCAGTATGAGCTTGTATTGGTGGAATACGGGGTGTATACCGAAAGGATGGGGCATTGGAGCTCCATTGCTGGCTGTATATACGGTCTGCTGGGATGGAGTGTTGCGGTCGTTGATATAGTTCAAGTGCAGATTGCCTATTTGTCTGTATTAGCATCAGTTGCAGAAGTGTTTACCGGATCGGTGTATACACACCATTCTGGCGTTTTGACGCAGAGTACGATGTCGAACCCATGATTGAAGTGCAATGTCAATCCTTCTTGGATGTGATTTGAAGTGGAAACTAGATGATCTGAAGGGCTTTTGCCTTCTTCAACCATCGAGACCCGAGCATATTGTGACCTATTTATACTTGTTCATCCTGCAAACTTTCTATATATGATGGCTTCCCCCAATTCTATCGGCCGAGATGTCTGGTGTAAGTGAAGCCAGTGACGTACCAGGCCCTTTCCGTCAGCCCATTCGGCCGCCCAAATCATCTCTGATGCCATTGGTGAATGTGGCTGAACCTCGCTCGCCGTTGGCATATCGGGCCAAGTCTCTCGAGCTATGCCAGTTTTGGGAACAGATGGCGAGCCCGTAACTCATTCACGCTCATGGTATAGCATCTCGTAAGCCCCTTCTGTCCGTGTAAGTGCCATGTCGTTATATCATGTAAACATTTCTAAGGGAAGATTCGAGGTACATCTTCACGGCAGTTGAATTGAGTCACTTGAGATGATACTCGTAGATACGAAGTGCATCCGATGTCAGATGCCATCCGAGAAACCGGTCTAACAAAGGCCCGTCCCTGCATCAAGAAGTAGAGGGGCCAGATAAACCACCTCGTACCTACTGAGCCATAGGCAACAAGCGGCCACCGTTGATATGATCACGAAGCACGCTATCAAGATCGAATCCGACCTCTCCAAAGCGGCTCTTCCAACCGCTCGCCACCGGACGACTCAGCACCCACTCTGAAGTAAACTGGTCTTCCATAGACCGCTGTTCATCATACATCTCAATCTCTCTCTTAGCCGCATGATCATCATCCAGCTCAGTAGAAAACCGCGCCTGAGCAATCGGGAAATAGGAAGGGGTATCTCGGCTGGCCCAACCGCTGTTGGCTCGGGACGGCTTCGCATAATAGCACACAAAGCCCTGGGCACTCGTCTCCGGAATGAGCATCGAGATGATGCGCAGCGCCGGGCTGGGATACCACTCGATGCCGTCCGTCGAAATGATGTTGTGGCTCATTTCCATCTTGTGAAAGACTTGGAGGCTGGCGGATAGGACGAAGCCGTTGAACAGCCCTTGCTCACCGATCTGCTTCATCAGCTGCGCTATCCAGCGGAGCCACGAGGGCTGCGCGCTGCACTGGGCAGTGATGTAGAGCATCGGTAGGAGGCTCCTGTCCAACTCCTCGCTGGTGACGGAAATGTTTGTGGAATACGTATTGTTCGGGAGCGTCTTGGAGTTGTTCACGGCGTACGTTGCCGCAAAGCGCAAGGTCTGGTAGAAGTACATGTACGCCTCGGATTCCAGCCTCTTCGCATCCTGGCTCCTGTCGTAGAGGCAGAGGATCCACGACACGCGAGCCATGATGAAGTTGTACAAGGCTCCAGAGAAGCACAGGTCTGGTGACAGTGCCAAGAAGGGAGACGGGGGGATGGGGTAGTGGCATTCTCCGGAAGCTTCAAGGCTGGCTAGGGCTGCTGTATCTGTTTGAAGATGCGGATAGAGGTCGGTATTATAGGATATTCGTTGCTCTAGCTCTCTCTTCAGCTGGTAGACCTTCTTGAGCAGTGCGGATGGTTCCTGTTGAGTTGGAGTGAGGTTCCATATCTCATTATAAATACCATAGTGTACCAGGTCCTGCAAGAACTGCAGCGGAAGGGGCACATTCGCTCCAATTAATATGTCTCTGTGCTCTTTGCTATTGTCACAGAGCAGCATGCCGGGAAGCGGCACAGCCAGGTAGCAGGTCCATGCAAGCGTTTGTATGGCCGTCTCCAGAGCCTCCATGGTAGGGTTGGTGCAATGAGGCGGATACGTTTTCAAGTATCTTGTCAAGTAGTAGGTGGCAGTGCGGACATGGCCATATGCTGCAGGAATGTTGCTCGCAAAGCACTATACAACGATATCGTCCAGTTAGAGGCGTATCTCAAGAGTTGCTGGCATCCCTCTCAAGGAATGGTCTCACTCACCTCAAAGTAGGCCATGAGTACCATGACGGCAGACAAGGTGCCCGGTGCCTTGTTGGCTTCGCGCATATGGCTCGACAGTTCCTGCAGCGCCTGCGTGTACTCCTGAACGGCAATGACCTTGGCGTCCAGCCCCCGAGCCTGATCATACTCGCCAAACATGGACGTCATGAGAGCGGCGCGATGCATGCAGCCAAGGGCAAGCAGCCCGCGCTGAGCATACTCGACACACCAGGCCTCGTCACAGAGACGGTCCCTCCAGAAGGAAAGGTGGTTCGCCGGGAACAGCAGCGGCAGCGTGCGGAAGAAGACCTGGTGGTAGGCGAGGACCTCGCGGGCTGCCGCGCACGGCCGCTGGGACAGCCGCGGGTTGCTGGGCAGGCCTACCAGCGGGAGACCATCGTGACGGAATTGCGGCCGGGGCAGCGGCACAGAAGCGGCGGCTGGGACGGATGGCGGGCCGCCGCTCGGGCCCGGAGGAGGAGGAACCAGATGCCGGGGAGAGCGCGCCTCGGTGTGGGTGGCATTCGCTGCTATGGGCGAGCCTCGCTGAGATTGAGCTTCTGACTGTGATCTCGATGCCCGCTGCTGCTGGCCGGGAAGCCGCACGTTGATGTGCCGCTTGGGCGCGTATCCTGCGC
Organism: Trichoderma sp. PF4103; assembly: GCA_023628735.1. Lineage (NCBI taxonomy): Eukaryota > Fungi > Ascomycota > Sordariomycetes > Hypocreales > Hypocreaceae > Trichoderma > Trichoderma sp. PF4103. The sequence continues at coordinate 196,955 of JAMAKC010000040.1, read as the reverse complement.
ACTCGACGTTGGCGTTGACGCAGCGGCTGCAGGCGGGCTTTTGCTCGTCGCATTTGACGCGCCTGGCCCGGCATGTGAGGCAGCCGGTGCGTGTGCGCCTCTTGACCTCGCTCATGGTCTTCAAGAGCCTGGGTAGGTATTGAATCGTTCCAAGGGGGACTGGTTCTTGCGTGATTGCTCGAGCCAAGCGAGTTAAGCGTCGGCTTCACAGGAACCGTTCAACCAGATCGCGGTTCAGCTGGGGCAATTTGCACATTAGGTAACTTTGGGGGAGTTTGAGACGGTTTGATTCGAGCGGAGATTGTGTGTGAGCAGCTTGGTATAAGTGGGCTTAGACGATATAGCCGAGGTTACCGGGGTCAGGGCATAGCTCCAGCAGTCCTGGTTCTTACCTGCATTCTCTGTCGTACGGCGAAGCTGGCTCGAGCTCATTGTATTTGGAAATGTTTTCATCCAGGCGATATGAGGTTGGCAATTCTATTCTCCCTTCCATCATGTGGTGGTTTCAGTGTAGCTTCATATGGCTTGAAAGAGTAGAGGTTGTATAGCCATGACCCGTGGGAGATTCGTATAAGACATGCCGACTACCTGATCTACTGAAGCGTTAGAATTCTCCTTTTTTCTTTTTCAGAAAGAAAAATGAATTTTGATATACGATATCTCCTTTACATCTGGTAGCAAGTCTGCAACCCTCACAGCACTCCGTCCGATCAACTCAATGTCTCATTCCTAGATACAGACGAGAAAGCGAAAGCTACCCGTGTATCAACACGCTAACTGGCAGGACAAATGCCATCGTTACACGGTAAAGACTCCCGAGAATATCATCAAATGAATGTTCTGACATCAGTCTCAATATAGAGAGATAGATAGTTGACCGATGAAGAGGGTCATTATCAGTCCCACAAGTCACATTCCAAACAACGTAATTCTGGAAAGGACGCTTTACTGAGGGCGAACGCATGGTTTATGTTCTATTGATTCCATCTCGACAATTCTAGAGCCATGCAATTAAGATGAGCGAGACGAGATGTATGAAAGCACCCGCGAAACGGTATTGAGGGTTGCAGCGACTAACCCTGGTGCCTTACTCTCACCAGGGTTATGTCTCGTTGAAGTTTGACTCTGAACTGATTTCTCCAGAGAGGAAAAAGTTTCCAATGGAAAACGACTGTGAAATGTTGTCAAGGAGGATGCTGGCCCCTGCGGCAGTGGTAAGACGGCAGAAGGAGGCGATGACTGACGATTCGAGATGAATAAACATGAGCCAACTGAAATTTTGACTCTGGAATTTCTTTGGACTGCATTGATGTGCTATAAGTAATTCATGGAATTTCAATATCAGATCCGTTAATAGGCATATGTGGCTCTTGCGTACATGTTTGCTAGATTTGGTCAGCTCATTCACTTATGGGAGTTGGGAGAAGGGGCAAGACAGCTCAATGTCAGAATACAAAGCATGGATTATGTTTCTCTATCAAGGAACGAATCAACAATCAAACAACCCAAATCACCCTTCGCTATGCACCACTCATCAACCCAACAGTACCTCACTGCTTCGCAGGCGGCAGCAAAACAACCCTATACTGCACCTTGCCCGCCTCCAGCCTCTCAAACGCCTGATTGATACCCTCCTCCGACATGGTAAACTTCTCAATCACAGGCTCAATCTTGTGAAAAGCCGCAAAGTCAATCATCTTGCGGTGCACAGCCCGGGTAGCCACAAGACTCCCGTGGATCGTCAGGCCGCTCATGATAATCGGCATATACGGAATCTCAAAGTTGTCCTCGGAGACAGACAGCGGATAGATGCGCGCGCGCGTCGACAACAGAGGCAGCACCTTGTCCCACGAAGGCTGCGCTGAAGTCGTCACCAAGAGACGAGAAATGGTCCAGCCGCCGAGCTGCTCCTCCGTGTCGCGGTTCATGGCGATGAACCTATGAGCGCCCAGTTTGAACGCATCCTCCTTCTTCCGATCCGAGCCCGAAAGGACGACGACGCGGCAGCCCAGCTTGGCCGCGAACTGGATCGCAATGTGACCGAGTCCACCAACGCCCATGATGCCGACGGTGTCGTTGGAATCGACATCGTGCAGCGCCGTAAACACCGTCGCGCCGGCGCACATCAGAGGGGCCGCCATCTCGTCGCTCATGTCGTCGGGGATCGGGTGCAGAAAGGCTTCGCGCATCACCGCGTGGGACGAGAAGCTGCCCTGGTCGGTGTTGCCGGTGCCGTAGATGCTGCGCTCCTTGCAGTAGATCTCCTGGCCCTGCAGGCATTCGAGGCAGTGGCCGCAGCTGCCGGTCTGGTAGCCCCAGCCGACGCGGTCGCCCTTCTTGAGGTATGTCGTTTCCGGGCCGGCCTCTTCGACGATGCCGATGCCTTCGTGGCCGAGGGCGTTGGGGCCGTGTTTCTAATGAGGTTTCACGTTAGCAGCTGGTAGAGTAGAAGTGATGTTTGAATGACTTACATAGTGCACATCTGTGTAGCACATTCCCGACGCAGTCACTCGCAGAAAGACTTGATCGCCAGTGAGTTGATCGGGCTTGGTGGTGGTGCCGGGCTTGACATGGCCGTTTTCAGATCCGGTGTAGACGGTAAAGGACGGCATAGTGGGCTGTGAAATGTTGTAATTGTAATCCTTGGTGTAAGTGACGGTGAATCTCAATTGATATCAAGAACTGATTGTTGCTCTCAGTCTCTCTGATGCTGTTGTCTGGATGTGTCTGTTTTCTGGAATGATAACTTTTCTCAAACAGCTCGTCTTCCCCAGACTTTTATATCCATCCATCCCTCCCTCCCTTCCCTAAACCACCAAGACATCATCGCCCATCCTTGTTTTGCAATCAAGGCAAGCGCCCCCTTCCCATTCGTCAGCCCAAGGACCTCTATCGAAAAGCATCAAGCCTCCCCAAGCCTTCTGGAACATCCCGAGCTCGAGAGTGGTCCGCATGCATCGCTTGGATCGGGCGACGGTCCGCTAGACGCGCCGCCATTGGATTGAGTTTGGCTCCGGCAATCCTGCGTGATGCCCGGCTTGAGAGCAGCAGTCAGAGAAGGCATAGCTGGAAGGGTCCGACGCGGGGTTGTTTTGGCGGCGGGTTACATCGAAAGCTGCAAGTTCCGTGTCTCGCTCGAATAAGCAAATGCCTGGGGTTTTGTGGCGAGACGCGATCGGCATCTGCCGCTGATGGCAAGTAAGCCGTAGCTGTCTGTCTGACGAGGTGGCAGCTCTTCAGCCTCGGTAATGCGACATAAGAAGATTATCAAGCAACGTTATCTCTATCATGATCAAGCATACTGCCACTGTGCTTAGAGCATTTCCTGCTTTGGCTACATGAAGCCGCGAAGAGATCGACGAGTCTCCGGATATCGCGATCATACCCTGGAACTGCCGGCCTGTTGACGTCAGACCAGCCACGGGACTTTCCGCACGGTTGGACATGATTGCATCGAATGAAACATCTCAATACTCTGTCCAAATGAACAGAAGTTCGATCTTCTGTCCGACTGAACCGAAGAAACATTTCAAATTGTGATAAATGATAAGTATAACGACAATATCGAGCGCTGGTGGCAGATTTCTAAAAGCTGCCATCATACGAGCAACAACTCCCAAACGCTTTCAAAGCACATATCGAATGAAATGGATCGCTGAACAAGTCATCCTCCTCCATCAGATTCCATCATCGAGACCCGTCCGGATAAAAGGATTCACGGTGCCTCGCTTCCTACAGCATACTCTCCGTGAAAGCATGCTCGCTCAGTTCGATTTGACAATGCGGAGTGATGAGTTCCCTGAGCCGAGGGAAATGATACTCCAGCAAGCGCTGGAAATACAATGAACCTACCCAACTGCTGCAACCAGCATGTCAGTCATCTTCTCACGGCTTCCAGGCTGAATACCTTATGAATGCGAAACACGAACCTGCCCATGGTGTAATCCACGCCGGCAAATCCCTCCAGCCGCAAGAGCTCCAGCTCCGGAAACAAGACACCACCGCCGTAGCTTTGGGCCAACAGCTCATCGACCTGGAGCGGCCCCCACATCTCCCATCGGCGCAGTTCTCGACAGTGACGCGCAAGAGCTCGAAATCCTGCGCCCGAGACTGCAGTCTTGATAAACAACCCGAAAGAGCGAAGACGCGGCCAGTGGGCGGCAACCAGCTCGAAGTCTGCGTCGGAAAAGGAAGACGTCACCCTTGTCCAGACGGGGTGCAGGGGCCTCAATTCCAGCGACTCCAGCTTTGACAGCGCCGCAAGTCCAGTCAGTGAATGTCCCGGGATGTTTACGGAACGCCTGAATGTTACTTCCAGGCTTGTCAGGTTGACCAGCTCGCGGAGAGGCTCCAACGCACCGGCAACTGGTGCATTGATCATCAAACGGAGGGATCTGAGGTTTCCCAGCATCGGAGCGAGCGTCTGCATGACGTTTTGTCGAGCACAAAGAGTGAGCTTCATGAGCGCAGGGAAGGGCCTGATATCGAGGTTTGATCCCAGAGCCTCAAGCTGCCTGGCTGCGGACTCGGCAGCCTCTGTTGACCAATCCCATGGGACTTGCAGCTTGGTCAGGCTGTCCCTGCTCGCCAAGCTCACTAGAAGATCACCATCGATGAAACGAGTAGCATTAGTTGCAAACCCGGCCGTCTTGAAGGTGAAGGTTTCCAGGTGCCGCATGTTTCGTATGAATTCCGCAAATGGAGCAGTGGCGGCTGGATGCTTGTACGTATGGAACTCGACGTTTTTGAGATTCGGACAGTTATCTTGCAGCAACCTGAGTAAGTCAGCAGAGACAAGCGGCCCGTCAAACTCGAATGTTTGCAACGTCCGAACGTAGAACTGCTCCATCTCAAGTTCGTCCGAGGGCGTGTTGAAGGGGATTGTCGTTGCAAAATGCTTCAACCGGGGGAACTCAAGGTCATCAAACACGGACCAGGGCCCATAGTCCCTTGGGAACCACACGCTCATGTATTCCATCTGGGAGGCGTATATTTGCCGCCGCTTTCGAGGCACTTCGAGAAGGTAGGCGCACGCATTGGGATCCGACCATAAATGGCCGATTCCGCAGTCGAACCATAGACTGTTGACCCGGAGGGCTGCAGCAGAGTTCGGGCGGTCTCCTGGCGGTCTCCATTCCAGGCCGCTGAAATAGAATCCTAGTATGACGCTGACGAGCTCGGGCAGGGATAGAGCCACGGCTGCGGCCTTGTATGGCGATTCCATTCGTGTCAGTAACGAGAGAAAAGTATATAGAGAGATATTCAAAGAGAGGATGGACGAATCCGATCAGGGGACTCTTATAATCATAAAAAGAGATGACGCTGTAGGGAAGGGAGTAGGAGGATGGTAGAGGAATTGTCACTCGACGTTGAACCTATTGTGAGGTCAAGAGATCAAGCAACCCATATCTCCCATTGTCTGAGGTATATCTCACAATTATAGTCGTTGAGGAGTAGGAAAGAACTGTTGCGGAGGCAACGGAGAGATACCGTGGTCAAAAGGGAGGCGCCAAGGACGTACCAGTCGCAGATGCCGAAAAGGAGACCTGAACCAGGCTGGTCGACGCATTGAGGTAACTCAACCTTTGACAGAATTCTCATGATTGCTTGTTTCTTGACTACCATCCCTTTTTGATGCTACGAAACCTGTGCTCAAACAATCATCTCGCTGGAGTCCATGCCCTTCCCCTCAGCCAGCACCCCAGCCTTTCTCAAAATCGAAACGCACCCCGACACAACCTCTGGCTTGACACCCTCCGTCCTGGCCGGAAACCTCACAGTCTTGAGCCACTCCCGCGCATCCTCAGCCGAATAGTCCAGGTTCGTCGAAATGTACTGCACCGCCTCCTCCGGGTTGGCGTTGAAGTGAGCAACCCCCTTGTCCAGCTTCTCGAACAGGTCCTTGACCCGCGCATCCACGCCTCCTGCAGAGCTCGCAAGCTTGGTCGACGCCACAATCTTCCAGCTGCTCCAGGGCGTGTAAATCTCGCCCACGCGGCGGATCTCGCCCGCGTCGTAAAACTTCTTGGACGTAAAGTGCTCCCACATGAAGAAGTCGGCCGCGCCCGAGTTGACGGCGTTGCGCAGGTTCTCAAAGGTGTTGAGCACGACGGTGTCGGCGTAGGGCTCCGCGCCGGGGGTGGTCAGCCAGCCCTTCTGGTCGGCCAGGACGTAGCCCATCACGTAGCTGCCGGAGCCGATGCGGGAGACGCCGATCTTGCCGCCCTTGAGGGAGTCGACGGAGGTGATTTCGGGGCGCTTGGCGCCGGTTGAGATGGCCCAGCCTAAGGGGGTGATTGTGTCAGGATGAGCTCATATCGAAGGGGTATCTGTATGTGATATATAGGTATCTTTGTGTAGACTTACAGAGAGGCGTCTCGACGTAGGTGCCAACCAGGCGATATCCGCCGTCTCCCTCCACGCCCTCCTTGCCCAGTCCGGCGATCCAGGCCTCTGTCAGGCCAATGCCGACGTCAATCTCATCAGCCCGCAAAGCCGTAATCATGTGGCCCGTGCCTGAGGGAAAGGGGACCAGCGTGGCATCGAGGCCAAAGTGCTTCTGGGCAAAGTGCAGCGGGGTAGAAAAGTGCTCGGGCACGAAGCCGATGCGGAGGGGAGCCATGACGAAGGTTGGGCAATTGTCTTATGAGACTTGTTGTCTATGAGATGTGACTTCTATGAAGTTGAACGATTGAAGTGTTTCTGAGAGGGGGGTGATGGTGAAGATTTTAGAGGTTGAATATGCGAGAGCCTGGTTGTGATGAGCGGCGCTGAGTGGGGTCCAAGATCTGATGCTATGTAATCTATCGCGATGATGAAATGGCTCTGGCGGAGGAATGAATGCTTAGTGAGCGGCTCACCAGTAAACATCTGGTACTTTATTCCAATTCTGACATCTCACTCAATGTTGCCTTCAAGTGTAGTGATGTTGGCTCATGTAAACTCTCTCAGGCATGTTCTTACTTCGCTCACAATGGGCTGTATATAACCTATGCATGTACATGTAGGTAGTGGCCCAGTTTCAGGCATACACACCGAGACAGCCATCTTGGTTCAGGCTAATGAGCAAAGATTCTATAATGCCACAATCCTCTCCTCCAAAAGTGCTAATGTTCATCTCAGTCTTTCATCATATTAGTGCCCTTTCCATGTTGTAGTTGGACGCATCACCGAGCAGGGATCATGATCCTCAGAAACGGACACCCGGAGGCCTACCTTAGTCGCTGTCTATATCCGCTTTATCAATCGCCCCCAGTTTTTCCCTCGGCCCCTGCTCCCCGTGCTCAACTCCAAAGACTTGTCGTCTCTCTCATTTTCTTCATATTCCTTGTCGATTCATCATCTCAGCTGTCTCTTCACATCTTCTCCATCCCCCATGGCAGAAGTCCTGCTCGACATCCCCGCCGACGCGCCTCTTCTAGGGGACAACGAGCGCCAGCACGATGCCTCGAACCGCCCTGACGATGGGGCTGCGCCTCCCGCCCTCAAGGCCGCGCCATGGCAGGTCAAGTCGCCCAAAACGGCAGTGAGATTGATTGCGTTCCTGGAGTTCATGATTGTCGCCAGCGGCATGCTGCTCATGATCCCCATATACCGCCTCATCGAGGATACCGTCTGCCACGTCTACTACGGAGACGACTCCCTGGACATGATTGACGAGATGAAGTGCAAGACGGACGAGGTCCAGGCGCGGATGGCATATCTGCTTGGTTGGTTGGGGTTGTTCAACTCCATCATGAGTGCGTGTGGCCTGTTTCTTATTTGTGCATTGCGATTCAATTCGCTCTTGATGGACTTTATTCGCTCATATATGCTTTGTGTGTAGGCCTGCTCACCACGTTTCCTTACGGCATGCTCGCCGACAAGATTGGTCGCAAGCCGACGATACTGCTCGCCTACTCAGGCATGGCCTTGGCGGCCGTTTCGGGCCCGCTGATGCTCAGGGTCGGCCAGCACGCTCTCCGGAAGAACCCTTACTTGCTCATGTTCACCTCACTGCTTCTCGTGGTCGGTGGAGGTACGCCAGTTGTGTTATCCATGCTATACGCCATGGCCGCCGATGTTAGCTCTGAAAAGGATAAGTGAGTGGCATTGGATGATTCTACCATCAATGTGGCTACAAATGACTGACTGTCAATATTCTACAGAGCTGCCAGTTTTCTTCAGCTTACGTTTGGTGCTACGGCTGGTGGTTTGGCCGGTCCCCTCCTCACTGGATTTCTAATGGAGAGGTATGGTCCCTGGATACCCGTCTTCGTCGGATGGTCCATGTACCCTTTCATCCTGCTCCTCTTCTGCTTCATACCGGAGACACTCCACATCGATAAGAAGACAACGAGGGGCGACACCGACGTCTCCATCAAAGCCCTCAAGCAGCAACTATCCAACAGCGTGGCCGACTTCAGAGCGGCGCTGGGCCTGCTAAAGAACCCCAGCATCCCTCTGGCCCTCCTCACGTTTCTGTTCCAGGCCGCACGATTCACGGCATACACCAGCACCATTATCCAATACGTCAGCAAGCACTTTGGATGGCGCCTCGCCGAGACCAGCTTCCTCCTCGCTCCCTTTGGCGTCCTCAACCTCACCGTGCTGGCCACCCTGCCCAAGATCTCGGAGATGCTCGTGTCCCGCCGGTTCGGCTATTCTTCCTTCAGCAAGGACCTGTTCCTGACCCGATACTCTACGATCCTGCTCTTTGTCGGTGCGGTGATTGAAGGCTTCAGCCACAACGTTGTCCTGTTCATCATCGGGCTCTTTGTAGAGACTTTTGGCGCAGCTGCGAGTCCTCTGGCTCGAGCCACGGTTACGCACTACGTTGAGCCCGAGTTCGTGTCTAGGCTATATGCTCTGGTGAGCACGAGCGAGATTATTGGTTCGTTTATTGGGGGCCCCGTGCTGGCGTGGTGTTTTGATGTGGGATTGCAGAAGAAGGGCGTTTGGACGGGGTTGCCGTGGTTCTACATTGCGCTGTTGAGCATGATTACATGGATTGGGTTGCTGTTTGTGCGTCCGCCGCCGGCGAAGAAGACTTCGGCTGATGATGAGAATGGCGAAATGGACCCAATGAATCCTCATGACGATTAGGTAGCTTTGTAAATATCAACTCAAACATGAGCGAGGTACAATACAGGAAATCAGATTGAAGCAGCAAAGTATATATCAAGTGACCTTTAACGAAGCATTTCTTGATACAAGCACAATTCAAGGCTTGACTACCTGCCAACCCCTGCTTGTCCTGCCTAAACTGGGGTCGACAAACTCATACAAGGAGTGCGCGTCTCTTACAAAGCTTCTCAACAAAACCCGTCAGTTACGCCTGAGGCCGCGCAGCAATCACGCGGCCTCTGACGAGCGTTTGCAAGAAACTACCTTCAGATAAGCTTCACAAGGTTGCAATGGCGCATCTTGTTCTCCATAGCTAGAAGTCCGGGGTTACGAACCGAAACTCCCAAAGAGTCATAAGCACAAGCCGAGCATCGAGACTAGCAGCAAACGCCTTTCGGGTACCGCTATTTAGTGCTTTGAAGGATCGCTTTTCATGCGTTTGTCCAACTCATGACTCCATTTGCTAGCTCAACGGGTACGATTGCCGCACAAGTCGTCAGCGCCTTGATTGCGATATACTCCGCTTGGCGATTGGATCTTTTGTTTAGTCGGGGTTCGAACTTCATTAGGCGGCGAAATGCGTAACGTCTTCGAACTGACATGTCGATTCCAATGCAGTAATAAGTGACCCCATGTTCGAAGGATTCCGAAAGAGTCATGTTCTCCGTCATAAAGATTACAACCCCTTCTCCTCCACCTAACCTTATAACAACACCTTAATCTGTCTTCAGCCCTACGGCATCAGCAGCTATTTGAGAGTGGAAGCGTTTTGCGCCATGGAATTATAATTATTGTTGTAATACCTATTTTGTTTGTACATCGTTCTTTTGCATAATGATGCGCCACCGGTCCTACAACGCCACGGCGTGTGGTGATGGCTTCTTCGGCCCGGCGGTCTGGGCCGATGGCTGTCGGGGTGGCTTTGACTTTACACGTGCGAATCCCCTTTGAGAAACAATAGATGATCTTTCAACAAAGGCAGTTCCTCTAACATGATATCGCCATACAGTTTCGTTTGAGGAGAGCACTCTGTCTACACTCCCCTCCGCCCTGTTCCTCCTCTTCTCCATCCCGAGAGCCATCTACCTCCTCCGAACTCCCGACAAGGCGAAGCGTCGATCAGCCTACACCCCAAAACTGGTCCGCCTACCACCCCCAGCTAACTTACAAACCGCACAAGAAGCGAGCGTCTCTTAACAGTATTCCCATAGATTGCATCAAGTGCTTATGCCGGCCTCCAGGTCGGCTCCCTCGCCCTCGTCGCCTCCTCCCGCCGCCTCAACACCAGATTCTCCCTCGCCGCCGCCATCCTCAACCTCGTCGCCGCCTGCTGCATTGTTCTATTGTCACACATTGAGCACGTCAAGTCCATCCGGCCGTCCTTTCTGCTCACCTCGTATCTCTTCACTTCGCTCCTTTTCGACGCCGCTCGGCTGCGCACAGAATGGCTTCTCTCTATGAATGTCGCCTATGCGGCCGTGTTATCGACGTCGACCATCTTGAAGCTGGCCTTGCTGGTGCTGGAGAACGTCGAAAAGAGGCGCATTTTGTTGGACTCTAGCAAGGAGCAGTCGAGGGAGAGCACCAGCGGCCCCTTTAGCCGAGGCTTCTTCGTCTGGCTCAACTCGCTGCTCATTTCGGGCTGGGCCACCGTCTTGACTCTGCATGATCTTCCCGCCATCTACGAGAAGCTGTCTTCTGAGAAGCTGGCTGTCGTTTTCACCAAGCGATGGGACAAGGGTATGTGAAGACCGGGGACTCTTTCACTTCACCCCATTTCTTGCGCAAAAGCTGACTCTGTCCAGTCACTCGCGACGGACGAAAGGCATCCCTCTTTCTCAACTCTGTCTGGATTCTCAAGCTTGAGATTATGGGCATCGTGTTTCCTCGCCTGGCCACGATTGCCTTGACTCTTGCGCAGCCTTTCCTCGTGTCTCAAGCACTGCGATTCCTCGCCATGCCCAAAGACGAACACTCGGACAATATCGGTTACGGCCTGATTGGTGCTTTTGCATTTGTCTTTATTGGTTCTGCTGTAGGTGATCTCACATAAGTAAACCCTTTGAATCCCGTTCAGGGGCTAAGTCTCGACAACTAGATCCTAACAGCATGGTACGAGCACCTCACCTTTCGTGTCAACGCCATGATTCGAGGAGGTCTCATCGGCCTCATCTACCGCAAGATGTTGAGGCTCTCGGCAAGCGAGCTGAACGAATCCGCCGCTCTCACGCTCATGGGCAACGACATTGAGACCCTCGCCGAGCGCGCAAACGCGCTGCTGATCGAGGCGTGGGCAAACTCACTTACTGTCGGCATCGCCATTTGGATGCTGTACGCGCAGCTGGGACTTGTCTTTGTCGCTCCTATTGCTATGGCCATGAGTACGTGCCGAAGTGTTTACCCCTTTTACTGGGTTTGATTAACTGATCATGGAGTCTTGCAGTTTCCATTGCATTGTGTTGGTTCATAGGAAAAGTCCTCGTCAAACGGCAGACAGTCTATCAAAAAGCAACGCAGGACCGCATCAACTTTACCTCTGAAGTCCTCGGCTCCATTAAAGCCGTCAAGATGCTGGGATACACTGAGCGTTTCACCGACCTCCTCGAAGAGAAGCGCGACAACGACCTCAAGGTCGGTAAACGCTATCGATGGATGACAGTATGGGCCAACACAGTCGGTATGTCAACCCCAAATCCCTCTCTGTCAACTCGTCCATTTCAGCACCGACTCATCTCTCGTCTCATTCTGTAGGAAATGCAAACGTCAGTCTTACCCAGGCGGCCACCTTTGGCGCCTACGCCATCGTCGCCAAACTCAGCGGCAACCAGTCCTTCTCGGCATCCCAGGCCATCACGGCGCTCTCCATCCTCAACGTCATGGTCAACCCGCTCAGCTTCCTCCTCTTCAACATCTCCTCCGCCTACTCTGCCTTTGGGTGTTTCAAGCGCATCCAGGAGTTTCTGCTGCTCAACGAGAGGGTCGATGACCGCGAGATATGCGCACAGCCTGGACTCTCATCGTGGAGTGAAGGACAGGCATCCCAGAGGAGCAGCATTGAGCTTTGCCAGATCGAGAATCATGGTCAAGAAGGCGCACGTGTTCATATTGACGGAGGGGAATTTGCTTGGAAGGACAAGAAGGTGTTGAGCAACATCAGCGTTTCCTTTTCGCAGGCACGTTCAGGATCCCTCACCATCATCGTCGGGCCAATCGGCTCAGGAAAGTCGAGCCTGCTGAAAGCCATCCTTGGCGAGACTCGCTCGACCGGCGGAAAGGTGTCGCTCTCGACGCCCAGTGTCGCTTTCTGCGATCAGACCCCTTGGGTCATGAACGCCACGATCCGAGACAACATCGTGGCGGAGTCTGGGCACTTTGAGGATAAGTGGTTCGACACGGTCATCGAGGCCTGTGACTTGACTCAGGACTTTTCCCGGCTACCGGATGGCGTCTCGACCGTGGTTGGCGATAAGGGGGTGAAGCTGAGCGGAGGCCAGAAGCAGAGACTGGTAAGAGCTTCTCCTTTGGTCTTTGGCTGAATTGAGTTCATCTGACCCCTGGTAGGCAATCGCCCGCGCTGTTTACGCTCGCAAGCCCGTGGCCATCTTCGACGATGTTTTCAGCGCCCTGGACAAGGCGACGGAGCGCATCGTCTTTGCGCGTGTCTTTGGCAAAGATGGACTTCTCCGCCGTAGCGGCACAACCGTGATACTCGCCACCCACTCCGGTAAGTCTGGCGTCAATACTCTCTGACGAAGATAATATGTGACTCTCGAACTGATTTCTTGCAGTCCATCTTTTGCCCAGCGCCGACCACATCATTGCTCTAGGCACCGACGGCCAAGTCGTCGAGCAGGGGTCCTTTGCAAAACTCCAAGAGACGGGCAAATACATCCAAAGCCTCGACATCACAGACGCCCATTCCGAAAGCGACGATGAGGCCTCGTCGAAGCAGGACGTCATCGAAGAGGTTGAGGAACTCAGTCAACGCCAGCCTGACATGAAAGAACACGATCAAGAAAGGGGACAGCAGCAGCCGGTGTCAAGCGACCGCAGCACTTTCAAATACTACTTTTCCGCGATGCAGCCCCTGAGCTTGGCCATAGGCGGTGCGTATATCGGTGGACAAGCTTTCTGTTCTGCTTTCAGATGTGAGTGACTGGCTTACATGATCTACCCTGCTATCAAACTCATGTTAACATTATGTAGCTGTCTGGCTTACGTGGTGGGGAGACGGTCGAGGACGATCAAGCAACGATGTCGCATACTGGCTGAGCATCTTTACTTTCCTGGCCGTCATAGAGGCCACTCTGATATCTCTGGCCATCATGTAAGTCACTTCTCAACCGCTTGCAGATAGTTGAAACCGCAGGCGTACTAACAGCCGCATCAGACACTTCTTGTTGATTATCGGGCCTACCGTCGGCAAAAAGTTTCACACCAGAATCTTGAACGCGGTCATGAGGTGAGCCTCTAAGCATTCCATCATCAACGACTAATTGGCTGACAGAATATCAAGGGCTCCCATGTCGTTTCTTTCCAACTCGGAGACTGGCTCACTCGTCAACAGGCACGCACTCCTTTCGTGCTCCCCCTCCTTTTGTATCTCGCTTCTGTACTGACAATGCTCAACGGCACAGATTCAGTCAAGACTTGCGTCTTGTCGACATCGACCTCCCAGTTGCCCTCGCCATATTCCTCTTTGGTAACCAAGCTTCCCCAACTACAGTCTCATAAAATCAAAGCTGACTCAACAATTACACAGACATTACAATCTGCATAGGCGTCACCGGCCTCGCCGTCGGAGCAGTCAGCTACTTCGCCGCATCCCTCCCCTTCGTCATCACCATCCTCCTCATGATCCAACGCTTCTACGTCCGAACCTCCAAGCAACTCCGCATCCTAGAGTAAGCACCACTCCCACTCTCACGGCATCTCATCGCCCCATATAGATCAACCAACTAACTCCCCTAGAATCGAGCACAAAGCCCCCCTATACTCCCACTTCCTCGAATCCATAAACGGCCTCGCCACCATCCGCGCCTTCGGCTGGACCCATCCCTACTCACGCAAGAACCTCGCCCTCCTCGACCGCGCCCAGAAGCCGTCCTACCTGCTCAACTGCATCCAGCGGTGGCTCACCCTCGTGCTGGACCTCGTCGTCGCCGTCCTCACCGTCCTGCTCGTCGTCTTCGCCGTCGTCCTCAGGGGGAAGCTCAATCCCTCGCTGCTCGGCGTCGCGCTCGTCAACATGATGAACCTGGGGCTCAACCTCAAGGGCATCATCCTCGCGTGGTCGCAGCTGGAGACGTCCCTCGGGGCGGTCACGCGCATCAAGAACTTTGAAGAGACGACTCCTTCGGAGCTGCTTCCCGAGGAAACTTACATGCCGCCTGCAGAATGGCCTTATCGGGGGTCTATTGACTTTGTCAACCTCTCCGTACAATACGAGTGCGTAATCCCCCTCCTTCTCCTCCTACTCATATCAAACATAAACCCCACGACAACTAAACCCTCCGATCATCCTCACAGCTCAACCTCCCACCCCGTCCTCAACAACATCACCCTCTCCATCCCCCCCTCCCACAAACTAGGCCTCGTCGGCCGCAGCGGCAGCGGCAAGAGCTCCCTCGTCCAAGCCCTCTTCCGCATGGCAAACACCCCCTCCGGCGCCATCCTCCTCGACGGCATCGACGTGTCCACCATCCCGAAGCCCCTCGTCCGCCAGCGCCTCAGCTGCCTCACCCAGGACCCCTTCTTCTTCACCAACACGATCCGCTTCAACGCCGACCCGCTGGGCGCGCACTCGGACGAGGAGATCGTCAGCGCGCTGCAGCGGGCGGCCATCTGGGATACCATTCGGGCAAAGGTTGACGATGATGGTGATGAGGGAGGAAAAAATCCACTTGATGAGAGGATCGACGAGACTTTTTTTTCGCATGGGCAGCGGCAGCTGTTTTGTCTCGGTAGGGCGCTTTTGAAGAAGAGCAGTGTTCTTGTTCTTGATGAGCCGACGAGCAAGTACGTTTCCCAACTCACTTAAACAAACACCCAACACGACGAGAAAAGGGGGGTTGAGATGAGCTAATTCATGTACGAATAGCATCGACAACCAGACCGACGCCCAGATCCAGCGCGTCATCAAGTCCGAGTTTAAGGATCGCACTGTCATCATGATTGCGCACCGCCTCGATTCACTGCTCGAATTCGATACCATTGCCGTGCTTGAGGAAGGGTCGCTGGTGGAGGTTGGTGCGCCTGGGGAGTTGCTCATGCGGGGAGGTGCGTTTGCGAGGCTGTACGCTTCTGATAAGACGAACAAGAGGAGGAGTTTTGATGACATCTCGCGAGAGTAGAATTGCTGTTTTTATGATGTACGAAGTTTACGAGTGAAGAGCATACCTTGAACCTGAAGATGAACATGATAGATCATGGTAGAGTTGAATACGAATGCCGCGTCAGAATATACAAGTTCTAATTTGAAGGAGACATTGAAACTATCCATCCAGAGTACATGACTATCAGATTACCTACACATCCCAGGTACGCCTTGCTATTACCATATGCTACATTAAATCACCGTCATTATTCTTCCAATCCTCCTCTTGCTGCCATTGGTTTCATATCAGCGCAACATATACGTCAGATCAGGAATATCCCCCAACAGCCTAGCCACCGTCTCCTCATCCTCCGCACTCAAATGAGGTCCGTCTGCGGGCTGAATAAACGACACACCAGCAGACACGTCATGCCCATCGTGAAGAGTCACTTCCTGAGCAACCTGGGGCGGCGTCAAAGGTCTCGAGAGTGGGCTCGAGAATGTCGGTGTCGAAGGCGTCTTGGGCCCTCGCCGGAAGGGCTTGCTGAGCGTTTGTCCGAGATGCCATGAGAACGGCCGCTTGCTCGGAGCCTTTTCAGTTTTCGGTGGAATCAGATTCGGGCTTTCAACCGCCGTCTCGAACTGAAAAGCGGACTGAGGAGGCACGCTGTGACGTTTGCTCGCAACTTCTTCCTCCTCGGGGAAGGACATCGAAGTGGTCGGCGTGGCAGTCATCATCTCGCCCCAGTCGTCGTCGTCCTCGTCCTGCTGTATGCTGTAGGTAGGTGGGATGTGAATGGGCGTGGGAATATGCGCCCGAGCGGTATGCGGAGGCGGTGGTGCGAGAGACAGCGATTGTAAAGCCGAGTCCGCCTTGGTTTCCTTACTGGGTGATGGCTCTTCTCGCGCGTCTCCTTGCGGGACCTCCTTGGCAAGAGGATGTCTGGCGGCAGCCGGTGATGAGGGGACGCTGCTGTTCCAGCCGAACGACGACGCAGTAGGCGATGCGACTGCCGAGTGCACCGTCATGGACGAGTTCCTCGAATGCCGGCCCAGGAACTCGCCAATCTCCACCGGCGGCGCTGACGAGTTCCAGTTGAACATGGCCGCACCCGAGCCGCCGAGTCGTCTGCCCAGGACCACGCGCCCGGTAATGGAGTCTTCTTCCATCCATCTCCTCACCGTTTGAGTGGTCTGTTCTCGAATGTGAGACCCCGCCCAGCCGACGCGCACGTAGTTGTCATCGTCTCCCATGTCGTGCTTCCGTATCGAACCAAAGCGGGAGATGAGGTACCATGCTCTGCGCTCGCTGCCTGAAGTAAAGGTGTCGTCGATGATGACATCTGGAACCAGTTCCGGCTCAGTCGTGATAGCCGGAGTTGACGGGAATAACTCGTCGAGGAGGGAAAGGTCAATAGGAAATTGAAGGCCCGGTTTCTCTGATGCCCTGAATGGAGCGAGTTCCACAGCCTCAAGCGGGAAAGTAGGAGCTGGTACTCCCAGATCGTCGACTCTACCGCTCACAGCTGGCGCTTTGGACACCTTAACCTGCGATTCTTGCTGCCAGGCCTGAGACTCGGCAGCAAGTTCAGCCTCAGTGGGCAGGGCAGGTTGGCTGATTTCGGGTTCTGATACAACTGCCGCAACTCCAGCAGCGATATTTACCGCTTCGATGGCAGCCGTGGGTTCTGGTTGATCCTCCACCTCAAAACCCCTTGAGAAGACAGTCGCTTCCTCTTCTCGGATGAACTCATCAGCTGCCGTAGAAAACTCATGTTTCTCCTCTTCACGAACAGCATCAAGCACTGATACTCCAGCGCCAAGAGACAAGTCTGGCCGTTCGAGCAGAATAGCCGGAATCACTGCATCCACAGCCGGCGCTTCCGGCGCAACTCCCGCATCCCACGCGCCATCCGCATCAATATCCAACTGCGGCACTGCAAGAGGCATATCAATCTTCAGCTCATTTCCCCTCTGCAAGCCCTGCTCCTCTCCAAGGCTGATCGCAGAATCCACAGCCCGATCGTCACCCGACGTCTCCGAAGCTCTCCCTTCCCCAGGCTGCCGCTCTTCCTCATCCTCCGGCGCCGCCGTATCCAGTCGCTTCAGGGCCACCTCCCTCCACGGATCCGGCGACAACGACCTCACCGACGGCGGCGCGACCACCTGCAGCGGCTTCAGCCCGGGACTCCTCCCCCACCCGGGGCTCTCCTTGCCGCTGCCGCCCTCGGAAGCCGCACCGCCGCCATTCCACCCGCCCCAGGCCTCGTCGTCCTCCCACCCGGCCGGCGACCGCGATCGAGATGGCGCCGGCGAGCGGGAGCCGCGGCGAGGGAAGAGGTGGTCGGCCGAGAAGTGCGCGTTCTGGGGCGCGGCTGGGAGCTCGATCCTGGCCGGAGAGTCTACAGCCCACGGCGAACCCCACGGATCTTCCATTCCAGGCGGCGACTGGGCATGTCGCGCGGGAAGCGATTGCGCAATTGCGACGTTCGGAGCGAGTCGGAGATGTGAATTATTTGCGAGCTTGTCATAAGCTGTACAGTCGGAACATTGCAAAACGTTGTATGCAATCGCGGGCGGTCGTTCGAATCTCGCTTCTCCTGGACCGACGGTTGTCCCTTTCTCAAGTCAGGAGAGTCCGTTGAATACGTAGATGTTGACGCAATCGAAGCGGGCGGAGTTAGACGTGGACGGTCTTCGAAATCCCAGTCGAATTATTGCCTCGTCATTTCGTTGCGCAGAGAGCCGTGCGTGCTGTTTCAGTTGGAACAATGCTTGGGGGGGTTGCAGGAGAGAAGACAAGCGGAAGCTGGAAAGGATCGGTGGACGCAATGAATCGAGTCTGGCGTCTGCATGTGCTTAGCGCGCCGCACGGACAGGGGCATCGTTGGGATCTGCCGTTAGCGAATTGCTTGATATCTCGCAAGCCCCGCGATTTCGCAGCCATCCATGCATGCCCAGAGATACGAATGAAGTACACAGCAGCTGAAGGAGAGCCAATGAATGCTCTCAGATGACGCGAAATCCGTGGACGGACACGGCAATTCACCAGCGTGAAGAACTCGAGAATGGTGCGGGACGCTAATGTGCAGCTCCGAGATGAGATCGTTGCCCGGCTCGCTACATGTACTCTCGAGATGCAACATGTGCGCAAAACTATGGCATCAAAAAGGTCTACTATACAGCACCTCCGTTATGCGAATCAGTCCCAACCCAGGACTCATCAACGGCTCGGGGAACCCCCAAGCAACCGGGATGGCCTATCATCGTCCAAAGAACGCCATGCTAAGCTGATTTTCGTTAATCGTAACGCAAAGAATGTCACCAGCGAAACCCTCCCAAAGACAAAGCACCTCACAGTGTAATCTCATGGCCGGGCTTCAGCTCCCATTCCTTGGTTCGACCGGTGCCCTTCTTCTCCGCGACATGTTCGATGGTGTTCTTGACTTCCAGCCGTGAAGCCTGATCCTTGAATTGATGAAAGATGAAGTCGACAATGCCAACTTTGGAGAGAGCCTTGTTGTTCAAGATGGCCTTCTTGACGTCGTTCAGAAGTTCAGGCTTGACAAGCTTGCCTGGCGCTGAGTTAGGGCCACCAGCGCCTCCCAATGCGGCAAAGGCGTTTGCGGGAGCAGATGGAGAAGGCTTGGCATCGTCCTCGGTCTTGATAGCCTTCGGCGCTTTGCCCTTGGCAGCCTTGACAGGCTCAGGTTCCCAGTAACTGGCGGAAAAGGGATCAATGCCCCACGGTTGATCGAGTCCTTCTAGAGGGTAGGTTAGCCGGGCCTCAGACAAGCTCGAAGGAAAATAAGCAGTCCAAAACTCACCAAGGATGAATTCCATCTTGTTCTCGCTCAAAGCCAAAATTGAGACTTTGCGGTTCTGATTCTCGAAGCAAGGGCCCGTAATGTCCGGCTTCAAGGTGTCGGCAAACACTCTCCTAGAGAGTCCGACGTCTTCGGAATCATCAAGGAAACCGTCCATATCGTCTTCATCATCTAGCTCCTCTTCCTCATCTTCCAGGTCTAGATCCTCGCCCTCTTCCTCATCTTGCCACTCAGCCTCCGAGTCGTAATCGTAGTCGAGCGGTAGTCGACGGGACATGGGCCGCCTCGCGAGTCTCTGCATGTTGCCTTTGCCGAGCACGAAGGGTTTGAAAGTGATGGTGCCGTAATATGGCGGGCGCACATCCTGGGAAAACGCAATGACTTTCAGAGGAATCTTCTTTAGACCCGATTGGACCTCTGTGTAGATTCTGCTAGAATCTGCACTGCCCATAGTCGCTGAATCTTGTGTGGCCTTGTAGGCCATTTCCATGAGATGACGGACCGGTTGGTGTAGTTTGCCCCGGCGAGCGGGGAGAGCTGAAAAGGAAAAGGCCTCCAAAGGGTCGAACTTGGGCGGAACATCTTCGCTGGGCTGGTTCGCGATATAGTCGTCCAGGTCTTTGGATTTCGTCGCCCGTATCGCTTCATCCATCTGTGATATCGCTGGTGCCAGCTGAGTGTTGTTCCTGACGAAGAACGGCTGGAACATCTTTGAGTATTCCGACACCGTTGGCTTCTCCTTGGCCGCTGATGAATTGGCCTTTGCGGGGCTATTCTCTCTCGTCGTCTCTTCTCCGTCGGCGTGCTTGGGCATGCTGGGGATCTTGAAAAAGCTGCCGAGGGTCTTCTGACTTTTAGCCTTTCGCTCCAATTCCTCCTCCTTCTTTCGCTTCTTTTCGGCCTTGATCCGCTCCTCTTCTTCTTTCAACTTCCGTTTCTCTTCCTTTTCTTTTGCTCGCGCCGCTTTCTCTTCCTCTTTCCTTGCCTTCTCTAGAGCCTTTTCCGCGGCCTGCTCCTCGCGTTCTTTCTTTTTCTCGGCAAGCTCCTTATCCCGCATCTCCTTCTCTGCTGCCGTGAGACGTTTTCGCTTAGCCGGTGGATTCATATCTGTGGCGGGTTTTGAGTCTGATGCAGCTGTGGCAGAAGTTCCTTGGGCCGCAGCCGCTTTTGATGGTGATGATGGCAGTGGCATATCACTCTCTGTGTCTGGGCGACCAGGCGATGACGGTGGGGAAGAGAGGGGTGCTAGAAGATGGTCAGTGATTGTCCTCTTTTTCTGGAGTGCGGCGGTTGTTGTATGCGGTCATGTGCTCACAATCATGGTCTGGCTCTTGGATGTCCACAGGCGAGATGTTCTTAGCATCCTCGACGGGATCAACCTTTGCCGACTCCGCGGCGAACTCGTTATGCGTCCTCTTCCGACCCGACGACTCGAGGTCTCTTGCATTGTGTGAGACCTCGAGCAGAGGCATTGTCGCAATTATTGTAGTTGTAATGCGTATGTCCTTTCACTGCATGGCGTTAGGGACCGTTTTCTCGCAGCAGGGGAAGCCCTGACGTTGCTTCCAATCTGCATGCAGATAAAGGAGAGGGGCACGGTCAATTGGAGGCAGGCAAGTGGATCATACCCAGAGATCGAAGCAGCAGCCGAGCAGAGAATGAGAAACGAAGAACAGAATAGCTTCAACACGTCTTTTCGAACATGCAGAGAAACACGCTGAGACGCTTGCAGGGAGGGTGATGACAGGGCAGTGCTTTCGAGGATCGATGTTGAGTTGTACAGAAATTGGATCAGTGGTTAGTGTGAGGTCGCGATTGCTCAAGTCGCGTTAATTTGGCGCCTTCCACTCTGACGCGTTAATCGGCGTGGAGAGAGGGAAGGAGCGAGCTGCCACGGATAAAGTACGGGATTACTAACCAAGATCTTATCATCATTCGAAGTCGGCCTCTCCCAATGTGGAACATACAAGACTGAACAAACCGTCAGTAAAATGCGGCTTTCAGAATTCCATCTCTACCTACCTTACATGTGATTCAGTCCCTAACTACTTACAGGTACAGCTAAGTCTTATATTTGGCTCTCAACCTAGATGTACCTTCTCTACGAAGGCGGATGTGAAGCTATGCCTACACAGCAAAACCCTTGTCACGCGCGGAGTCCCCATCCCACAGTAGTAGGTCATTGAGACAAGATATAGAATGCCGAATCTCAATGTAGAGCAGAGTAGGTAGGACGTATCGAGACGTTACCAACTATTGAACTACCCGCCGATTGTTGTAAGCTGGCCCAAAGAGCTTGAATGGGCCGAGGCACTCGTGAATATGCGACGGCTTTAGCAGATCAATGACGACAGATCTGCCAGGCTGATTCATGCAAGCAAGAGCGTACTCCGATGTTTCAGGACATAAACCCGACACATGGATAATTGAAGTTGTCAGTGAAATCACCCGCCGGGAAGAGAAGAAGGATTACATATTATCCATTACGTCATATTGTCCTGTTTCTTTCAACTGCCCTTCTCAGGGCACATCAACTATGCTTTTTTGCCTGTCTCTCTCGCGCTCTCCTCCCAGTCCGCTCTCCAATATTCAGCGGCCTCGCTCAACCAGCAAGCTCAAATCCAGAAGCGAAGGTGTAATGTGATACAAAGTAAACAAAAGTACGAGGCGTAGAAACAAAGAGCCTATGCTGGCGATTGCGCCTCCGCCCTTGCCCAAAGCGATATCAACGTATCCAAACGCCTAACAATGCAGGTAGAACAGGTATAAAAGAAGGCGAACAAGAAAACAATAGGAGAATGCGCACAAGCGATCGTAAGGTTGTCGTTTTATAGTTGGCGACAGTAGTGTTCGAGGATGATTGAAGGAAGCGAATGGCGGGCAGATGTGAGACGGCTTCGTGTATCGTCGCATAACGATGGTAGAATGTAGGGGTGAAGTGTGTCGAGAGTTTAGAATTGTGAGATGATGCATTGTGAGATGATGCTTAATCAGGGTTGGCGATGTAAAGGCGCTGGGACGTGAGGGTAGCTGTTCGCTCGTCGACGCTTCCTCGCCTCTTGAGCTCCTCGGGTGACTTGACGCTCTTTTCTCTCGTCAAGGCGGAGTGCATGAGTGACTTGCTCGCAAGTCTGGGAGGCGCTCCCAGTTCGCCAACGTTGTCTGCGCGCTCGGCGCTGCTTCCGCTGTGTGTGCTCTGGGCTGTGCCGCTCGCACCGTCGTCGGTGACTGGCGTGCTGTCTTCCGGCTGCTCAACCAAGCTGCCAGCCCTCTCGGGCGTGTCTCCGGGACTCCATCGCCGACCGCTCTGGGATCCTGTCCCAGTCACAGTGACTCCGGAGGCCCTGTAGGAGACGTTGCGGCGGCTGCTGCTCCCTATGCTGCTGCGTCCGCTGCTTCCCGTCCGGCGGTGGTGCGAACGCGAAGCAAAGTCTTCCTCCCCGCTGCTCTCGCCCTCGACCTCGGTGGCGCTCAGTCGCATGGGCACTCCTCCCACGCCCACGTGGTTTTCGTTGGCATAGCCGACGACGGGCGTCTTGCCGTGGTGTCGGATCTTGGCAGCGACCTTTGTGGTTGCGCTTATGCCCGTGCTCGTGCGGCCACCTGACGAGGAACCAGCTG
Organism: Trichoderma sp. PF4103; assembly: GCA_023628735.1. Lineage (NCBI taxonomy): Eukaryota > Fungi > Ascomycota > Sordariomycetes > Hypocreales > Hypocreaceae > Trichoderma > Trichoderma sp. PF4103. Next base: position 174,086 of record JAMAKC010000040.1, on the reverse strand, counting down.
AGCCGCTTGCTCGGTTGCCCCCGCTGACCTCCAAGTTGGCGCGCATCTTGGCAGCCCGCTGCTGGGCGACCAACCGGGGGTCCTCATACTGGGCACGATCGCACCAGACGGTTGCCTTTTGCTTCCGCAAGAGGGCCACATAGCCCGACGCCTGGGGCTGTCCGAAGGAGCGGTTGGAGATGGAGCGTCGCAGATCCGAGTTGGACGATGTTCGGTACGCGCCGGCCGGCTGTGTGCTCGAGTTGCTGAAGGTGCTCACGGAGGGCGATCGCCGATTGAACTGTTGGGTCGACATTTGGTGCGACAAAAGCATGGGCGGGGGATGCTGCTGTTGCGGCGCAAGGACGGTGGACGACGTCGTCCGCGTGCGGGAGTGGCTGTAGATGCTGCCCGGGTCCATTTTCCTGCCCGGTTGAGCAGTGGCCTGAGGCACACTCTTCCCTTGCTCGGGCGAGACCGGGAAGAGGCTGTCGGGAGGGAGAAGCGAGGGTGTTTGGATTGTCGTGCGCTGTCAGCGGGGAGCAGGTCCGCGGATCGAGTCTCCGCGGCACAGTCCCGAACTGGCCGATGCCCTTGGCCGCAGTCTGTGCAGGCGGCAGGAGAGAGAAGGAATGATCGTGAAGTGTACCCAAGGGCAGCCAGAAAAGACACGCGCAGCAGGACGGAGAGCTGCGGCGCAGAAGATATAAGGTATGATATAATATGGCTTAGGAGGAGATCGAGGAAAAAAGGTGGGAGGGAGGGTGAGATATTTGATGTGACCTGGCGGGCGTGGAACCTGGAAATGCTCCCAGCGGATTTTAGCGCTGCCAGTCCCACTGCAGAGCCTAGAATGGTTCAACTGGACGGGTTCTGGGCAGCTGAAGCGCTAGCGGGCCTTGGGGAGGAGGGGGGGCAGAGGCGGGAAGAACCTGAACGGCTGCAGCAAAAGGGCCTCCAAGGGAGCTGGAGGCAAAAAGGCCCAGTGCCAGTGCCGGAGCCGGTACCTGCACGTCGGTGATGACGGCACCGGGCCTGGTGTACAGGTCGTGGGCTCGGCGAATTGAACAGCAGTGGCGTCTTGGCTCGAGTTAGGTCAACGACACCTCCCGGTTCATGTTCACAACGGCCAGGGTTGTTGGACTATCTTGTTACGTAGCATCGCAGCTCTCAAGTGCAGATTCCGTCATTGTCGAAGCATTGAAGGAAGCATTCACTGAACTTGTCTCTACATGTACACAAGGCCATTGTTCACTCTGCGACCTGCCAGTCACTTATTTTCTTACCCAGCAACTGAAATGAATCGAGATGGAAGAGATTGAGCACAGAATGAGTGGCTCCTCTCCCCCCCTTCCCTTCGCTACCATTACTAGCTGCCCGGATGCTGAGAGAAACATCTGCAGCCCACGCGCGAGATGGCCCGCTCGCACCATGGCGTGTGTATTAGCGCTGGTGAAAAGATTGCTAGTGTTGAGCTTACCTGGAGGATGGGAACAGGTGGGAATTTTGAATTCGGCATTCTGATGGGACAATGCCAACTCTCGTGGAACCACAGAGAAGTTGATTGACAGGGGAGGGGCTACAGGCGATGACGATGATGCATTAGTATGTGCCGAACGTGACATTCGCTTGAGGCACCATGGCACTAAGATGCCTTACGATGTAGACGAGTAGAATCCTCGAGTATAGCATCAAGTAGTATCGAGCAGCAATAGGACAAAGCAGCTTTTGACAAATGAACACCTCGTCGGCGAGTTCCATGCAGCTGACACCCGAAAGCTGCCGTCCGTCCGTCCTACCGACCAGCTTCCCAGTGCCAGTGCAGTAGGCCCTATCCGCGTTTAGGCTTCAAGTTTCGTTTCATGCCACGTTTTCCACCCAATCTCCAAATCTAATCACACACGTTTCAATTCCCGAATAGGCGCAATCTCCCCCCTCAAGGGACCCTTCTTTCAAAGCAAGCATTCACCCCAGAAATCAAGGGGTCTCTCTGATTAAAGGCCATTGCAGCGTCCCGCGCCGATTCTTCATCCTTGTCGTTGCAAAAAGATGCCAAAACTGAACCCAATACGCCTCGGTTGCGACGTAGCAGTCCATCCGGGTTGCCAAGTCTGCCTTGCCAAGCAAGGGAGTCGGCCATTTTATTGTGGTTCTCGCCATCTTCCCTCTCTTCAGTGGACCGTCGTGCAGCTAAACTGAGGAGTCCACTGCTGATGTCACCGGCATCGCCGGGAATGAAAAGAGCATCGCGATTTTAAATCTCCTGTCTTTGGAGCCGGAAAGAGGCGTACATGCTTGTACGATGTACGATATCAGCAGTGCCGTGGCACAAGGTTCTGTAGCACCGGCTCTTGCTTCTCCCCTCCTTCCGAACCGCCTGTGCGAGTGGTCAAGAGTTCGTACCTGGATCTATTTGATCTCGTTGCCTCCCGGCTCTCGCCGGCAGATTTAGCGGCGCCATCTGCTGATTTTCCCACGCAGCGACGGTCGGAGCATCTAGGAGCGAAGATGGAAATCTTACGGTTCTGCGGCACAGTCAGATCCAAGAAAGGAAGAACGTCTCCCGAATACGCCAAACGACGCACGGCGCGATGCTTTGTCGGCCTCCTCGTACTACGGAGCTTTAATAGACTTTTTTTTCCTTCTCCCAGCGGCCAATTCGTCGGCACGACATGACACGGGCCGCCCGTTGTCGCTGCAACACCGAAGACATGATTGATAGTCGTCGTGCTGTCGGACCAGATTCCAGGCCAGATTGCGGCCCAGCCATTACCTGGCGCCATGCCCATTCCTCCGGCAGACCGACGTTGCGCGTGTGGAGATGACCGCAGAACAGAAACTCTGACAGTCGTGGAGGAGATGAAATCTCACACACCAGTGGGGCCGCAGCCTTTGTGTCTCTGGCATCAGGCCAATGACTTACGATGCGACAAGACTGACTTACAGCCGTGAGACTCATCGTTCATCATTGCTCTTTTCTATGTCCAGAGTTTCAGATTGGAACAAATGACATTGGTCTCCAGCCTCGAGCTGCTCTACCTGATTATGCTCTACAGCCATCCATCTCGGCACCTATTTTGCCATTCTACCAAACACCACGCCCAACTCTAGCGCAGTCTCCTTCAACGACGGCGTCGACGATGCTCCATCGCACAGAGAAACCATCGTTCGTTAGCTGTGACCGATGAGAGGATGCGGTGCCACTCGGTTCGACCAAGCTCTCTCCCACTCCATCGCTAATGCACGACTTCCCTGTTTATTCCCACAAAAAGACCGCCCTTCCTTCTCCGCATTCAATGCGCTGCAACGGCATCTTATCACACTCGTCTCCTCCACTTGCTTTCCACCTCTCTCTCCATGGGCCCAGGCTGCACGGCCAAATTACTATGCATTGACGTAATCCATTTCTGTCGAATTGACAGCTGCCAGATGGAAATCCAACGGCCGGATAATAAGGCACGCTGCATTGCATGGCCCCCGTCGGAAGGCTTTCCAGAACCGATGCAGCCGAAGGCAGTTCGTTGATGGGGCTTCATCATGGCACGCTTGCCGACGGAGGGACATGCACCATTCGCTGTGTCACTCGATTGGACGGTTGGACTCGATTTGAAAAAGTTTTCATTTGCAAAAGTAGCATGTAGCACATGCATGCTCCTCGATCCAACTTTGCATATCCAGTTCCTGACGGCGTCTAACTAATCCCACATCCAACTTCCGCCTAACTGTGGATACATGTAATACCTTGGGTTCCCTACACGCCAAACTCCAGCTTGATACTCACCTGGATGAAACATGTTCCTGCGCTACACTTGGCGTCTGATTCGAATCGAAACCTAGACATGATTGCACTTGTTAGAAAAGAAAAGGGAGAAGAAGAAACTGTTGTCGATCAGTTCCTTGGCCCGGCCGGCCCAGTCTGCTTGGCAGCACACTTGTGCTGACATTCGCGGCAAAGGCTATCAATCACCAAGGCCGCCCCCTCTGCGAGCTTCGGGCATCTTGGCGCAACGAGGGCGGCTCCGGGACTCAGCCGTTCGAATTCCCAATCGAAGCACGAGTCGATTTCGAGTCCGCCAACGGGCACGTAATGGCCCAGCCGGCCTTGGGTGAGGTTCTTTGGGGGCGGCCGCTGCCTGGGGCATGTGGTGCTGGCCGCCTTGCAGTCCGGGTTCCTGCACGGGCAAAAGTGGTACTGGATCTCGGCACGACACATGTTGAATGTTGATCCTGTCTTCTTTCGGGCTGATCTGTTGACTAGGTAATTGCTTATTTCTCCTCTTTGGATCTGCCCTTGTGATTGCTGGTGCTTTGCTTGCTGATGGGTTTTGCGTTGGGTTGGAATGGGAGATTGCGCTCCCTGTATTCCCATGATGCCCGAATTCCACGGAATGTTATATGCATCAGAGGCTGCAGGAGCTGGGCATGAGCAACCGAACAGTCTCGCCATGCTGCATCTGTTCGAGGGCAAACATTTCCAGCACAAAGTTGTCCATTGCTCGCCCGTTCACCTGTCCGTGCAGTGCTGCCCCTGTCCAACTGAACAAGATGAAAGCTGAGAGGGAAGCCAGTGGCGTCTTTTGGGGGCAGCGACATTCGGCGAACTCAGGGGGGGCCAAATTTGAGATAACGCTTTTTTGCGCCGGAATCCAGCCAGAACTAGCAGGTATACGCCCACCGCTCTTTGGGCAGCAATAGGAGGCTGTTTCGTATATATTCAGCCTGTGGTAGCACGGGGATGTGAACGGGAGCCTCAAGGGTCCAAACATCAACAGCAGCCAGCTCAGGAACAAGCTCAACACGCATCCAGGACAATAAGAATAAGGGACTGAACTTGGCCAACGCGTAGCACGCAGCGACGCGGTCACTCAATTTTTTTCTTTTTTTCTTTTCCTTCTTTTCCATCGTCCCTTTTCCGTGTTAGTCGTGGCTTGACGTCAACCAGGTCTGCATCTGCGTCAAGCAGAAAAAGAGCGGGGCGCGCGAGACATCCCCAAGACAGCGGCATCGCACGTGTCTCAGCGGCGAACTCTCACAGGTCCATCTCGGATTCACTCCCATTCCTGTGCCTGGAGGCTTGTGCAGCTGAGACAGCCATCCGTCGCCTTGCCTCTGCCGACTATCCAGGGCCAAGCCCAAAGGAGGCCAGAGCCAAGAAGCGACCAGTAACGACAAGAAGCTCTTGGCGACGAGCTCTGCAGCTCCCCCCGGCCGACTGACAGACGGGCCTTTTTTATGTCGCCCCTGCGCCGGGCCTGGCGAATCTCGTCCTTGGTTGTTGTGTGAGGTTTCGATCGATATAGTGCAGCCAAAAGCGCAGTGCAGTGCAGCTCCCCCCGGTTCGTTCAAGCAAGGCGCGAAGGTGAAGCTGCAGATCGAGGTCGAGGTCGAGGTCGAGGTCGAGGGTGACCATGAAGTTCGCAAAGGAGCTGGAGCGCGAGGCGGTTCCTGGTAAGCACTTGCTTGTCGTGATGCTGACATTGGCTTGATTGGTTGCTTGCTTTGGTGTTTTTGCTGAAGATATCCCCCTGCATTGCTCCTGCTTGTTAGTTCTGTCTACTCCTTGCTGTTCTTTATTCCTGTTCCTGTTCCTGTACCTGATCCTGCCTATTCTTGTTCCTGTCCCTGTCCCTGTCCGATACCACACCACCATCAATCTACCTTACCGAAAGGAACAAAGACCGATTTGACTCTAGCATTGTGCACCCTCCCAAGATTCAGTCTGCTAACTTGTCACCTCTTCTCCTGTGTCACCATCCAGAATGGCGAGCCAAGTATCTCAACTACAAGGCTGGCAAAAAGTTCGTAAAAGCCGTAGCCTCGGCCATCCAGAGAACCTCCGGCTCGACACCACGACTCCTCACCTCACGCCGTCCTCCTTCCTTCTTCGCAGTCGCGAGCCCTCAGGCGGAGCCGACTCCCCATCCTTCGTCTCGCCTCGAAACCAGTCAACAGACGGACGAAGCTCCGAAAAGCACGAGATGGCATGGTCAGTCGGAGCCGGTCTCCATCGCAAAGAGGGTAGAAGAGGACGCCCTGAGCAGTGATGGCAACAGTCTGCAGTATGGAAGCTTTGTGCCCACCCCTCCTGGACACCCGCAGACGCCATCGCAGGAGGCCCTTCAGGACGACCACGATTACGGCCAGCAGGAGGAGCGGGAGATAAGCCACAAACGCAATCAGAGCATGGGCACTGATGACTTCTTTGAGCTTCCTGCTCCCGCCTTACATACAACATCCTCTTCACCGGGTGGCAAGCGGATCCTCAGTCCTTCGATGAAGAGCGCTCGCTTCGACCTCCACAGGTCATCCTCCTCGGGCCCCCTGAGCTCCGGGACGCTGCCCAACCTGGCGCGAAGAGACAGCGCTGAGGAGACGCTTCGCCGCTTGTCTACCGCCAGAGACTCGGCTCGAATCACAGGCTTTCCGCGTCAAAGCCTTGACCTTGTTCGGGAGAAAGAACAGCAGTTTTACGCATTCCTCGACTCGGAGCTGGAGAAGGTGGAGACGTTCTACAAGAAGAACGAGGATCGGGCCGGAGAGCGGTTGGTGATACTGCGAGAACAGCTCCATGAGATGCGCAATCGGCGCATACAGGAGATTGCCAATGAGAGGGCGAATAGCTCTCTATCCCGGTCGTCTCACCACAAGGTCGACGAGACCAACGCCGACCGGTCGCTTAGCTGGATGCATCCGCTCAAGACGAAAATCTTCCCATTAGGACCAAACTCAAAAGCCCTTCAGGATATGCCGCGCACGCCGCATCTCTTGGGCGGCGGCGGCAGGGCTCCAGAGGATCGCATGGACTACGTTCGGCGGCCTGAAAACGACGAGGTTGCATATAGAACAGCAAAGCGAAAGCTGAAGTTGGCAATGCAAGAGTTCTATCGCAGCTTGGAGCTTCTCAAGTCGTACGCTTTGCTCAATCGCACCGCCTTTCGAAAACTCAACAAGAAGTACGACAAGGCTGTTAATGCTCGGCCCCCGATGCGCTATATGAACGAAAAGGTCAACAAGGCTTGGTTCGTCAACAGCGATGTTCTGGAAGGCCATATCAAGACTGTTGAGGATCTCTATGCTCGGTACTTTGAGCGCGGCAACCAGAAGCTGGCGGTTGGCAAGCTGCGCAAGATGAACAAGAAACCCAAGGACGAGTCGGGTAGCTCATTTCTCAATGGCTTTCTGATTGGCACTGGAGCTGTTTTTACCATCCAAGGCCTCGTCTACGGCGTTCAGCTACTGAATGACGATGACCCAGCAGTTCGCCTTCAGACAAGCTACCTGCTGCAGCTGTATGGTGGCTATTTCCTTATGCTCACGCTCTTTTCCTTCTTCTGCGTCAACTGCTATATCTGGTTGCAGAACCGAGTCAACTACCCTTTCATCTTCGAACTTGACCAGCGCAGCCAGCTCGACTGGCGTCAGCTCTCGGAATTCCCCTCCTTTTTTCTTCTTGTTTTTGGGCTCATCATGTGGGCAAACTTTAGCAGATATGGTGACGATACCATGTTTCTCTACTACCCGGTTCTTCTCATTGGCCTAACCGTCGTGATTATTTTATTCCCTGCTCCTGTGATGGCTCACAAGAGCCGCAGGTGGTTTGCATATTCGCATGTCAGTACCTCAAAACCCCCCCTATCCCATCAGCCTTTGATGGACTTTGTCGCGTTCAACGATGCTAACCAACGACAGTGGCGTCTGCTTCTGTCTGGCCTTTACCCTGTAGAATTTCGCGATTTCTTTCTTGGGGACATGTATTGCTCCCTGACATACTCCATGGCGGTAAGTGATACTCCGTTGATCGACCACCACCGGGTAGTCAATAGCTGACTCAAAGGGCAGAATATTGAGCTATTCTTCTGCTTGTATGCCAACCATTGGCACAGTCCTGGGCAGTGCAACTCGACCAGCTCCCGCCTGCTGGGATTCCTGACGACACTCCCTGCCATCTGGCGTTTTCTCCAGTGCATTCGACGTTATAGAGACACGCGCAACATATTCCCACATCTGGTCAACTGTGGCAAGTATACGGCCACTATACTATCTTACATGACCCTTTCCATGTATCGCATTGGCCAGAACAAATCAGACCTCGCTCTGTTTGCCGCTTTTTCGACAGTCAACGGCCTATATACCAGTGAGTGACTACTTCTAAGCCAGCGCGACATTCTCGAATGTGCTAACCAGCTTCTCCCCAGGCATTTGGGATCTTTTTATGGATTTCTCGCTACTTCAGCCTCACAGCCGGCATACCGCTCTCCGCGACATTTTGGCTCTCAAGTATCGTTGGGTCTACTATGTTATCATGGTTCTCGATCCCATACTTCGATTTTCATGGATTTTCTATGCCATCTTCACCCACGACCTTCAGCACTCTACCATTGTCTCGTTCCTGGTGAGCTTCATGGAAGTCGTCCGCCGAGGCATGTGGTCTCTCTTGCGAGTGGAAAACGAGCACTGCGCCAACGTAGCGCAGTACAAGGCCTCTCGCGAAGTCCCTCTCCCGTACCACATCGAGCCTCTGCTGGAGCAGGCCAGCACCGAGTCCAGCCCCATGCTGGCAGCTCAAGGAGGAGCGCGCCCATCGGAGGGCCCGCGACAACCGCGGCCGCAGACAATGGAGCGTCCCGGCACCTACGACTCTGGGACCTCGACTGCTGTCGGTGTGCCTCCCAGCGGGAGCCTCCGGCACCGCGCCGAACCGGGATCCCCACGCGTTGCCCGAGGCTTTTCTAAGATCATGGCCGAGGCGCACAAGCAGGACTTTGAGAAGAAGCGCAGGCCTGCCGACGGGGCCGGCGATGGCGCCGGTGCGGCTGGACAGGGCGACGAGTTTGATGATGACGATGATGACGACGACGATGATCCCGACGGCGGCAGCTTGTCGGGGATGCGACCCCATTCTGGGGATGCGGCTTGATTTCGTTTGAGTTTTGCATTTTCGAGGCGTTTGCTCTAGAGCCTTGTCTTATGATGCATAGTATGAAGGAGCGGGTAAATGGATGGACGAAGTGAGGAATTCGCAGTTCAGGGGCAATACCCTTTATCGTTGTCTGAAAGACACTGAAATGGCACTTATTTAATCCTTGCAAGAGGAACTTGGACTGGAGACGTGAGAGGGAAGACAATGAAGAGGGATCATTCAGAGGAAATAACTTTGGGGTATATAATCGAAACGATGCTACGAAACTCTGCATCAAGGAGATACGATGAGGCATATAGTAGCGTTGAATCACACACATTACATCCTATTCGATCTTTGACAATGTCTATCCGCTGTATTAAAGTAATCCCGTTGACGTGGAATCCATCTATCAGACTGATCATGCCCAAACAAAACACGCTTCGTCTACTCCATACATTATTCGCATCACGTACATCTAACCCACGCCCTATAAATCCACGCCATCACTCCCATTCGCCATCAACCTGCTCCCAATGATCAAGGAAACCCTTAAACAGCTGAACACCCAACCCGGGATCCAGCGCACCCGTCGTAGCACGGATAGAATGCATACTCAGCTGCGGCAGCCCCGCGTCGATTCCCCTGACGCCCATGGCGCTCGACAGCATGGGCCCCACAGTGCCGCCGCTGCGGGAGTCGTTCCTGATCTGGAAGTCCTGCAGCGTGGCGCCGCACAGGTCGGCGACGCGGTGCAGGATGGCGGAGGAGACGGCGTCGGTGGTCATGTGGGCGTTGCTGTCGCTGCAGACGACGAGGCCGACGTTGAGCTTGGGGATGTGCTCGGGGAGGTAGTTGCCGAGGAAGTTGGGGTGGCCGGCGTGGGAGACGTCGGCGGACAGGAGGAACGACTTGGCGTAGGTCTGGCCGATGAGGCCGGGGCCGTAGGTGGAGGGGTTGAGGGCCTCGACGGCGCGCTCGACCGTCAGGGGGAGGAAGTTGCCTCGGGCGCCCTGCCTCAGCAGCGAGCCGACCTCTTCGTCGTCGAACAGGGCCACCAGCTTGATGTAGCTGTCCGAGTCCCGCTCCGTGGAGTGGAGGAGACCCAGGAGGGCGGACCACGAGCACAGCTTGTCGTCGATTCTTCCGGCGGTGATGAACTCCTTGTCTAGGCCGAGGACGGTGGCGGGCTGTGAGTCGAACAGCTCGAGCTCCCAGTTGACAATGGAATCGTATGATGTGATGCCCAGCTCCTTGGCGATGAGCTTGACCAACTTCGGCGGATGGGTGTTGACAAAGGAGCCGGTAGAGCCAAGCAACTCGACGTTGGAGCCGTCGGGGCTGTCCAGGCCAATGATGGGCACCGCCTGCGTCTCCGGGTTGTTCTGGCCCATCATGCCGACGCCAAAGTGCGGCGCCAGCGTGGGTATCTTTGCGATCGGCCAGTCCAGCTGGACGAGCTTGCTCGAGGTCTTGCCCGTCTTCTCATCGCGCACAATGACGCGGCCGCCAATGCTCAGGTCTCGATCCCACCACGTCTGGTTGAGGGCGCCGGCATAGGGGGCGACGCCGAGCTGGATGTAGCCGGCCGCGGTGGGCTTCTTGCTGACAGGCTTGAGTCGGGCTGTCAGGGCGTCGATGTGGCCGGCGATCATGCCGACGCCGTTGCCGGGCTTGTAGGACTTCCCGACGGCAAAGGCGATGAGGGAGCTGCCGTTGCGGGTGACCCAGTACTTGCCGCCGGGCTGGATCTTGTCGGCCCAGGAGTCGCGCGCAGGGAGCTGGAGGACGGTTTGTCAGCAACTTGTTCCGTTTGTTCTGCACTCGGAAGCCATCCACAAGCGCACATACCTCTACGTAGCCGGATTGGCGCAGCTTCGTCTTAAAGTATTCGACAGTATGAAACACGGTAGGGTTCTCGCGCAAGAAGTCGCAAAAGGGCTTGGTGAAGGCCTCGGGCTTGAGATCCCGCACGGCGCACAGCCGGCACGCGTTATCGGGGTCGACATGCCAGTTGACCTGGCAGACCTCGCTGGGCGACAGCTTGGAGATGCAGTTGACGCAGGCGCGGTTGTCGAGGGGCGGGCGGCCGTCCATGTCTGCGATGACGAAGTGCTTGGAGGCGCTCAGGGCGGGAGTCGCAGCAAAGGAAGCAGCAGCAGAAGCAGATGCAGACGAGGAGGGAGAGGAGAGCTGGGCCTGAGGTTGCGCCTGGTACTGAGGTTGCGCTTGCTGTCGGAGAGCAAGAGAAGAAGGAACGCGCCGTGTCATGGTTGCGACGAGAAGGGAAGCGAGTCAAAGCAAAGTAGATGCGGAGGAGAGGGCGCGCTTTTATCAAGGGCGACGGGAGATGCGATACGGGGGAGCGAGACAAGAGGTTGGGGATGATGGAGGTCACAAGGAGATGCGCGCAAGTTCCCCCAGATGGCGCAGCAGATAGCACAGTGCAGGCCGGGGTAGCAGCTCCGATAAGCACTGGACGGGCCCCTGGGCGCCCCGGCCACTAGGGGGAGTGGCCTATCAGCGGCTATGGGGGGATTTATAGCGAGTAAGGCGCCATAATTCTGCCGGCCCGGGGTAGAACACCACCTACACCGATAGGTACCTGTTGCCGTAGTACCCCAGGAAGGGAGAGATGATGACGATGGCGGCATGTGAGCACTGACGTACATGCAAAGTGCCTGGCATGATGGCCTTTTCTAAGACAAGTCTGCCACCTCCTCTGTTAACAGGGCAATTGGCTAGAAAGGGACAAGTGTGCAGTTCACAGGAGTTATGGTCGTCAGGGTCCAGCAGAAAAGGTTTCTAGAAGTGACAAAGCCGTCGTCGTGGAAAGTAGACCGTTTTCACTGTCCAGGTGCTGTCCGATTAGCCGAGGCCCGCCGATATCATGATGGATGAGGATAAAGACAAGCGTCGAGGACTTCCAGCAAGAATCTCGAGTCTCTTCTTTTCATACATTAGGTCTGGATGTAATCTGCCAATACCGGTGCACTATTGCGATACTCCTTCCCAAAAGTGCAAAAACTCATAATCGATTATGGTATAGATCTGACGGCCATAGGGCGTGTGCTATCGAGAAGGGAATAACCTAAGTACATGTATTCCCTTCCAAGTTACGACTTAGACGCCCAAGACGTCTTTATCAAATCTCCCCAATCAGGTGAAGTGTTTTATTGACCTAAGGGTCGGTCTAGAGGCCACAGTCTTGGTCATTGATCAGTGAAGACGGAAAGAGTATAAGAGATTAAGTCGCGTATTACTATATAGATTTAGACATTACTTTATACGCCCCTACGCTCTGGGCGATCGTGTATCGTAACGTAAACACCGTGATTATGTCCATCGCTTGAAAATGCAAGTAGTCAATCCAGTCAATCAGTCGTACTGAGCTCCGATATATGCTGCGTGTGTTCGCTCAAAGCCCTATACCAAGACACATCTAAGGTCCGTACAGGCTCCAGTTGATGGCGGCAACATCGGGGTAGCAGTCGGTGTGAATGGCAAACTCGTGGCTAGAGTAGGATCCCGCAGGAAGGGACTCGAGGGTGGCGCACTCGGGCAGCAGGCGGACGGGAGCGCAGCCCTCGGGGATGTTCTTCTCGATCTGGCCGCTAGAGCTAACAGTGGTGGCGGCCTGCTCGACGACGAGGAAGTGGGTGCCCTGGTAGTAGGCCAGGGACTCGTTGCAGACGACGTACGTCTCGGGCAGGAGGTAGCGGTAGCCCTCGGGGAACTGGGAGATGGCGACGCCCTTTGTGCCGAGGCCGCCGTCGGCGCGGGCGGTGGACAGGGTGGCGGAGCCGTCGTCTTTGACGAGCGAGAAGCCGTAGGGCGAAAGCGGGGTGCCCTGGTCGGTGATGAGCGTTGAGGCGCCGAAGCGGTAGTCGGCGGCGGTGCCGTTCTGGTACCAGACGCTCGGGTTGTTGTCCTTGGTGCCGAGGCCGACCTGGTTCAGGCCGGCGCCGACGTGGATGGTGTTGATGTAGAGGTTCTGGATCGAGGGCGTGAAGTCGCGGGCCTTGTCGGTGACGTTGACGACGAGGCGGAAGCCGGTGGACTGCATGGTGGGAGGGTAGTTGGGCACGATGGAGACGGGCGAGGCGGCGGCGGCGCCGACGAGGGCGAGGACAGCAGCAGAGGCGAGCATCTTGGTGGTGGTGGTGCTGGTGGCGATGATGGTCTGTGATGAGGTTTTGTGATTATTGAGGGCGTTTGATTGTCTTGTCGGAGCTGCTGCTGCTGGATGGAGAGCGAGTGAGTGTCTTGGGATTGGGATCGTCAAAGACGGGAGATGCTGCGAGCTTATATACATGACCTGGTCGGGGGCCCTCGATGGCCTTCTTTGTCCCGTCCTTGCAGGCAAAGCACCGGCTCCGCAAGCCACTCGGAGAATTGGCATCCATTAGATCCCCGGTTGCCACTTGCAAGCCACTGGACAGCAGCTTCCCCTCGTCGGCAATCCCCCAGCATTGGGATGAATTGGATCCCCATCTTTCGGTCCATGATCCCCATCGACCTTGCAAAGCTCAGCGCCATCGCGCATGACCCGATGCCCGCGGGTCGCTGCTAAGGGGCCCTTGGCTGAAGGCCGCTCCGGGGGCTAGAGGCGCCCTAGACCGGCCTCCCCAGGTTCCAGGTTGCCTAAATTAGTCCCCTCCATAGCAGTTGAGCGCCATAGCCTGCTGCGAGGCTGGCAGCAAAATGCCGGCCACCATCTGCATGATCGGCAATTATCCCTTGGCATCGTCATGTCTCGTATTCACTCGACATGGGCAGGCTTTTGTCCAGTCTCTTTCCTCGTTGGGTAAACCGTGACCAGGTCGTCAATTTGATCCCTCAGGGCGATGTCGAAGAGAAAAAAATGGTATACCCAGACTAGGTATTAAAGGACTCCTTGATGAATCTGGTGATGCAGCTCTGATCTGTGAGTGTAGATGCACAAGTACAGGCGGACCTTGTGCAGATGCAAGATTACATGTATCCCAGCCTCAGCCTCAACTCCATGCTACCTCGTCACCTTCATGTTCTCAATACGACCCCCCTCACGGCATTCGTATTGTTATGTAATCCAGAGCTGCCCAAGTCCGGAAACGGCAGCTGTCTTTTTGAACGGCAAAGCGATCCGGCTCAGCTTTACCCAAAACACATCAAGATCGCCCTGTCATTCCTCATTGCCGTCATCAGTCCCTTGCTTTCTTTCTCCTCCCCTCCTCACCAGCATGGAATCCAATGCGGCACAGCCCTGCCTCGGCGCGTACCGGAGATGCATTTACTCAACAATCTTGTTTCTGCGTCCGGGTATTTTTCCATTTGCTTCGTATTTGTTCTTATTGCTTCTTCGAGGCAGATTGGAAAGATTCCATGCAATTTCTAGGGAGTTGACAGGGGAGCGTCTGGACAGTTGATTTGTCTGCTGACCGAGTCCCTGCTCAGTGCCCCGACGGGAAAGCCCAGCTTCATCGTGAGACCTCGTGGCGGGATTGTCTGGCCTTGTCTTTCCCGCCGGATACCCGCCGCTCAAGCTGAAGCCACCATGTATACGTGCTCAGCTAGACACTTATGTCTCAATGCGAGCAATTGCTCAAGGTTGTCTCGTGCGGCCTGTCCGATTGGCTTTGAAAAGGGACGAAGGCCTCACGAGTAAACATGCTCCCTGATGCCCTGCCAGACCCAGCCATGGCCGCTGAGCAGAGGGTCTTATGTCCGGCATCGTGCCCGTGCCTGTTCAACTCCATCGGAAAATCGGAGCCTATACGAGTTACCTATCACCACCGACTTCCAAGATCCATGGCCTCCTTTCCTGCTAACACCGAATCATCTCGTATCTCGCGGCAACACAGGCCACCTCACTCGCCCGACGACTCTCCCCATCGCTATGGGCTGCTCCATTCATCATAGCATCATCACCATGTCCCGTATTTGGTGTTGTGCGTCGTTTCACAAATAGCAATCGATGAGCTGTGCTCCCGAGCGCTGCCCCATTACCAGGTGATGCTAGTATGAAGAATGCGCAAGGCCTGTCCGGATCCGCGTTCCGTAGATATTACAACGAAACATGCATGCAGTCTTGTATCAATTCTTCCGGGCGAATAACTTTTATCACGGAACGCATCCCGTCTTGGCCATCTTCAGCTGCAGCTCCTCCTGCATTGCCGGCAGCGTCGCTGCCCAAAAGCCGACGTGCGCCACATCCATTGGAAGGGATATCTGGACGAAGAAAACGACAGATGGGCTGCAGGCATTGCAACCGCGATCTCTTAGGACGAGAGCCGGGAATACGAAGGGGACCCCTTGGATCGGAGCAAAGCGGACGAGGGATCCTTGTCGTTTCGTGCGAGGAGGCTGACCGCGGCGGCTTTGATATGTACGAGCGGCCGACTGTCCGCTCGTTTGCTGCCTCGAGTATGTGGCTTTTTCATTCATGATCTCGTAGAGCCTGCTGGAATAGGGCGTTTGTTGCGAAGAGACTGACCGTCTGTAGTGGGAATCAATGGGTAGGCAGCTGTGCGCACACCGCCGTTTTGCGGCGTTGTTACTCTAATTTGGCTTCATTCAGTTGATTCCATCTCTCATCCTTGGTTCAGGGTTAGCGGATAGGCTATTCGTGCTCGACGGACATTCGTTGTTGACTTCCACAGGCCAGGGCTGTCGATGCCTTCTCGTTCGTTTGCACAACTACCCAGCTACATTGTGTGACCCCTTAGCATCTTTGCATGGTGGCATTGAGCCTCATTCCGACTTCACAAGCTATATGGCTGTCTGTAAAAGTGCCAGGGACTGTGAACTCGATTTGGGAGCCAAATTGCTAAAGTCTATGGGTGATTGTAGGGTAGCAAGGAGCACATGGAGCTTGCAGCTATGATATGTCTCCCGAGGCTGGAGACGACATGTACATGCACTAATCGTAGATCACTTGATAGGGCTGTCTGGCTAGAGTGCTCAAGATCGAAAGAGTGGTGGTAACTAGGCTGCTCGGAGCGATCTGATACCGCATGTGCCGAGTGGTGTTTGACTTGTTGATGAGTATCGAAACAAAGAAGTCATGCAAATTACTCGGCTCCAAAGGCGAAGCCACGGTACATGTAGGTATGTGACGAGAGGTAAAGCCGCCAGTGACAACTTTGAACTCTACACGACACTGGGGGTTTTTGTATTTCACAGCTCAACATGTCACGGCCGCTACGATCATCACTCTCAGCTTGTACTGCATTACTACTGCAGGGAATAGCAAAGGGTCATGGGAGAGGAACACGCCGTCTTCAGGATTGATACAATCTAGGCCTCTTACATTGAGGACAGACGCCTTGGAAGGATTGGGTCAAAAAGCGCTTGGGAAAGAGGCATCACGCAGCGAAATAGGGGGACAGGCGAAGCGGATTCACTCAAACAGCAATGACGCCCTTGCGTCTTGACAGAGGAGTGTTGCCCATCACTTCCATACAAGGGCACTTTGTTCGAGCTTATCCTCTGCTTCCCTTTTTCTGTCTTGTTCGTATTCAAGATGACAATGCCGCCAGGCCCAAGGAGGGCGGTATGAGAAAGGGCGCTTGGGCGTCCGTTGATGACGGCCTCCTGAATCGCGGATTGCACAGCCTTTCGAATTCTAGATGTTGCACAAAGAGGCGTATAAAGAGACTTCTTGAAAGGCCAAGTTTCGAGAGTTTCGACAGCCTCATCATGCCGTCTTCTGAGTGTTGCCCGAGAGGTGAGATATTGGAATTGGGAGTGCCAAGTTGAGCGTGACTGTGCGAGTGTGTGCGTTGTCGTGCCACCTGGAACGCCACTCAGCTGCGTCACGGTGAGGCGCCATCGTCCTGTTCAATATCGACTGTGATCTCGACAAGCGCTCTTCGCTGGAGTTGAGACGCATACAGAAGCAGTCCGGGCGTTGGACAACAAAACCCCCTCCCCTCCACTGCTGGAATATCACTTCTCCTCTGCAGCTCTCGAGGGCCACGTATTGTATTCCCATGACTCCTGGCTGTGGATATGTCAGTGTATCATTCTGTCAGCAGTTAGACCAAATCCTCAATATGAAGAGGAAAGCCAAAAAAAAGAGAGGAAGTAGTGGACTTTTCGCTGATGCGTTGAGGGCGAGAATCTGCTTCTCACTCCAAGGCGTATCCCGTCACCCGTTCAATGGATAGGAGGAAGAATATCCGGCTCTCCGCTTCTTTTATGAGCCTCCAACGACTGGAGCAAGAAAAGCCCCTCGACCGTGCAGCCCGAGCGATGACGCGTGATCAATTCCAATCTCCATTCAAGGGCCCCCCTTATTAGGCCTCGACTCTCGAGCCGAAAGACCGACGGAGTTGAATCCGCAGTAAGCACCCAATCGCTCGGAGTTGTCTCGCTGGTAATGACAAGGCGGGGAGAGTCGGCCGGGCTGGCACCCCAACATTCCGTCTGCGGTGCGTGTCTCGATTCCTGACCTCGCTCTCGTAACTTGTTGCACGATTTGTGATGTGTTTTTGCGGCAATGATTGATTGGAGGCTCTGAAAAATGAGAGCCGTCTCTGTCTTTTGACACGGGCGGCAAAAGAATGTAGCATTTGCGGCAAGGTCTGCCTCTGCCGCAAGTCCCATGTTATCAACCGTGCATCAAAGCGCATTCGCCTCGGCCAACACAAGTAACAACGCCGAAGTCAATGGAGATTCGGCAAAGTGGGCATATGCGCTCTGATAGCTTGGCGAGAGGGGGGGCCCTTGGTTGCCTGGGCACGCGCGAGGTTGCCGGATATATGGGCTTACGGGTCTTTTGAACGGAGGCTGCATCTCGATGATTTATTGGCGGGGAGAAGAAGGCCGGGGGTTACCGGGAGGAGGAGGAGGAGGTTCGGAGATTCGGGTTCGGTGAGCTCAAGTCGTGAACCTTGAGGGAACAAGCAAAAGCGGGGAAGCGGTTCCCGGGAATGGAACGGTAGATGAAACTACGCGTACTTGTACAGTGCTCGTATACGTAGATGCAATGCGACGGGCTGAAGGCTATACAGTACGATGTGACATGAGTGTCGGCTCTTGTTGGTGCCCGCACATGCGAGTTGGGTGGGTGTCTTCATCAGCTTGAAATGGAAAGGTTGATAGTGAGGATGAAAGGATCTTCTTACACGGTGGTAACAAAACCGGCGGCGTGTCAGCACAAGGCCGAAGGGAGCAATCGAGGTTCAGCTAGGATTGCTGTTGCGGACGGCAATATTATAGGTTAACCCATCAATTGGCAGTCGTCTTGATCGAAGGACATGTCCTCTTTGGTACAAATGTTGATATCTGGAGGATACGATAGTGAAGCTGGAGCTACCGACTATAGACTACTAGCCTCGATTAACTGATCGAAAGGTCGCAATGATCATAGCTAATTGTGAGACTGATCAATGTAGAAGCCAGGAAGCGGGATTCAACTTGTCTTGGAGCCAAAGTGGAAAGCATATCTATTGGCATTACATATGCGGGTGTAAACGGTCTATGATACCGATGAGATGAACACAGGTTCATGTTCGTATAAGGAGCTGAAGGTGTCTTGTATTGAGGAATATCCTGTGTGTTACTGAATACTCCTTATACTGGTGTCTACGTATGCCTGAGAAGGGTTCCCGTTTCGAGTGCTCCCAGATGCATGAATAGCATGAGATCCATTCATACTTTTTGAAGTCGTGCAAGTTGCATTCGGTAGGCTTGATAACGCCCCTGCATCAGATGTCGTCCGACACTCGCGAATCGTGATATGCTGATACTAGGTTTTAAGCAGTGGATACATGGACGATGCTGTAGGTCCCATGGGACAGAACAAGGACAATCTGCCATTTACTCCTCCGGTAGTTGCACAGATCGAAAGTAAGTCCTTCTAGAAGCGACTTAGTCGTACGATGAATCCATCCCGGGCCAGGACCCGTTACCATTGACCCGCTCGTTCCTGCAGGAGGATGTGAGATCCGGATGGTAAGGGGCCGTGAGGCCCGAGACGACGTCTTCTCAGATATGGCCACAGTCGCTCTTTGGTCTTGATGGTGTCGGTGTAGCCGTATTCGGAGAATACTTGTGGCATAGTTGAGCTTTGGGGAACTTGAGCCATCCTACGGCACACGCCTAGGATCGATGTCCTAACATAACGTATATGAGCCTTGCAGGTATATGAAGTATCCCACGGTATATGCCTTCGAGACTGTTAAGCAAGGTACAAGAATGATTGGTAGTTGTTGAATGGCCAGCGGAGGAGGCTATCGTCAAGTTTGTTCAATATCTAGTAGTAGGTAGGGCATTTTGCAGGATAGTGGCAGCAATTCCAACCCTGCTTCAAAATCCGACACATCTTAGAACCACATTTCAAAGTACTATGAATATCGCCGGCAATATTGGGAGTTGGAGCAGATTCCAGACTACTGTACGGTTGCCATACTCACTTGTAAGCTGTTGATACCAAGTTCTGGCCCAAGCTTCATCTTCAGCGGCAAGAAGCGGCACGCGGCGCCATGGTACCTAGGTTAGCCAAGAAACTTTGCCGATTACAGAGTATCCTGTACGGAGCAAACTACCTACATGTAATGTTGCCCAGAGCTACACAGCATTCAGCTTGGAGCTTCTCGCCTCGGAACCCCTCATCGCGATACTACATCAACCAATACATGTAAGCAGCACAACGCCGAAAGGGTGCTCTGGAAGCGGGGGAAAGAGGAGGTCGAGCCAATGGCATTTAATTCTGGTAAACCAGAAACAGACAAATCGAGACATACATGGTGTGAAGACAGAACAAAAGGGCAAAAGGTTGGTGCGGCTCGAGGGAAGCGTGTTGGTTGATTGGCTGGCATGTCACTGTCTTCCGGCTCAACTTTTAGGCTCCGTGCGTGTATACATGTAGGTATGATCCTCACGTTTACACAGCCCAGATACAAACGTACAGCAACAACAATGACAACAGCTAGGGCCTGAAAGGAGATGAGCATCGAGCTTCGAGTATGTATTTGGCGGTAGTAGTAGTATTGCAGCTTTGGGTAAAATTGCCTCATCCAGCCGCACGCGAAGCGCTCCGTATCGAGGCAAGACTTGCGTTTTGGCCGTGCATTAGCAGAGTGGCATTGCGTGTGAAGGCATGAACCAACAGGCTGCAGCAGTACTATGCAGTGCGTTTGATAGTCATTGAAACCCGTGGAGAATGTAGCATTTGGAGTGCATGCATCACGACTGCCTGTGATGAAGTGAGTTGCGGCATTGCCTAGGTATACAAGAAAGATGGTGCTTGATGGTCTTCGTATAGAGACATCAAGTACAGATAGGTATGAAGCCGCGAATAACATCACCAATTCACCTCATACTGAACTCGTCTTCAACAAAGATGACAGCAACGATACAACAACAGACATGCGATCAATCACACGTCCGTTCCCCCGCTCCCAGCGCTAACAGGGTTGCAAGGCCATGCTCCCCCACATCTCCAACCCGACCCCGAAATCCCGAGATATGTACGGCCAGCATTACGTCGTCCTTGCTCGGCTAGATTAACTGGAACCCGTTGATCCCCTCGCCTTCCTCAAGCATCCCCACCCTCTTCCACCCTTCCCGTTCTTTTTCCCGGTTGGAAAACGAAAACAGTTGGAGAAGCGAGGCCCAATGAGGACAGGCAAAAAGGCGCGGGCCCTTTTCGGTGGGATGCCGAGCCTGCAGCGAACAAGTGGCCCTTTGAAACCCCGAAAGGAGGGCGATGAGGAGAACAAGGGAGGATACAGTAACGGTACGGTACGGGAGAGCAGAGAGAGGATGGGTGCTTCTGAGGCATTACGTACGGAGCAAAGATGAGGGGCTTGTTTCGGTCTGCATGTGTCATTTCGCAGAGCATGACTGGGTGAGACTTGTCATGACGAGCGTGAAAGAGGGGAAAAGACGAAGGAGAAGCGGAAAGTCGAATGTAGACGAGGCGATTCAGAGGGTCGAAAGGGGGGCGCCGTGCTGGGAGCATAAATATCGGTGCTCGCGACTCTGTTCTGCTACCGCTTCTTCTCTTTCACGACTCCAATCTTGTCTCAAGCCACCCATCTTCCTCTCTCTCTGATAGAAACCCCCCCTTGCCAATTGCGCAAGCCTCGATCAGAAGTAGCAGCCAGCCTATATCGAACGGGATCAGCCCATCCTTTCCAACCCCCCTTGTCCCGGCATCTATTTTCCAGCTGTGACTTTCCGAAGCCGGCCACATCATTACGACCTCACACACGTCTTATATATATATACACATCATATATATAAGCTCTTGTGCCGTCCTCCACGAGTCTTGAAGAAGAAACAACCAAGGATCCTCTCCACTACTCTTCTCTCTTCAAACCGCCAAAATGGTATCTTTCCGCCCCATTTCCCGCACCATCTCACTCGCCTTCCCCTTCTCTGCTGGCCTCTTCGCGCCAGTTTTCCTCCTCCCGCGCCTTTGCCGCTCCCAAGCTGGGCGCTTCTTCCCTCTGCTCCTCCCCGCCGCGCCTGATGCCGTCGTCTACGATCCGCACGCTGACAACCGCGCCCCGCGAAAAGGTCAAAGTCCTCCTCGTCCTCTATGATGGCGGCAAGCACGCCGAAGAAGTGAGTGCCAATCCGTCTCCTTTTATGTTGTTTTCCACTTCCTTTCCGCAATGAGTGTGTTTCTGAGTGAAAGACACTCTCGGATCTCATTTGTGGGGGCCGCATCGCCATCTGGGCTTTCGATTCCAGAAAAAGAAACAGAAACAGATTGAAGCTCAGACCAGCTCTTGGCAGCAGTTTGATGCTCTGCAGAAAATGCGGGGAAAATCGAGTCCATGTGGGGAGCTTCAAGCTTACCGATATGTCACTGCTCCATCACATGCAATCTGCAGTTCTTTTGCTTTTCTGCCTCTTCTGATATTCTGCTATTCTGCTATTAATCGTCAACACCACGATGACTGACATGATTTCACAATTCAGGTCCCCGCCCTCCTCGGCACGACCCAGAACGAGCTCGGCATCCGCAAGTGGCTCGAGGACCAGGGCCACACCCTGGTGACCACCTCTGACAAGGAGGGCCCCAACTCCAAGTTTGACCAGGAGCTGGTCGACGCCGAAGTCATCATCACCACTCCGTAAGCCCTCCAAATCCTACTGCCATCAAAAGACTACGTCTCTAACGGTGCCATTGCCCAGCTTCCACCCCGGCTACCTCACCGCCGAGCGCCTCGCCAAGGCCAAGAACCTCAAGATCGCCATCACCGCCGGCATCGGCTCCGACCACGTCGACCTGGCCGCCGCCAACAAGACCAACGGCGGCATCACCGTCGCCGAGGTCACCGGCTCCAACGTCGTCTCCGTCGCCGAGCACGTCGTCATGACCATCCTCGTCCTGCTGCGCAACTTCGTCCCCGCCCACGAGCAGGTCGCCCGCGGCGACTGGGACGTGGCCGCCGTCGCCAAGCAGGAGTACGACCTCGAGGGCAAGGTCGTCGGCACCGTCGCCGTCGGCCGCATCGGCGAGCGCGTCCTGCGCCGCCTCAAGCCGTTCGGCTGCAAGGAGCTGCTCTACTTTGACTACCAGGCGCTGTCGCCCGAGAAGGAGGCTGAGATTGGCTGCCGCCGCGTGGACACGCTCGAGGAGATGCTGGCGCAGTGCGATGTTGTTACCATCAACTGCCCGCTGCACGAGAAGACCAAGGGCCTGTTCAACAAGGAGCTGATTAGCAAGATGAAGAAGGGTGAGCTTTTGACATCATAATCCCCCCTGAATCTTTCACCACTAACCCATGCCACTTCACAGGCTCATACCTCGTCAACACCGCCCGCGGCGCCATCGTCGTCAAGGAGGACGTCGCCGAGGCCCTCCGCACCGGCCACCTCGCCGGCTACGGAGGCGACGTCTGGTTCCCCCAGCCCGCCCCCGCCGACCACCCGCTGCGCACCGCCGTCAACCCCTTCGGCTTCGGCAACGCCATGGTCCCCCACATGTCGGGCACCTCGCTCGACGCCCAGCGCCGCTACGCCGACGGCACAAAGGCCATCCTCGAGAGCTACCTCTCCGGCAGGCACGACTACCGCCCCGAGGACCTCATCGTCTACCAGGGCGACTGGGCCACCAAGTCGTACGGCCAGCGCGAGAAGATCAACACTGTCCAGAAATAAGATGTTGGAAGACGTTCCAGAGAGGAAGTGTTTGAGTAGGATGGGGAGACATGGTTTGGCCTGGCTTTGAATAATGGGGGCTAAATGAGGGACAAATTGTGACTCGAGGATCATGATGACTTGAGACAGTCCATGTACATATGTAGATGATAACGCTGAATCTAACGACGGCATATACTACCTTACCTACACATTGCATTTTTTGATCTATTCATTCAGTGCCTGTGACGAAGTAACCCATACATCTCTGGAATCAAACGTGAAAATGTTCGGTTCTGAGCGTCATTGGTTTGAAACTTGAAGTGGATTATCTATCCAATACCTGATATATCAGATGCAAAGTCGTCCGTTAACAGCCATCACCATGCATTTCTCATTCCCGTTCTCATAGCCATCCGTCAAGTCATGCCTTTTTCCCAGCGCCGCTCTCATGCAAAAATAGGTAATTGACTCCCTTTGAAGCCGTCCACCAGCCAGATACAGCAATCCGCATATCAAAGCAGAAACGAAAACATGCAAACACGACACATTATAAGGTAATAAATACTATGCTAGTCTCCAACATCATGGAATTGAGCGAGTTTCGGAAAATTCTCAACTCCAAAACCGCCACCACGGCTTCTCGGCATCCCCAGCATCGCCGCTCCTCCTCCTCACGGACCGGTCCCTGCCCCTGATGCGCCAAAAGTACACGGGCACGCCTGCCGCGACAAACGCCACCACGAGCATCGTCTGCAGAGGCTGCGCGAAGACGGCCCTGCTGAGCAAGAAGAGGCTGACGCAGCAGAAGATGATGGGCGTGGCAATCCACGTCTTGTAGGGGCGCTCCAGGTGCGGCTCCTTGACCCGCAGCACGATGAGGCCGAGCACGGTGACAAAATAGAAGGTGTAGCCGGCGACGCCGTAAAAGGTGACGAGGGTGCTGAACTCGCCCACGATGCAGTAGCCCGACGTGAGCACCGCGTTGAGGAGCAGCGCGTACACGGGCGTGAAGAAGAGGCCCGCGTCCTCGTCGCCGAAGCAGCTGCGGAACTTTTTGGACAGCCAGCTGCGCGAGCGCTGCGTCGACAGGCCGTTGTCGCTGTCGAGGCTGCCGCTGCCGACGCCCAGCCGGCCAAAGATATCGGGAATGTAGCCCTCCTTGCCGGCCACGTAGATGAGGCGGCTGGCCGTGAAAGTGGACGAGTTGAGGGCGCCAAAGCAGCTCGCGCTGACAATGAGCGCAAAGACGAGCGCGCCGGGGGGGCCAAAGACCTTGGAGCCGAACATGACGGCGACGGTGTTGGAGGCGTTGATGGACGCCAGGGGTAGCACGAGAAAGTACGACACGTTGGCGAGCACGTACGAAAGGATGACGAGCGGCATGGCCGTGTGGATGACGCGCGGGAGGTCTCTGCTGGGGTTGCGAAACTCGCCGACGACGTAGTTTGTCTGTTTGAGTAACCGTGTTAGTTTCCCTGCCTCTAGTCAGAATCGCCTGCAGCAAACTCACATTGTCCCAGCCATCATAGGCCCATAGCCCGGCATACAGCGCAATCGCCCAGTTGGACGGATCCGAAGACGTGCCCGCGAACCAATCGTGCGACTTCCACTCGCTGCTCGCCGGCCCCTTGAACGAGTGGCCCGTCACGGCCACCACGATGCCCACCACGGTGACGCCAATCAGCGCGACGAACTTGAGAAACATGAGAAAGTCATTGACGCGTGTGCCAACCCGTGTCGAGACGCAGTTGAGAAACGTCACCGCGAAGATGCCCACCAGCGCAACGGCCTTGTTGATCCAGGGGTTGATGGTCTCGGCCTCGGCGCCGATGATGGCCCGGACAAAGTACTCGCCCATGATGATGGCGATGATGGCGGCGCTGCCCGGCTTGAGCACCAGCAGGGCCACCCAGGAGAAGAGGAAGCCGGCCAGCTCGCTGAACGTCTTGGCCAGGTAGACCTGGGAGCCGCCGTTGAGGGGGATGGCGCCGCCCAGCTCGGCGTACGAGGCGCCGCCGGTCCAGGCCAGGATGCCGGCCACCACCCAGACGATGAGGGCCGCGCCGGGGGACCCCAGCCGGGCGCTGACCTGGCTGGGCGACGAGAAGATGCCGGAGCCGATGATGAGGCCGATGATGAGCGACAGGCCGTTGAGGTACGTCAGCGTCTTGAGCTTCTCGAGCGAGCCGCCGCCCAGGCCGCCGCCCAGGCCGCCGCCGGAGCGCAGGCCGGCAGACGTCGGCGCGCCAATGGGTGCGTATCCGCCCGCGCCCGCCGTCGAGCTCAGCGGGAACAGGTTGCCGGCGAAGTCAAAGGCCGACGAGACCGAGTACGAGCGGCCGAGCCTGCCCCGCGCCGCCGGGTTGCCCTCGTCCAGGGGGTCCTCCTCCTCCACCATGGACAGCCGGCGCGACGACGAGATGCTGGGGCGGGACGAGACGTCCGAGGCCGCGCCGTCGTAGGCCACGCTGGAGCTGGCCAGCGAGGCGAGCTCGAGCGAGTCTCGCGACTGCGATGGTATGGGCATCGTGGGCGCCGGGTGTGTTTCGTTTCCGCTGCCCGTCCTTGTTCTGTTTCCCTCCTTCTTTCGATTCCTGTTACTGCTTCCCCCCTTCAATGTTGGCCACCCACGCTGGGGTTTCAACGTTTTTTTGAAGTGTATCGACCGGCGAAGTTAGCAGAAACAGCGCATGTCGTCCAAGGCCTGTCACCTCGAATCGCGAGTGTCGGGGAGTCGTCGTAGTCTATCCGTAGTCGAGACGTCGTCAATCGTAGGTAGATGCCGGACGAGAAGACGAAGAGGTCGCAACGAAGCCGCTTCGGCAAGGGAAAACGACGGACACACAATCCGCAGCAAGGTCTTTGCAAACAATGTCTCGTGAAAGAAAGAAGCGAATCGAATGTAATGAATGATCAAGTTGATTTCTCTCTCTCCTCCCGGGACGTAAGTAAAGAGAAAGAGAGAAAGTCGGTGGAAACTCTTGAAATCAAAGAGTGTCGAAAACGTGAAGGCGCACACGAGCCGGCGCTTTCCCCTCGTGCCAGGACCAGGATTCAGCAGCAAAGCAAGCAATTGGGTTCCTCCCCCCTTGTGTTAGTGTAGTGCTCCCTTGTTTGCAGCGCTCCAATTGGGCGCTTCTTTTCCATGCAATTGAATGGATGCTTAAAGCATGCTTAGGTAGTTCTAGCGTCGTATTGTCGGCTTTCTCCTTCCAGTGTCTTTTCTTGCAACTTGGGCTCTCCCTGCTGACTAAGAGCCGCGGCTTCTAGAACCTTGAGCCTCGTCGAACTTGCGACCTTCAACCTCCGCTCCTCTATATTGTCATTATCGTCGCTCCATGAGCAATTCGCCCTCATCGTCATATCATCACCCCTCTTATTAATGAAATAGCGACAAGGTCATTATATCTACTGATACGCAGCTACTACAAGAGCAATGGGCTCCGACGAATACCAAGTCGCCGGCGGCGGCGCCCTCAAACTCAAAGGCGCAAAGATCACAAAGAAGAAGAAGAAGTCCTCCACCACTACCAAATCCGACCTCGCAAAGAACCTCTCCACCGGCTCCGACAGCAGCAGCACCGCGCTCACCAAATCGCACGACGATGAACCCAAGAAGCGAAAGAAGAGTCCCGTAGAAGACAACGACGACGAAAAGCTGCAACAAGAGAAACGAGAAGGCGAAGGCGACGACGACGATGATCCGGTGGTGTACAAGACGGAGGCGGAGAGGCGGTACGAAGAAGCTAGGAAGAAGAGGGTAAGCATCCCTCCCCTCGTTTTGCTTCTCCCGACTCAATGTGTTGAGCTTTTTGTTGCCGACCATGTGTGGCTGACATTTGAAAACGACAGCTTCTCAAGATTGCGCAGTCATCCGGCGCGAGACCCGAACTGCTCAAGACACACAAGGAGCGCGTCGAGGAGCTCAACACGTACTTGTCTAGGCTGAGCGAGCACCACGATATGCCCAAGATTGGGCCTGGTTAAAGATGCAGACAATGTCAAGGGCGCATTGCCATTTGCGGCTATTGGAAGGATTCGGAAGATCTACGTTTTGTGCATGGAATTGGAGTTTTGGGCGTTCTTGTCCCTGGTTGCTGGAATACTTGCCATCTACCTTACCTATATATACCCACGCCAACTGTACAAATCTAACGTATTCAATGAGACAGCTTTCTTTATGATATAATATCACGAGTCAAACGAGTGAAATGGAACCAGGGGGGTGCACCTGAAAATGTGCTGCTTTAGTTGCATGCTTGCTTGCTTGGCTATATAAACCGAAATACACAATTGTCCCCTTTTGATGTCATATGTGCCAATCGATTATGTCCACAGTTGCCAGGGGCTTCTCCGTGTAAGGAGCCCCGTCCCAGTCTAAGTCCATTTTGCTGCCAGAAAAAAAAATACAGAGACGAAAACAGAAATGCAGTTGCCCAATCTATGTGTCCGCCGAATCGGTTGTTGTGATTAAAAAGGAGTGGTAAGGAAGTGGCCGTAGATGTCGTGTGATTAAGTAATGAATGAAACGCCGTCGCCAATTCCTCTAGCATCGCTACGCTTATGCTTATGCAGATAGAAAAGAAAGGAGAGTAAGTGATTGGTGAAAGGAGGGTGGGAGGACGAGCACAGTGGTTGTCCATCTCAGACCATGAGCACAGCCCCGGCAAGGAGGCCAATGGCGGCAGGCAGAAGCACCTGGCCCCGAGGCAGGGATGCGGCGTTCTGAAGGTCGGGGCTCTTTGATCCGTCGGCCTGGTCGGTGGGCAGAACGGCAACCCACGAGGTGGACGTCATCGTGGTGGTGCCGCCATCGGGAAGAGTCCTGGTGTAGGTGTGGAGGACGGGGGCAGACGTCGTCTTGGAACCAGAAGTAATGGTGGTCTTGGGAGTCTCGCTGGCTTCAGCAGTTGATGAGGTGATGGTATCATCTGTTTGACAAATCTGTTAGCCATGATTGCCACATCCACAAGTGAATCATGTCGCTGGCGCAAGGGGCGGGAGATCAGGGTGGCTCCGGCCAACGAATCTTCAGGCAGTTGCAGCAAGACACCCCAAGTCTCCTTTCTACATCCGAATGGTCCAACATCCAACTCCTGGGCTGGCATGTCCGTCTCGACAATGTCAAAAAGACAGCGCGAAAATCTGTGACATACCAGTAGTGGTCTCGGTCGCCGCCGTCGATTCCGGAGGCGGAGTTGAGCTGGGGAGGGAGGAGGTCACGGAGGAAGGGGGCAAAGTATCAGAAGCAGAGGTGGACGCATCCGAAGTAGTAAAAGACGAGGCGATGTCTGACGACAACCTACCAGAAGAGGTGGAGGACTCCGGAGCGGTAGTGGGAGAGGAGGAAGCAGCCGTAGTGGTGGTATCTTCACTTGTAGTAGTAGACGTGGACGTACCGGAAGCAGTAGCAGTGGACTCGGGAGCAGAGTTGGTCGTGCTGGGGGCCTGGGTCGTGCTGGGAGCCGCGGTAGTCGAGGGGGCGCTGGACGACGTCTGCTCGGCGGCAGTGGTCTGCTCAGCGGTGGTGGATGCAGGTGCAGAGGCCGAAGATGTGTCCGCGGTGGACTCGGCAGTGGTGCTGGCAGGCTCGTCTATGGATGCTCGAGTTAGTGGGCTGGTCCATGATAATGTACGGCAGCTGAAGATGTATCACTTACCCGAAGAGGTAGACTCAGGAGTAGAGGTTTGCTCAGCACTCGTGTCCGAAGGAGTCGAACTAGGCGTAGATGACGGGGCATCTGTCGTCGACTGAGCGTTCGCATCCGCAGTGGTCGAGGAATCAGACGCCGACTCCGTAGCCGAGCTGGGCGGAGTAGTGCTCGAGGGGCTGCTGGGGATGGTCGTGTTGCTGTTGCTCGAGCCGTCCTCCTGTCTCTTGGCGATCTGAACAATGGCAGAGGCAACAGAAGGGTCCTTCTCATGGATGGCATCGATGGCTTCGGCGTCCGAGGCGAAGACCCCGTGCTGGTACCTCTCGGGGAGATAGGCATGCAGCAGCCGGTGAAGCAGGTCGGGAGACGTCTTGTCGAGTTCCCCGACCAACTCGCTGCTGGCTCCGTGAGCCTTGGCCACGGCCATCTTGGAGTTCCTGTGGCAGTCGACGAAGCCGGGTCGAGCCGTGGCCACGCCCAGGCCGAGGACGAAGCCGACGGCGATGATGACCAGTGCCCGCCTAAGGTAAACCATCTTGCGCTTGCGTGGGATCGTCTGGGTTAGCTGCTGCTCGTGTCCGGTCTGCTTCTCTCCTTGGGTGCTCCTCAGAAGTCCAGCCTCTAGGTGGCCGTCACGGTCACTGCTGTAGCCCACGGGAGCCATGAGTGCGGATAATATACCGGACTGTCTCAAGAGAGGAAAAGCGAATGGGGGCCGTTGAGAGTGATGTGCGGTTGCCGTGTAGCTGCAGGCAGGGCAAGGCAGGGGGTGTCTTGAAGGTTACGAGACTTGGACTGGACGGATGCGAGATGCACGCCACCACAAAGCGGAGAGAGGCTTTTTGGGTTCGACCAGCCGGGCCCGAGAGCTTCTAGCAAGAGAGAGTTCTGAGGTGACTGCGGGTCCTGGTGTCTTCTTTCCGGAGCTCGACTGTCTGTCTAGAGTCTCCTCTTGGGCTTGGGGGCAAATCTGGGGCAGCGAGATGCAGCTGAGGTCCACGTTCTCCGTCTTGGAGCACCCAGTCAGATCGATCGAGCTGCTTTGCTGTCTTGGCCCAACGGGGACGAACAGACAGTTGGCAGTCAACGGCGAGAGTACAGATCCGTATGCGTACGGTAGAGGCAGCAAATCGTATGCAGGCGAGTGAGGGCGAGGGGAAAGTGTGGTGGAAGAAGAGACTGTGGTTCCTCGACGGCGGAAAAGTATAAGTTTGGGGGGGCTGTGGTCTGGTGGAGAGCGAGCAGGCCGGAGTCACTGGGCTTGCATAAAGCCCAACACAGGTTTTTTTTCTCTTCTCGTTGTTGCTGCTGTCCTTGTTGTGAAGATAAGAAGGATAAGGGTGTCCGCTGGATAAGGTAATGCCAGACGGAGCAATGCTCGTAATACCTGTCCGTATCAGCGGTCGTGCGACTGAACAGCCTCGCTTGTATCACCAGTTCTGCTCGAGGTGCTGTTGCTATCCATGGATACGAGGTTCCCGGTTCCGAGCCCAGCCCCAGCCCAGCCCACCCGCGTCTTCAGCTGCCATGGCATGGCATGGCATGGCAAGGACGGCATCAATGACAGCTCACAGCAAAAGCAAGGACCAGGGCGATAGCAAGGCAGGCCAGCTTATCCATCGCGGCCAATGTCCATGCGTCATTATTAGCGGACAGCAGCGGGACGCATGGACCGGGTTGAGGGCCAATATTTCCAGACGCACGCCGGCTGCTGTCTCTGACTGGCCGGCAGCGGCTGCGTGCTTGGGCCTTGGAGGAGCTCTAGCGGCCTCTAGACTGGGTGGGCTGCAGGGGGGGAAGCCGATGGGAACATGGAAGAAGATGGATTGGGTGGGAGACGCTGCAGATGGGCTCTGACGGGGGGGAAGACGGGGAGCCATTGCCGGCGCCATGACGAGGTTTCAGTCGAAGCAACCGCAGAGCGGCTGTTTGCAAGCCATCGTCAGTGCTTTCAAGTTCTTGTTAGCGCCAGAAGGGAGCTTGCGCGAGTCAATTGGGGTTGCGGCTACGAGGGATTCGATGTCTGGCGCCTGGACTTGAGGCAATCCAGTGCGATCCAAAGGGAGGAGGAGACGGCAAAAGGGCGTACAGACGTTTGAAACAGTGAGTGGTGAAGCAGCAGCAGCAGCAGCAGCAGCAGCAGAAACCAATTGAATGGACGAATTCAATCAGATTCATTGGCCCAGAGCTTCATTCCAGGCGGCAACACAGGGCGGCACAAGTAACGCCACGTCATGGCCCTTGTTCCTGTTTTTAGCATGGATTTGGTCAGGTTTATTCGGAGGCTACTGATATCCCATTGTTTCGCCCCATGAGGCGTCGACATCGACAACTGGCAAACCGAACCGCCTCTTGGCACGAAAATTGTATCAATACAAGCGGAATCCAGGCAAGCAGAATACAGGGCGAGACTCGGCGAGACAAAGTGAGGTGCAAAGACCTGCTCTCCAAGGGATCAGGTCTAAATGATTACTTGATGGGCATTGCTGAATCCTGCCCGCTCACCCATCAGCCATGCAGACGCAGACGCACATGCCCATTTGGATATGGATATGGCGGCGCCTCACCTCGGGCGCCGTTTCACCAGGTTGATCCATCTCTTCCCCCGTCCGTCTCACTGGGGGGCTGGGCCAAGAATCTGGGCGGCTTGTTTACTCTTCGCTCGCAGGGCAAATCCACTTGCCGGCAGGACGACGTCGCCACCCACCGGCGATTCGACGTCAATGACTAGCATGATGCCGGCGCCTAGGCTAATACAAACCGCCGCTGGATAAGGTGCCGACTGGCTCAACATCCAAGACACAAACAGCTGTCGGAGAAAACCTGGCTGCTCGATCTTGTATCGCCTCGGCATCAGCCGTCGGGGGACTGGCAATGCTTATTCTGATTCTGGCACTCGTCACATTTGAGAGAATACGGAGTACAGCATGGGGATTCCCATGTTGCCATGCCCTCTCACTCGGATCATTTTTCTTTTGGCTGCCGTATCCTTATTTAGCACTTGTGCTGGTGGCGGAGCCGTCGCTCCGCCGTGTGGTGGCTGCTCGTACGAAGCACCTGCATGTACGAAGTGGCATCGCCGTCTGCTGGTGAGAAGTCAGGGCCATCACGGTCATAGTACAAGTAGTATATCAACTTATCGCCGTGCCTTGTCTCCAGACAGCACAACAGGGCTGCGTGTGCTCCCCTACGCCGATATGTGAATTCCCTGCCAACAATCTCTCCTCAGGACGTACGTGTTCCGAGTAGAAAGGCATGTAACTACAATTGCCTTGATTTGGATCCTTGGCGGATTGCTTGTGCATCGGTTCATCGACAAGAAGGCGTGGCGTGATCTCGATCCACAGGCCGCTTCTTCGCCCTCGGTGCCGGCTTTCCCGCTGCTGACCTGTGTGTATCGTATCGTACTCTGTGCCCATGTACTCGTACAAATCACGAACCCTCTCTTCTCTTCCACACCCACAGCCGGGGATCATGGGCAGGACAGGGCAAACAAGACAAGACAAGACAGGCCCTGTCGGTGATCGCGACAACGGGGCGGTGTAACCCCTTTGCGAGACAACAAAGCTCATTGACCGCATCATCTCGTAACCATGACCGTAGTTCAACCCTCTCAACAAGCACTGCGCGATGCGAGCGCGTCCAAGATGCAAGATCTGAACATGTTCTTGCAAACGGACTCCCAGCAGCTGCGTTTCTTGTTCCTTTTTGGTACTGTTCTCCGCGGGATCGCCCCGAAGCGGTGGCCCGTATCTTGGAAGAAAGACCAGAAGCCAGCAGTCGCTGCTCAGACGGAATTGTTCTGCTACTACCAGTCTAGCAACTTTTGGGACTCCGTAACCGCACTCCGTAACTGACATCACCACCGAGGCGCCAACTGAGCCGGCTCAGCCCAGGCTCGCGGGCGGGTTCGTATTCGAATCAAACGAGAGGAGGTTGGAGGCTTGGCCGGGGCCCAATTGACTCATGTCCATACGTACACGTACTGGCAAAGTCCGTCACTTGTTGAGCCAATGTGCCAGAAGACTAGCAGAGCTTTGCACATTCAGCCGAGACATTTTCGGCACTCGATCGAGAGCTAGATTGGCGAATTCGGCGACCCGGTCGCTTTCAGCCTCATACAGATGAACCAAGCCCATATTGGGTCAGGGTAGCATGTGACCCAAGATACTGGTAACCCTTCTCGGAGCTCATTCAACAAATGAATCCAAGTCAGAACAAACAACACAACTAGAATCGGAAGAGCCGTCACATTTTTCATGTGCAAATGTGCGTTCTACACTTTGATTCTGTCCTTGGCCTGATCCCAAGTTTGCTGTATCGTCTGTTAATGGTAGTAGTACCTCAGGCCCTCATCAGCCGCGACCTACTTACCTAGTTACAACCGTAACCTGCATTAAACTTCGTCGGATTGAACCCATCCTTTGGTATGTCTCCGATGATGGTTTGCGGCCGCTGTCAAATGTCTCCACTAGAGCTGAATCTCCGTACAAGCACGAAACATTGCAGTTTCGAGACCAATTCGTCGGCTCAGGCAGGAGGGTATCATCTGTCTCGGCAGCGATTGGCTAATGTCCCTAATATGCATCCTTGTCTCGATCTTGAGTTGCGTTGCATTCCATGGTACTAACTCCTGGTCCTTTCAGCCTTGTGAGGCGGCAAAGACGACTTTCCTCATAAGCTCAATCCCCTCTTCGGTGTCTTTACTTGGGAGCTGCAATAGTATGGAGGCGCGAAGCTTTGCGTCTACTCTGGCTCATGGTCCGTATTTGGAAACTTCAACAGCTGGTCAGTCACTAGCTTCGACGTGGCTGTTGCTAGCAATCAACCAAACGTGGTGCAACAATGAGGGGTAGTTGCTATACTCGTGCTCCATATCGAGCAATGAACAATGGAGTTGATGGAAACGCCCTGTGAGGCTTCAGTGGCAAGACAAGTCGATGGCTGGAGTAGATCAGGCACGACAAGGGCCAGCTAACATTAGATGCCGCTGAAGATGCTAACGGCGTCGTCTGCCAATCAAATGACCTGTACGGCGCTCGTTCCTGAGGACAGATTCACCATCCCTCACCAGCTGGGCCATGCAAGTACCATGCACGAATGATTTGCAGGGCCGTGACTTTGGCTAGCAGTGCCGATTTCACGTGATAGTGCCGGCCAACAAACGGACGGCACAGGGATTCGCATCGTCCCTGTCACTGTCAAGCTTGGGCACACGTCGCTTTCATGTGAAAATTGACGATTGCTTCGTGCATCACCAAACTCCCCTATTCCCCGCCCCGACTTTTTCAATGTGATCTTCGATCCTTGATCGCATTGCTGAACTTGCTCGAGCAGCAGCCATTCAATCTGCTCGCGCCCGTCGCACGCTTCCTACGTCATCCGGCCTCGGGGCATCGCATCACATCACATCCCACTCCAGCCGTCTTCAATGATTCCCTGCAGAAGTGGCCTCCCACGACATGCCAACTCACCTCAGCCCGGAGTCGGCAGAGACTCTGGATCCAGATGAGCAAGATGCGCTTCGAGCTCTAGACCGGTCGCCTCACCCATATCACCACCAGAACTCCGAGCTTCCCTGCCCCTCGCACCATGTCGTCTCCCACGCCGAACGGGCTGCATCTCCAGAGCTGCGCGGCGACGCGACTCAGCTATCGCCATCCCGCCTCGCCGCCTTGACCAAGGAATCGACGCCAGCGAGCGATAGCGGCACCGACGCCGACGACGAACACTTCCTCAAGGGCTTGCCGCCGCCGAAGCTGCGACCCCATAAAGGGCTGAGAGGCCGGAACGAGGTCGTCTCGGGCACCTCGACGCCCCTGCTGTCGCCTGCCGTCCTGCAGGAGCCTGTGCCCGCATCGAACCCCAAAGCATCACAGAACGGCAAGAGGTCGAGTGAGAGGGTGATCCTGCCAGAGGCCATCCGTCGGAGGAGGATCCTAGTGCAGCGAGCTGTTGAGGTGGGCATCATTGCGGCCCTGGCCGGCATGGTTCAAGCAAACAAGTTGCTGTCACCGATTCTGGCCACTTGGCGCAAAGGTACACCATATACGCGTCTCCCGCCGTTTGTAATTTATATCTGACTGGTCATAGATTTCTACCTTTTCGGTGCCCTGTACGGAGGGCTCTTGCTGCTGTATCCGATTCGTGCTGCGACCTGGAGCTACAAGAATCGCCAAGCTTCCTCGAGCCCGCTGTTGAAGATTCCCACAGTCTTCGATCCCGCTCCTCTCCTATATCCCCCGGCGATTACGATATATGTATCCTTACTCGTCTCCGTCAACAACCCGGCGGTGATTCTCCCCAATCTGATACTTGCTATAAGCTCGATCCCTCAGCAAGTGGTGCCCAAATTCGAGCATTACACGACATACGACTCCTTCCACTGGGCCCTATCTTGTCTGCCTCTGATTTGGCGGTCCTCTCCGTCAGATCAGTCTCGATTTGCGCCCACTTATTACTTCCTCTCGCAAGAGGACCTCGTTCTACTATACCCTCTACACCGAACCGCGTGCGCCGTACTACATCATCTTACCACTACCAGCCTCCTGACGACGGAACTCCAGCTTCTCTCGATTGCGCTGATCAACGTGTTGCTCCTTGCATCGTCGCCTCAGATCCAGATACTAAAGGCCCTACTATGGGGTGGAGGCTTGAGCCTACTTGTACTCTGCGGTGCGGTGATCAGATGGGGAATTGTGTTGGCAAGAGTGCCCAAATGGCGTTTCAGACGAGAGCCATACCCGCAACGACGTTCCCTTTTGAAGTCTTTGGTGAGGCTGTTGAGCTGGAGGAAGCTCAAGGGCGAAATTTTAGGATCACCTCACGAGGTATACAGTGACGAGGCTTTGTTCTCAACCGATGAGGACGAGGATGATTTGCGATTCAGTAGCCCTACTAGAGTCCAGACTTTCGATGCAGCAACAGACGCACCGTCCGATGCGCACAAACCTCCTTCGTCCACTGCCGTTGGTGGATGGCCGAGCGAGGGAGGAATCTCCCGAAGACACACGACTTCTCACCCTGAAAAGGTCGCTCGCAAAGCAGCAACCCACACTCCGTCCGGCAGACGAAAGCGGACCGCGTCTGTCTCTGTCCGGGCATATTTCAAATTTACGCCAGCACAGGCAGCGCGGAGGAAATGGCTGTATGCAGGTTACGTGTATGTGAGCCTGGCGTTCATCATAGTGGCCGTGATACGCCCATACATACAGAGATATGCCCTTGGTGGCAATGAGCCTATCGGCTGGGCTCTGGGCTATTTCTTCGGCGACCTGCCCGCCTTTCGATATCGAGTGGTCAGAGCTAATCTGGAACGCTGGATCTGTCTACCACCGCGGCTCGATGCCTTGAGCGCGAAAGAATGCCATCTTGGTTGGGTGCAGCATGTGCGCCATGACGACTTTGGCGAGGCCAACACGCGCCTCTTCATAAGCGCCTATTGGGTCGCGATCCTGATTGTAGGGCTTGCCATCGTCTTCCAGCTGAAGAACACGTACGAAGTCGACACCCGGCGCAAGGTGTTCCACTTCATGATGGTCGGCATGCTTCTCCCGGCAACATACATTGATCCGACGTTTGTTGCCTTGGCCCTCTCGATCGTCCTAGCCATCTTCTTGATCTTGGACCTACTGCGGGCGAGCCAGCTGCCGCCCCTGTCCAAGCCGATTGCGTCTTTTCTGGCTCCATATGTGGACGGAAGAGACTTTCGCGGGCCTGTTGTGATATCTCACATATTCCTCCTCATCGGGTGTGCCATTCCGCTCTGGCTGTCGCTCGGTTCTTTGCCGCGGACCGGATCCGACTACCTGTCTGGATGGGAAATACCCACGAGAGAAATCAGCATGGTATCAGGGGTTGTCTGTGTCGGCTTAGGCGATGCAGCCGCGTCCCTCATCGGACGTCGTTACGGCCACCGCAAGTGGCTCTGGGGTGGTGGTAAGAGCTTGGAGGGAAGCCTGGCATTCACAGTGGCCGTCTTTCTTGGCCTGACGGCGGCCAGCCTTTGGCTTCGACTGGGACAGTGGCCCGGTGCCGGCGAAGGCACGAGCATGGCGACCAGGGCCGGGCATGCCCTTGCGTGTTCTTCCATGGCCAGCTTGACGGAGGCGGTCCTGACGGGAGGCAACGATAACGTCATTGTGCCGGTGGTTCTCTGGACGTGCGTGAAGGCACTTGAATTTTGAGCATATAGAAGCATGGCATGGGCGTTTTCTCCGTTTGTGGGGGTTGATGATGGGTGTGGTGATGATACGATTCATATCCCTGTTTATCTGTGTGTTTTGACAGATGGGATACAGATGGCGAGTTAGACAGCTGATGAGTATCGATGCTAGATATTCACTTGAATGAATGAAAGATGGATGACTACACAGGTCGCAAAGATTCCACTGTCTTGGTCAATGTGGGATATAGAGTGTCGATGTGGCCGTCGCTATTGGTATCTTTTGGTCTATTCGTCTTTTGAATTCGTTAACCCGTTTCCCCCTTTTTTTGACTTGCCTTCTACATGCTAACCCGCACCTTTACGCCATTACAATAAGTGCCAAGAAAACAGATTGATGAAAAAGACAAAATCATGCAGTCAAGTCTTCTAAAATGGCTTCCAAGTCTTCTTTTCGAAATGGCAGGCTCAACAACTCCGTTCCAAGGTTGTCTTTACGACTCGTCAACATTTGATGGTCGTGGAACCTAACAATGGCCGTGCCGTCAGTATCTTTAACAAGCATGAAGAAAAAAATCATAAGGGGTAAGTAAATGTAGAGGGGGGCGGGGGGCTTACTCTTTCAGTAGCGTCCGAAAAGCCATCTCGGAGCTGCAAATGAATTCCTCCACAGCCTTGTTATACACCATCCTATACTCCAGCCCAACGCCCTCGTCACCCTCATCCTCCATGGCGACGAGGACCTCGCCGACGAGCAGCCGGAACAGATTCTTTGCGTTTTCCGTCAGACTCTTGAGGACAAAGGCGACGCCCTCGCGGCCGTTGACGCGCTGGGACTGCCGGCCAAGGAGCTCGTGCACGTCATCGACAACGTCGAGCTCGGCCATGAACGGAGCAAAGGTGGTGCAGTCGTGGAAGACAAAGTTGAAGCCGGAGCGGACGCCGATATCCCACAGCAGCGGGAAGTCGGGCGTGTCCGCGGAGGCCACGAGGTGGATCTGCGGGTGGGCGGCGAGCTGCGCGAGGATGGCCTGGGCGCCGGGCTTGCGGAGGGGAGGGGCGTCGATGGAGTTGACGACGATGGTGAGGGTGGGCTTCTTCTTCGACGACGACGCGGAGAGGAGGGAGATGATGGTCTGGATCATGACGGCGGGCTGGGAGGTGGGCACGCGCTGGGCGGGATCGATGGCGGAGGCGACGACGCTGAGGATCTCGCGGAGGTTGGTCGTGTGGGCGTAGCCGTTGACCATGACGATCTTGCTGGTACTGCTGCTGCTAGAATTGGTCGGTCTTTTGGCGTTGGCGTGGATGTAGGTTGCAAACTTGCGGAGGAGATGCCGCTTGGATCCCAGGCCGTAGAGGCAGATGCTGAAGCCCTGGGACAGCTCGAACGCCCACTGCGGGAAGGACTCGGCGTGCAGCTGCTCGAGGGAGTCGATGCTGTCGGCGTGGCGGTCGCGGTGCTCGCGCAGGACGGCGAAGTACTCGTCGTGGGAGAGCAGGCTGAGCGACGCCAGCGTGTTGTCCGACGTCTTGGGTCTGCCGGGCCGGTTGTGCAGGAAGTAGAGCTCGTGGGGAGGCAGATCCCGCGGTGGCGTGGGCGACCTGGGTCTCTTTGTGCGGCCCTTGGGTCGGCCTCGAGGCTTCGACGAGGGCGTGGTGTCCGTCTTTGACTCGAGCTCGTCGTCGTCGTCGTCTTCGTCCCCGGCATCGCTCGAGTCGTAGATCTGCCGTGCGAGGTCGTCGTCTTCGTCGCTGCCTGCGTCCCCGACGACGCGGTCAATCAGCGCCCGTGCGCTCTTCTTTCTAGCTGATCGGTCGGCTGCCCTGCCGGGAGTGAGGGCGGTGGTGAGGCCGATGGCCTTTGTGGGAGTTGTTGCATAGACGGGGACGGCGACTGGTTTGGAGTTGGGGGTGGTGTTGTTGGATTTGGGTTTAGGAGGGCGGCCGCGGCGGCGAGGCGTGGGTGTTGGTTCGGGCTCTGTGGCTGTTTCTTGGATGTCGAGGTCCAATTTGTCGCCTAGGGAGGGGATGTCGGGGGTTTCGTCTTCGTTGGAGTCCATTGGAGTGTCTCGATGGCGTAGAATTGTGTGTTGCAGGTGGTGATGCTGCTTGGTTGGAGGGGCTGAGAGGGTGATGTCCGCAACAAGGTGCGTGCGTAGCTGAGCAGAGGCGATTCCTGGTTGAGAGATGCCTCGGTTGGTTCAATTCAGATCCTCAACGTCGAGCAGTAAGGAATGATGCTCTCGTCAAGTCCAATTTAAGTTGCCGAATCGAATCTAAGGCAGTTGGGATCCTCCCTGCAAAAGGCAGTTGAGCACTCAACGCGGTTCTTGACGCGCCGAAGCTAACGGCAGCTCAGGGCCTCGGAAGCGCTAACTGGACCAGGTGCTGTAGCCACTAATTCGACCCACTGCCATATGAACTGATTCAACAGGGAATTCTTGAGGCTCAGTCGCATTTGCGCCTCTTTTACCTCAGCCTTGAGTCTTATAGAGTAGACCTGGGTGTAACTCAGAGAGCGAAATCAGAATGAACTTCAACTTGTACGGATCGCTCAACTCGGCAAAGCTGCTGCTCAAGCCCGGCCTGTGTCTGCCTCATCACATTGCGCCAACCTTCAACGACCTCCCCATCCCTCTCGATGCGGCCCTCCAAAGAGACGGCCGGAGAGCCAACATCAAGGCCGTTGTCCTCGACAAAGACGACTGCTTTGCCTATCCCGACGCCAAAGAAGTCTATCCCGCTTACAAGGTACGATGACGAACCTCGCCAATTGTGACTCTGCACCGTCCCTAACACAAAGGGGCCGCAGCAACACTTTGAAAAGTTGAAACAGACGTACCCTGGGCGCAAGCTCTTGGTCGTCTCCAACACGGCTGGCGCAACCAGCTGGGACAGAGACCTCAAGCAGGCGGCAGAGGTGGAAAAGAACACGGGCGTCTTTGTTCTTCCTCACTCGACCAAGAAGCCTGGCTGCGGCGCCGAGATCATGGCGTACTTTCAAAAGTATCCCGAGACTGGAGTGACTGATCCGTCGCACATTGCTGTTGTGGGCGATCGGCTGATGACGGACGTGATGCTGGCCAACATGATGGGCGCGTGGGCGTTTTGGATCCGAGACGGCGTGGTGCCGCTGAGTCAGAAGAGCATTGTGAGTTGACTTTGAACAGTCTGTCGAGGTGTTGTGACTGTGATGCTGATACGATGCAGTTCTCCCGGATCGATCACTGCCTGGCGGGATTCCTTCAGGCCCGAGGTGTTAGGCCTCCAGAGCCTCGCGCCTCTGAGAAGTACTAAGTGCGATGTTTGCGTCGACCTCAAGTTGCATGGTTATCAAGGGTAGCATTCGCCGACTTCAAATGGGCGACGTCTGTGAATCACAGACAATTGCTGGCAAGGCATTCATGTGCTGTGCTATCTAGCGGTCAGCAGGCACGTTCAATGATCACCCTGATGCACTGAATCATGGTGTCGGCGACCCTGATCTCGAGGCCTCGCTGCTATATATTCCTCGTCCTTTGCATTTGACTCTGCAAACAAACATTATCGACCGTGGACCGGTTGCTCTACAGACAGCCCTGCTACCCCTTTTCCCATCGACAGCTTCTGGGCATCTTACACTCGTACCTGGTTCCTCGAACCACATACTCGGACCATCTTCACCCAGCTTGCGTTTTGCCGCACGATACCATACACCGAGCTCGCACACAATGGGCGGCAAAACGTGGTCCAAGCAGGAAGAGCGCTTCTTCTGGAAGACCATCGTCCCACAGTCGCCAAAGGCCGTGAGACCGTCCGATCGGATCCACGACTGGAAGGTGTGCGCCGAAATCATGCAGACGGAGATGGGGGTGAATGCGCGCCGCAAGTACTCGAAGCTCATGCTCTGTACGTCTTACGGTTGGACAACGAATACTTACAACACTTGCTAACCGATGTTTCCCGTTTTCTCAAGTCGAACACTACTTCCAAAACGTCCAGACGGGCCACAGGTCGCCTTGCGCTCGCGAGTTCGTGGTGAAGCACAAGCGTGAGCTCGGTGAGTTTCACGAGCGACAGATGCTGGATTCAATGGCTGGGGACAGTCCGGCGAGCTCGACAACTGATGGTTCTTGGGGTGCAGAGAAATCCTGCTAGGATCAGCCTCCAATTGGGAGGTGTTCCTGCTGCTCTCAATCGAAGTGGGAGAATGCAAGGTCTTGGGCTGAACGCAGAATCGACATCAATACGACGCTGTCGAATGGGAGAAAGAGGATCTACTGAGCATCCGAGAGTACGGACAGTTGTTTCATTCGCTTGAAGGCGAACAGCGCGGGTTCGCCCGTGGCTTTTCTCTGCTGGAGAGCGTTGCATTTCATCATACCATACTTTGAATCCAAATATACACAGAGCCTCTAGGCAAAATGCTCAAAGTTGTGGAAGCGGACTTATATATTGTTGGTTATTTAAAGCCCGACACAGCCATCCATCCGGACCTCTCCGCATTAATGTCCCCAACACGAAAAAACTGATAAAAGTGCTTCAGCTGCCATTCTCAAAGTATGAAGAGGACTCAAGTCTCAACATTGGCCCTCAGCTCAAGCTGAGTAGAGACAAGATCATCGCCAGCTGAGATACCCATGCAACTAGCACAATGCAAGGGCAGCAAGGCAGCAACAAGCCTTTCAGCACCGAGACACTTTAAACCACAAACAACAATCATCACGCCCATCATCACATTCAGCTTTGACTAGGTCCATCGTCACGCTTGTCCTCGAAACGCAAGATTTTGGAATATTGCCAGGGGTCGCGAGAACCTGAGCGGCTAGCGGACGGGCCGCCCGTCGTGGGTGGACCGTGGGCCGGAGTCTAGACGGTAGGCAGACTGGCAGAACCATCAGCGGCTCGATCTCAGCTGGCCAGGAGGCAATAGTTAGCCCTGTGGCGGCTCTGGAAACGGGATGGGCCGAGCAATAGTCTAGGAGGCCGTGGTTGATAGTCTGCAGGCTGTTGCTGCGTATACGCGATAGTATTGGTCTACAGTATAGCTGACGGCAATGCCATGGATGTCTTACCTGCATGTATTAGAGAAAGCTGGACTATAAAGAGCTGCGCTTCTCCAATTCTCATGTGAAATATTGGATTGCTTGTCAATTTGTATAAATTACACTCTCTCCTCCTCCTCGTCTCAAACATGGTCTACCTCCCCGCAACACGGCACCTCAACGGCGTCCGCCTCCTCGCCCTCGACGGCGGCGGCGTCCGCGGCGCCGCCTCCCTCATCATCCTCAAGGAGATCATGGCCCGCGTCCAGGCGCGCAAGGGCCTCAAGGACGAGTGCCGCCCGGCCGACTTCTTCGAGCTGGCCGCGGGCACCAGCACCGGCGGCATCATCGGCATCATGCTGTTCCGGCTGCGCATGACGGCGTCCCAGGCGATTGACGAGTACGACGAGATTGCCAAGGAGGTGTTTAGCCCGCGGCTCTGGGGGTGGAACATTACGAGCTGGATGCCGAACGGGCTGGCGTCCATGATCAACAATAGCAAGACGCTCGTGCAGAGCAGTCGGTTTGACAACAAGCCGCTGATTCAGGCGATTGATCGGGTGGTGGGCAAGTATGGGCTTGACGAGGAGGATCGGAGGTTGAAGGGCATGGCACCGCTGCTGCATCCCAATGCCGGCAGGATGTAAGTCGCCTAACACAACCTTTGACGTTCTCTACATGAAAGACGATGACTGATATTGGGAGCAATGCATAGGTTCGTCTGCACGACGGCGCAAAACAGGGCCGAAACGGTACTCCTGAGAACCTACAAGAACGACACCATCCACGTCAAATCAAAGGTCAACGACGCCATGCGCGAGCACTCGGACAAGGTCACCATCAGCCTGGCCACGCGCGCCACCTCGGCCGCGCCCACCTTCTTCCCCGAGGTCAAGTTCCCCGAGGACGCTCCGCAGCTGACCTTCTGGGACGGCGGCCTGCTCAACAACAACCCGATCGACCAGCTGTGGTACGCGCGGTACGAGCTGGTCGAGCCGCAGGAGCCGGCGCCGCCCGTGTCGTGCGTCGTCAGCCTCGGCACGGGCTACACGCGGCCGGACGCGTCGCCGTCCGAGTCGTGGTTCCAGCTCGTCGGCGTCGCGGCGTCCGTCATGGGCTTCGCGACCAACACCAACGCCAAGGGCAAGGACTTTTCGCGGCACATGACGACGCTTAATAACAGGCCCGAGCATGCGAAGACGAGGTACGTCCGGCTGAATCCGCACCTGGGCAAGAGCGAGATTGGGCTGGCGGACTATACCAAGATGGAGGAGCTGAAGACGCTGGCGAGGGAGTATGTCCGGGATGAGGGGAATCAGCTGTGGATTGATAAGGCGGTGGCTGCTATTTGTGATGAGTGAGGGGTGGAGTGAGTTGATGTTGGTGGCTGGAGTGAGTTGACGTTGATGGCTTTTGTGGTGATCAAGCATATGCCAGCATGTGTTGGAGTTATCTGTTTTATAGCATTTGGATATCATAATGGAATTACTACGGTCGTACACTATAGTTATACGAAGCACACGAGCAACAATCAACATCGAGGCCTACGAATCATGCTACTTACAGTGTCTCAAGGCAAGGTATATAGACCTGGCCATTATCATATCAAATATCTCTGTTGATGGGAGCCAAATAAAAAGCCTCAAAAAATCCATCTCCAAGTCACACAAATTCCCACCCTCCGGCTTCTGCCCGCCCCACTCCGGCCGGAAGCCCCACCGCGGGGCCCTTTCCGCCTCCGTTCAAAGGCGGTCAAAGGCGGCAGAAATAATTCCTCTTCGTTATCGGAAGCTAACGGCTCGAAACGCTCAATGTTCCCCCAAATCCACTCGATATCTTGCAGTGACGGCGCATTTCCACCTACCTACGATCCTCACTCGTCACCAGGCTGGTCTGCATTGATCTCGATTCTCTTCGATTCGCTCTTTCTTCGTTAAGCATTAGATAACCGCCGTCATGAGCATTCCGTCTCCTCTTGGTGGGGGCAGCGCTCAGCTTCCGCAGATGGGCAACCAAGACCCCAACGTCCGAGCTGTAAGCTCTCTTGCTCTCGGGTCTCCCCGACCTTCGAACCACCGGCACCCGGTATACTGACATATTCTCCGCGATCTAGATCCAAGGCGCAATGGAATCGTGCTACGGCAAGTCCATCATGTCCGGCGTCATGGGCTTCGGCATGGGCGGCCTCTTTGGTCTCTTCATGGCCTCCGTACGTCCCTCTTCTCTATTCCCCTCCATTCCCCTCGCCCACTCGCTATATCCTGAACAGAACCACTAACATATCCGCGCCCCGTCCCTGCAGATGTCCTACGACACCCCCTTCGGAAGCCCCCTCCAAGGCGCAAACGGCCAGCCCGCAATCACATCCCTCCCCCTCCGCCAGCAGCTCAAGATCGGCTTCAAGGACATGGGCACCCGCTCCTGGAGCATGGCCAAGAACTTCGGGAAAGTCGGCGCCCTCTTCTCC
The DNA here is from genome assembly GCA_023628735.1 of Trichoderma sp. PF4103. Lineage (NCBI taxonomy): Eukaryota > Fungi > Ascomycota > Sordariomycetes > Hypocreales > Hypocreaceae > Trichoderma > Trichoderma sp. PF4103. The sequence continues at coordinate 129,811 of JAMAKC010000040.1, read as the reverse complement.
GGCATCGAGTGCGGCATCGAGGGCCTGCGCGCCAAGAACGACCTCGTCAACGGCGTGGCCGCGGGCTGCCTGACGGGCGGCATCCTGGCCAAGAACGCGGGGCCCCAGGCCGTTGCGGGAGGATGCGTTGCGTTTGCGGCGTTTAGCGCGGCGATTGATGCGTACATGAGGCAGCCGAGCGACGAGTAGGTTGAAGAAGAAAAAAAAGCGATTTTGGATGAGCGGAGAGGGGAGGGGGGGTGTATGATTGATATGATGAGTATTTTTTCTCAGGACATGTGCTTTTTTTGGTTTGGTTGTATATGGGTTGAGGAGTTCCGGTAGAGTGTACATATAGAGCATCTGGGCTGGCGTTGGCGGAACTGTCTTTAGGTAGGATATCTCTCCACTTTGGCGAGGCACCTTTGCGGAGAGTGGAGGAAAAGGGAGGAGAAAAGGGGACTATACCATGTGTATAACAATACTCTTGCTGCTATAGAGGCAGACTATATACTATCAGAAGCGCCCTCCGTGCTATGAGCTGTGGGCGGACACTTGCAAGTTTATTTCGATCAACGTAAAAGCAATACGTTCATCACATCCTCATAAACTTGCCATTACTTTCATTACTATGTAGACTTTGATGCCATTCTCTCATATGTCTTCTTGTATAACCATGTCCTCATTAAGCTCTGCACCTAGCGACAACGCAACATCTTACGCGGCCTGGTAGACTTGGAACTTGCCCACTTCCCAGTACGCATCAACGAAAGACTGGGGGTTATTCGCAACGATATCAGTGCAGTTGCTGGAACCTGTGTCACAAAAGAAAACAGAGTCAGCATCTTCATCGTGTGCCTGAGCTCTAAAGGACGGATAAAGAGGGGCACTCACATCCAGAACTATCCCACACGCCATACACCAAGTCGCCGCAGAGGTCAATGTTCAGGATAATCGAGTTGTTCCTGAAATGGTTCCCAACATTGCAATCCGTGCTCGGGAAATCCGCCGCCGCCTCGCCCCAGGTGCTCGGATCGGGCTTCTGGCCGGAAATGTCCGCAGGAATCGCGTTGCGCGCAAACTGCCACACGCGGATGCCCGCCTCCCGCCACTCCATGGCCATGATGCCGCCGCCGTTGGCATTAAAGGCCGTGCCAAAGGTGCTCTTGGGGCCCTGGACGCCGCAGCCCGCGTTGCCGTTCTTAGACGAGTCGCAGTTCTTCTGCAGCGTCTTGTCCGTCTGCTTGCGCTCGACGCCCATGGAGCAGCCCTTTGAGGTGTGGAGCGTCATCTGGTTGCCGTCGGCGGCCTTGTTGGTGGCCTCCATGACGTCGATCTCGCCGTTGTCGGGCCAGTTGGACGGGTCCGTGAGCCAGAGGGCCGGCCAGGTGCCGCAGCCGTAGGGGGTGTGGCGGACGTCGAAGATGAAGAGGCCGTCGTTGTACGTCTTCTTGGACTCGACGCGCACGGAGAAGCGGCCCGTGGAGGCGTCGGGGGTGCTGCCGGGGCCGACGGAGGTGTCGACTCTGAGGACGGCGGCATCTTGCGATGCAAAGGTGAGGTTCTACAGACGTGTTAATGACGTTGAGACCAGGAAAACGCAGACCCTTTGGCCTCCCATCACGTGTGCTGTATATGAAGTATTTGAGTGATATGCGAGTGACGACTTACCAGCTGCTGGGCTTGGACCTGCGGAACGTAGTGGACAAACCCCTGGGCAGGGTCATAGCCGGTGTAATAGTTGAAGTTGTCAAAGAAGTTTTCTCCTTGGACTGTTCAGTTCACCATCATTAGCATGTATGAAGATATTGTCAAGCAAAAGCAGTGAATGAATATGGGACTCACATGTATCCTTGAGGGTATACGTAAGCTGTGAGTAGTCGGGATATGACTTCTTCTTCCCCTGCGTGACGCCCACAGCCACGCCAATGACTATGGCAATGACGACGACGGCAGCGATGCCAATCCATACTTTCTTGGACCAGTATCTCGGGTCCCACAGGGGAGGTGATGAAGTGCTGGGCTGGCGATGGCCTCGGTTGTCGAGGGGATATTCTTCATATCCCGGGGGCACCTCGCCCGGCTTCTCACTGCCTCGTGGCATTTCTCTCTTATGTCTTTTGTCTGAAGGTTGCCTGGCTTTGCCCAGAAACAGAAAGGCAGAGCGAATAGAACGCCGGGAAAGTACTAGATATAATTCCCTCTCTCTTCCCTCTTCTCAATCTTCCTCTCCCGAACTCAAACAATGCTAGTCAAAAGACGAACTAACGAACAATGTGAGTCAATGGATGGCAATCCCGGCCAATGAATGCAGCGTGGTTAATATCACACCGGCGATAGCCTCTTTGGGAAGAGAAACACAAGCGCGGCTCCTTCTCGCGATAACGAGCGCAATTTTGTTGGTGAAAAGTGAATCCCAGGGCAAATAACGACGACTCGGGACAAGGTCCGAAATGAATAGGTAGAGAGCGACGTTGCAAAGGCCAAGAAGGAACGCAGCAAAGGCTTCCTGATTACCTAGACAAACGCAGATACGAAGAAAGTGATGGTGACAGGTCTGAGAGAGAGGGAGAGAAGAGGAAAGAGACGGGAGACCGGGGAGGAGTGGGTTGCCGTTGGGTACGGATTGACCTCATACGAGCCCACGCACTTTACTAAGGCAGTGCTACAGACAATTACGGGCCTCTCTTCTTTCTCACGGACGGCTTTTGTGCATTCAGATAATACGAAGTATCTTGGGTCTATATTCACTGCTATCAGGAACGCATCGGATACGACGGCATCTCCCATTATTCGTTCTAAATAACCCCCCCAGCATCTGAAGGAATCCCGCTTCCCGGCCGTTGAAAATGGGCGTATTGTTGCGTATTTCCTCTTGGCAGCCCGATAGCGCCATCAACTGTATATCCGTGGTGCCTGTCGTCTTAACCTAGACCTACTCCAACAACTTCGAGGGAAATTCTACAAGAGGACATGCAGGAACCGGCAGATTCTTTCAATACCGAAAGCGGAATTCAAGAAAAGCCCAGTTGGAAAATCGGGGACGATGAACCGGATCGACAGAGAGGTTTTGTAACAATGACGCGCGTTGGTGAAACTTGTCAAGTGGGCGTCTGAGTGGCACCAGCGCCTTTTAGCAAGAGGGTACAAAAGAGAAGCATCGCGCGAGGTTCTATAATAGGTATGTTCTCCTGCAATGGCTTTAGAGCTAGCGGTCAATGCATCGAGACAAGAAGAGGGTGAGATAGAAAAGGGGTAAAGCGAGCTAATCAGGAACGGAGGGGCGGTGCAAAAGTCAATGTCGATACGAAGCCAGTGAGAGAGAGTGAGTAGTGACAGTGACAGTACTGTAAGGTGGGAGTGTGAGTGTGAGTGGATTCCGATGGCTTGGATGGTGTGATGGGGTTTTACCTTCTTACATGTGATATCAGTGCTCGTGCTGAACTTGTCAAGATGAGGCACAGCAACACTAAGGATGTCACTCCGAATTCTAGGGCAATTGTTCTCATTGCGATTGAATATCCATGTGATGGCTCTCCGTACTCGCCCTCAAACCAAATCTAACCGTAACCACAAAATGTGAATCCCTTCCGAACCCCAAGCGGCACTGGAAAAAAAGTTCGCCCTCTGATTCATTATAATGGACATGTGAATGCGTCTCGACGGGAAAATTATACACATTCGCTCTAATCGTCATCCTCTTCAACGCGGGCCTTCTTGGCCCTCCTGTCCTCGTCCTGCAGTCCGTATCCTCTCTTTGAAGATGAGTTCTGGTCCACCTCGGACAAGAACTTGTCCACATTAAACGGGTCGGTGGCATCCTTCTCAAACTGCACCGGTCCCTCTCGTGCCTACATACAAGACACCAGTTAGCAATGCTACAACTTGATTGACAGAATAAGGGAGAGAAGCAGAAAAAACTGACCTCTGCTTCGCTGGCCCCCTTAAAGGTGCCCTTGCCGAGCGCCTCTCCGAACCGGCTTGACTTTTGAATCTTGGCCATCTCCCGGTCTCCCGCTTCCGCATCCTCGTCGTCCAGATTGGCGCGCGGCCGGTAGATGCTGTTGATGGCATCCTGAGCGGCAAAAAGGGGCTTGTCGTACGGGTTGTCCTCGTTGAATCCGCTGTCGAATCCGCTGGACTGGTTGAACAATCGTGAATCGTACATGGTTTCCTTGGACTGTGAAGGCTTGGCTATGCCCAGAGCAATCTTCTCGGAAATGTCTCGATTCTGCTCCCGAGCCATGACCTGGATACGCCGCTCGGCGCCCATCCGTGTCTGCCGCAGCTTCCGCTCCTCCTCCTTCCGCTTCTCTCTCCGCGCCCTTTCTCGAGCTCGAATCTCTGAATCCTCGCTCTCGGAACCACCAGACTCCGAGCCGCTGTAGCTAGATCGTGACGGTGATCTTGAGGCCGACTCCCGTGAGTCTCGCGAGTCTCGCGAGTCCCTTCTCCCACGCCGACCAGCTGCAGCTCGGTCCTCCCGCGCCTTCTGGGCCAGAGCCCGTAGGTTTTCTTCCTTTTGCATCTTCTCCTTCTCCGCCAGCCGCTGTTGCATAAGGGCTCTCTGCTGCACCTCGTCTCGGGCATGGCGCTCCGCCATCTTGATTGCCTCCGCAAACTGTGCGTGCTTGTCGTTGATCGTGATATCCTGCAAGCCCCGTCCGTCTGCAGCCAAGCGCTTGTCCAGCGGCACCGTGAAACCTTTGGGATTCTTCCAGTTTGACACGGGCGGTGGGATCCTCCACATCTCTTGGTCCTCGGCAGTGAGCTTTCGGGGTGGCGAGTGCATGACGGGAGGAGGTGGTGACGGAGGGCCGCGGGGGATCTTCTTGTGTTTGAACTTCGGAGGCTCCATGGGATCTCGCTGCCGCTCGACAATCTTCATGATGCGGTCCTGCTTCTTCGAGTTGTCGCCCATCTGGTTTGCCGGCGTGTATCGCACAAAGGTCGGGTCCTTTCGCTGTCCGATGTTGAGGTTCTTGGGCTTCTGCGCCGCCACGGCTCCGCTGACGAGCGCTGCCAACGCGTTCTTGGTCCTCTCCGTCGTCGCCTCGACCGACTCCTTGTCCGGACGCGACAGGTCAATCTCGCCAGCATCGGCTCGCTGCCTCAGCGGAATCAGGTCCTTGAAGGATGTGTGGATGATGCGTCCCTCGCCGTGGCCCTGCCTCGCAATCGCGTCGTACTTGACCTTGCCCTCGGCGTCAACCTGCAGCGCCAGGGCATTGCTCGTCTTGGCGCCCTTCTTGCCCATGTCCAGAGGGTACTGGGCGATGGGGATCTCGGGGAACGCACCGCCATCGCCAAAGTCCTCCTGCGAGCGAGGCCGCCATCCCGCTCGCTGGCCGTACGGGGGAGGGCCGCTGCGCTTGAGGACGATTTGCGTCTCGTCCAGCTGGCCGGGCCCTACGATCCGGGGCCCGCGCTGCTGCGCCCGCGACGGCGCCTCTTCCTCTTCTCCGGTGTATTTTGGCTTCGGCAGCGACGCCTGCAGTGATGCGGCCATGGACGTCATGGTTGCTGGGCGTCGCGTGAGGTGGTCGGTTGCAGATGCGGCGAGAGTTGCGATGGCCAACTTTTGGGTTGAGAAATTCCAGGTAAGTAACTATGGCGGTGCAGATGTGGCTGGGCTGGCAGGAAGCCGATGCAAGACGCCAGACTGTGGCGCAAACTAAAGTCCCGGCTCCGCAAAGGTGGCTTGACTTTCTGGGAGAGCATGCTGCAAGCAAGCCGAGTGCAACACGTGCAGCTTCTGACAGTCTCGAGATACTAGAATGATCAATGGATGCGATTAATGTATGTATTTCATCACAATTCTTGAGAAGCATTTCGATTTTCAATGTTTTGCCCTGGAGGCCCATCACCAGTTGTTTTCAAGCTCAAAGACGCCCCGTCGCCATGACTTCCGGCCACGCTGGCCTACCCAAGGTATCTCTGCCCATTGACATGTATGCCACGCCTCCCTCCATACCATCCCACCTCATGCTAAACAAACGGGTCGTCGGTTGCATATCCGTATGCCTGGCGGCGTTGCAAAAATAGAGAGAAAAGCATCAATCGTTCAAACGTAGCCCTTGCGTGCACCCTGGAAGAAGAACCGAACAACAAACACCTGCAGCGCGCCCATGCAGATGATGAGAGCAATCTGGATCATGCTGAAATTGACAATGCGCTTCTCCGTGCTCGCCACGGTGCTGAAGTTGCGGTTCTCTCGTGTTCGGAAGTACTTTTGGTTTCGCGAAATGGTCGACAGCTGGCCCGAGATCTTGTAGATGGATTCCTCCAGGATGGAGGTCTGTTCCGGTGATGAACCCTGCTTGGAGGGGAGCTGTGCGGTTCGAGACTCGTTTTCGACCTAGACGAAGGCGGTGTTAGCTCAGGACCCCTTCGTGTAAACATTCCCCCACCGTTCGCTTGTACTGACAGCAATCTCAAAGTCGACGAATTTCTCGGAAAAGGTGCTCATCTCGTTGTCGAAGCAGAACGAGTACTCGCCAACCTGCTGCGCGGTGAAGACAAAGTCGCCCTGTCGCTCCTTTTCGCCTTGCAGGATCACCTTTCCGCCGGGGCCCTCGACGATGTAGTCGACATCAAACGAACCACCCGATTGCACCTAGATTGCGCGCTCAGAGTCAGTAATCTTATGAGGCGAGTACAGCATAATCGCTGCAGCAGAAACGGGGTGCCACCAACAGCAAAGTAAAAGGCAATCTTCTCGTTCGGGTTCTTCGTGGCCGCGTAGAAGCAGGCCCTTTCGTTGGCGGTCAGCTTGTAGGTCAATGCCGTGGCGGCGACATTGGAGGCCATCAGGGCCATCAGGCCAGCTACCAGCGTCGGCAATCTCATCGTGTGGTTGTGCAGGTCGGCGTTGTCGAGGGCTGGATCAGGATCAGGGAGGGCGTGTGAATGGGACACACTGGCCCGAGTCTTGGTGTTGAAGCCCACCAGCCACCAGCCACTCACCCACCAGCCACTCCCTGTTTCACGCAACAGCAACAAGCCACATGTTCTTCGTACTTCTTACCAATTTGTCTCGGTCTCGGCACGGATTTTCGCGACCCCGCCCCCTGAACCCGTCTGCCGTCTGCCTTCTGCCTGCTGGAGCCTGCTGCATTGATGCCTATCCCGCTGTGTATAATGAGAGCTCCAGCGTTGGATCGCCTGTAATAATCGCGGCCGGCGGCGTGTGGGGATGCGTCGGGATACGTACCGCTCCAGCCACAGCTGAGACACCGCTATATCATTGGCGTGATCCCGCGCCCGGTTTGTTGTTATTCGTGTTATAGTGACGTCGATTGTACATTCACGAGCTGTCAACCTTTTGCTTCTTTCTTCCACCTCCGTAACATCGCCATGAGGTGACGAGACTCTTCTCCTAGCTTCAACATCTTTGAAATCGCGCATCTGATACTTCTTGCTCCCTCTCTGGTTGTCGGTTCAAGTGTCCTGCTCTTCTCAGCGACCCCTCGCCGTCTGAACCTGCGGGGGTTGAAGCTGGCCTGTTGGGCAACATGGCCATCCAAAGGACCGTCGCAAATGCGTCCTCGGTCGCAATCAGGATAGGATCCCTTCTCTTCTTCCGTGCTGTACGTGTTTCTCTCTCTTTTCTGCCATGGGATGCATATGATGTTCAATTCTGAGCTGACGCCACATGTAGTTTCCCGTAAGTATCGCCGCCTGCTTGTCCGGACATTGTGAAAGTGAGTAAGCATAACAGGTGTGCCTAACCACATGATAGGCTCGACTACCTTCTATCATCTTTGCTCTGTTTGCTATATATATTCCCGCTTTCTTGACAAGTTTCTTTGCTCCGCCGGACCTTGAAGTTGTGGACGATGAGGTCGACATCACCGTTAAAGAGACCATAGTCACGCCGGATGATGAACCGGACCAGGAGCTGGTTGCGGATGAGGTCGACGTCAAGGAGACGATTTCCTTTTCCGAAAGGGATGTACCGGCTTGGAAGATCATCTTCTACGGCGCCCCCAGTGCAAAGCGGCCCCTGAGCTCCTTGGTGAGCTTTCTCATCAATCTGGTGTTCGTTGCCCTTACGGCCGATGCCTTATACCGCGCTCGCTGGTACTATCCTGCCGACGACCTGTCTTTTGTGCGACTGGGATACGTCTCTCACAACTCAGCCAACTTCCTCATCCGCGAGCCTGACCAGGCCAAGATGCCCGTCACTTTCCAGATCCGGCACTACAACGGCCTCATCTGGCAGTCCGTCGGCAGCGTCAAGGCCACCACCAACGAGACGGACTTCACCAGTGTTCTCACCATTCCGCTCTCGAGCTACACGGAGCAGCAGAAGTACGAGTGGCGGACCTCGAACAATCACACGGGCGAGCTGACTGCGGCGCCCCAGCCTGGGAAGATGCCGACCCAAAAAGATGGCAAATACACCTTCTTGTCTACGTCGTGCATCCTGCCGCGGTTCCCTTACTCGCCCTTTGATCATCCGCTGGCAATCCCGGGACTGCGGAATCTTGCCAAGAGGCTCCCTGAGCTGAGTGCGCAATTCATGCTCTTCCTGGGCGACTTCATCTACGTCGATGTTCCCGAGCGCTTTGGCAAGTCGGTCGATGAGTATCGCATGCAGTATCGGCAGGTATATGCCTCTCCGGATTGGGCCCCTGTTGGCCAGAACTTGAGCTGGATTCACGTCTTGGACGATCACGAGATTGCCAATGTAAATGACACCCTCTCAATAAATGCCAAGTCAGCCGCATATTGTATCGACTAACAACGACTTCGCACAGGATTGGGATGCCAACAGCACCGGGGTGTACCAGAACGCCGTAGACCCGTGGCACATCTACCAGGCTCAAGTCAACCCTCCGCGTGCTGTGGCCGCTGGCACGACGAGCGAGCGTCGACAGGGCGCCACGTGGTTTGAGTTTGTGCAAGGCCCCGCGAGCTTCTTCATGCTCGACACTCGCAGCTACCGATCCAGCAACTCGCTACCCTTCAATGCGACTGAGAAGACGATGCTGGGCGCCGATCAGCTGGCTGACTTCTTGGCCTGGCTCGCTCGACCCGAGCCCAAGGGCGTCAGGTGGAAGTTCGTCGCGTCTTCCATCCCTTTCACGAAGAACTGGCCCGTGAACGTGAAGGACACCTGGGGCGGATTCTTGGTTGAGAGAAAGAAGATACTAGAAGCCATGTGGGATGTTGCCGCTCGCGGAATCGGCGTTGTCATCTTGTCCGGCGACAGGCACGAATTTGCCGCAACCAAGTTCCCGCCCCCTCCGGAGTCTGAGTGGCCCGAGGAGTCGACCGTCTACGAGTTTTCCACCAGCCCGCTCAACCAATTTGCGTCTCCAATTCCTTCGTACAGTCAGGTGGACGATGAAGATGTTTTGATTCAGTAAGTTTTCTACCACCTATGTACGGCAATCGTAAGATTGGCTAGTCGTCCTGACCGCGATCATAGATATCATCACTCTGGCATGTCCAAGTTTGGCTCGTTCACGATTCAAGAGGAAGACGGCGAGAGCAAGCTTCTTTACCGTCTCTTCATCAGCGGCGACGAGAAATGGAACACGACCATCACAGCTCCGCCGGTGCCTCCTGAGGAGGAGAGAAAGCATGCTTCCTCAGGCTCTTTTTGGGACAGGCTCAGGGGTTGGTAGACTCGTTATGTAAGAGAGTAACACCTTGGAGTTTGTTTGGCTCGCTGCCGGTATGAATTTTGGGTGTCATTTTTGGTCGACGGAATTGGACAAGTATCAACATACCTTGGAGTCTGCTTTCAGGGAAAGTCTGGTTCGAACAAGTTGTTCGTTTGGTTTGGTTGGGATGAAACTGGACCATGTCGATGTGTGCTGCAGGGTTTCCGTTATGCTGACAATTGAAAGATAAGGACATTGTTATTTTATTCTATCCAGTTTATATATCTCTAAGCAAAGAGTCGGACGTTTGTCACTCAGAATGGGACACTGTTTCTTCACAAGCCTAACAAACCTTCATGAACACCTTGATATAGGCTCACGCTCCATCACACCGTCGCGGCATCATCTCATTTCCTCGACACCGCGTCCTGGAACCAGTCGAAAACAACCTGGTTCTGAAGCACAGAGGCGCCAATGGAGCAATGCTCTCCCGCCCCGTCCTCGGCCGAAAACAGGTGATACGTCGCCAGCTCTCCCACCGCATCCGCAAGCCCCCTTGCCTGCCCAGGCAACAACTCGTCATTCTCCGCGTCCGCCACGAAGAACGGCACCCTGATACGGCGAACTGCATCGCCCAGCTTAAAGTCGAGGCACCTAGTCGCCCACTCGAACGGCGACCTGGTGTTGAACGCCCACAGCCCCTGCTCAACCGCCCAACGGAAAGACGTCGGCGCACCCGGATTCCTCAAAGCTGAAGTGACGGCCTGATCAAAGGCCTCCCTGTCGCCACTCTTGAAAAGGGCGAGCAGCTCCGGGGGGAACTTGTCGAGCACCCCTGCGCCAAAGTCGCTGACGCCGTCAATGGCCATGACGGCAGCGATGCGCGGCTCCATGGCGGCGGCGGCGCGGGCGGCGAGGAAGCCGCCTAAGGAGTATCCCCAGAGGCCGACGGCGTCCGGCTGAACGTCATCCCGCGCCAGGGCGTAGTCGACGACGACGGAGACGACGCGCTCCCACTGATGGATGAAGCCGAGGCCCTGCTCGCGGCGGACGGTGGGCTGGCCGGGTCCTTCGTACGTGATGACGTTGATGCCCCTGGAGAGGGCGGCCTCGACGGCAACGTGGTATAGCTCCTCCTGCGCGCCGTCGTAGCCGTTGCACATGATGACGGTGGGACGCCGCCGGCCGGCGGGGGTCCGTTCGCAGCCGTAGAAGATGACGGGGACGCGGAATTCCCCATTGGAGACCGGGAGGTCGGCCCTGACGCCCGGCACGGGCAGCAGCGCGAGGGCCTTGTCAAAGGCCGCGCGGTGCTCGTCCCAGATGGATGCGATGCGCTCGTCGTCCCAGTTGCCGTGGAGGAAGAAGTCTGCCGAGCGGAGGTAGGTGGCCTCCCGGAAGTAGGCGTTGCGGGCGGAGACGGGGAACCTGGCCGGGTCGATGGCGGCGGCCTGGCTGCGCACGCGGAGGGCGAGGGAGCGGAAGGCGGCGTGGTAGCTTTCGAAGTCGCCGGGGTGGATGCGCGCTGCGGCGGTGAGGACCTCGCCTGCGTCGGCGCCTTGGTAGGGCGCTGTGGAGAGGGCGCGGAGGATTTCGAAGTGGAAGGTTGGGTCGGGGCTGAGGCGGAGCATGGGGGAGGGTTGGGGTTTGCTTTGTTCTGTCATTTTGGTTGGTGTATGATGAAGACGTAGCTGTGGGAGGTTCTATATGACTGACGATTGGGGTTCGTATAAGTGAAGTATACTTGGATGTATAGTCGGCCAATGACGAAGAGGAAGCTTGGTTTCTGGGGCCTCTGCTCAGAAGGATTCCTATCGATGAAGTCAAATGCTTATATACAATTCTCATTTGTTGCCTGATGCGACTTCTTCACGCCCATCAAACATAGGTTCGAGACCATGTAAGCCCGCCCTGCCCAGTTTTCTGTTTCCCTCGCATTCGCAACGAAAACGAAGCCGGTCCTAAGCATTGTGGCTTTGACCCCAGTTTCCGGGGCAAGTCTGAAGCTCTTTGCTACTCTCAGGAGTGGTATAGACAATAAACGTTTCGTCATCAGTCAATATTGGTTGTTGACCAGATCTGGGGCTGTAGCTTCGGAATGAAGCCGAAGTCGACGCCAATCAGCTGAGCGAAAGCGAGCTGAATGAGGTTGTTGCTTCGTGTGGGCCTAGGCCTGATTTGGAAGAACGAGAGCGACGTCCCACCCTGAAGAATCGAAGCTTTTGCAAAGCGAGAACGAAAGAGACAGATGCGGGTATCTTTCTATATATGGAGTGCATTATAAAGACGAGGACAAGACGTGTGATTGATCCGCTCAGAGTACTGTGCTAGAATCAGGGGTCTGTATGAAACATTGTGGCTTCTCCTGGCCACTTATATCTGGGTATCAGAAGGGCCATCTTCTTCACTCCCCCAACAACACTTACACAGAGCACATAACCAATCCCCCTTTGAGGTTGAATTGCTTCTCCCTCACGCCTGATGTTCTCTCACTTATATGTCAAAGGCAGAATGAAGCCCGTCTCAACCACCCGCAGCGGCCAGTCCACCATCCTCCGCCACTTGGCCGGCAAGTTTGCAGCAATGCCTTTCACCTCCATCTTGCCCACGTCGCCAACCCACCACAGCTTCTCAATCACGAGAATCGAGAAATAGTACGCCAAAATCACCATGGCCCGCGGCCGCACCTCCGAGGTGAGCTCGAGGAACTTCTTCTTCACCGCCATGGGAAAGATGACCATCCTCCGCCGCGCGTCATCCACGTCGTAGACGCCGTCCTTTGGGTGCAGCAGCCGCAGGACGCCCCCGATGTAGCTCAGCGTCGTCTCGTACGCGTCCTGGATGTCCGCATCCCACGGCTCGGACGCCAGGTCCTCGGCATCCCGCTCGAGGATAAACTCCAGGCCGCGCCGGTTGGCCTCGCCGAACTTGGCCTGCGCGTCGTAGATGGCGGGCGAGCTCTTCATCATGCCCGAGACGATGGACTCGGGGTGCGCCATGATGATGCCCCAAGCCCTGTTGAACAGCGCCTGCGTCGTCCCCGTGATCAGGATCCATTCGAGCGGGGGAGTGTACGGCTCGCGGCTGCGGAAGCGCAGCGTCGCAAAGGTGCAGATGCGCAGCATGTGCGACGTCAGGCAGACGACCTCAAAGTTGGATTCGTTCAGCTCGCTGACTTCCCTTTGGTGCTCGTGGACGGCCATGGCGAGGTACCGCCTGTGCACGTCGAGCCCGTCAAAGGAGTCGTCGATGTGGCAGATGAGCGAGTGGAGGGCGGCGAGGGCATAGATGGCATACAGCAGGGCCTCCGAGTCCAGGGCCATCTTGGGTATCTTCTTGGCGAAGGCGCTGTACGTCTTGTCGTCGATGGGCAGTGACGGCCCCGTCTCGGTGAGATAGAGGTGCATCAGCCTCGTCTCCAGCAGCCGCCGCTGCTTCGTCTCAATGGCATCTTCGTCCAGCGGATCTACCGCCGACAGAGGAGAGTGCTTGGCCGACCCGGTCTCGGAGGTCCTCGATTCGCCGACCGGGACAGCGTTGAAGGACCTCGGAGACGTCTCCTCGTCCTTGCTCTTTTGCGGGAGGCGGTCATAGATGCACTTGGCCCTGTGGCGCTCGCAGTGCTGGCAGACGGGCTTTGCCTCGTTACACTTGACCCGCCGTGTGCGACATCGCTGGCAGCCATACCGCGACTTCTTGTGGTTGAGCTTTGGCACGCGAAAGGCGCCCTCGGCCGGGTTGCCACCCAGCGAGTACTGTCCAAACATGTTCTGATGGGAAGCCTAACCGTTCGGATTCCTGCAAAAAGGGGGTAAACAGATTGGCCTGGAGATGCTCCAATGTGTTGCAGTGCAGTGCAGTGCAGAGCCCAGCTTGTCCTTGCAACTCTGCCGTCTGCTGTCTCAGGTTCCAGCAGCTCTACGACGAATCATGCAGTGAAACATCCCCAGAGACTCGACCCTGACGCCTCACAGCTGCGCGAATGGTGTGATGAGATCAACTGGAAGAGTGACGGCCGACTGCATCGGCGTTGCCCCGCAAAAAGCCGAATCCGCCCTCGGAGAGCTGCGAGGCGTATAAGTTGATGTAACAGAGGCGGACATAAGCTGCAAGAGCAGTCTGTACTGTCGATGTTGGCCGACAAGCCCAGAGTTGGAGAGTTGTGCTGTAATGACCCGGAAACGGCGTAGGTAGTTTTGCCTATTAAATCCGCTCCAGTGCTGGGGATGGGCTCCTGGAAATCATCATGCAATCCTGTAGGATTCAGTCGAAGTGACAGGCCAAAAGAGACAATCGAGGGCTGCCGCCTCAGCCAGAACTCGGCCTGCCCAAAGAGGAACCCTGAAGGTACTTTGATATACGTACCGTTGACCCACAATGTGAGCTCTCCAGCGGGGGGCACTTGACCGCCTTCCTCAATTGCGCGGGACTGCAGAAGAAAAAAAATGCTGGAGACGGCAGAATTCAGTCGCATCTTTTGACTTTTCCGAAATTCTCCAGCGAAAAACAGCATCATCAGTCCTTTCGTATCAGCTCCTATCCGCCACAACCAGAACCTCCGACACAATGGGAATGACAAACAAGAAGCGGCGCAACGACAACAAGTCAAATCGCCCCAACAAGAAGCAGCGAAGGGCGCAAGCCTACAACAGCGACTCCGAGCCTGAAGAGGAGCAGCAGCAGCAGCAGCAGCAGGCCTTTGACCCCGTCAACCTGCTTGATTCCGACGACGACATTCACAATGCGCCCGCCGACGATGGCGCCGGCGCCGAAGAGGATGCCTCATCGAGCTCTGACGAGGAAGCGCCTGTAGAGAAGAAGAAGAAGGCAACATCCAAGAAGTCAAAGTCAACAAAGTCAGAGTCGGAGCCGGAAGCTGCGCAGCAGGAGGACGATGATGAGGAGGAGGAAGCAGGAGAGGATGAACAAGAGGGCGAGTCGGATGAAGAGGACGACGACGACGAGTTCGATCTCGGCGTAGACGCACCCAAGAAAAAGTCAAAACGAAACGACCCGACAGCGTTCGCGACGTCGCTCTCCAAGATCCTAAACACCAAGCTCTCCGCATCAAAACGGTCCGACCCCGTGCTCTCCCGCAGCGCCGCCGCGCACGAAGCCTCCAAGGCCGCCGTGGACATTGCCCTCGAGGCCAAGGCCCGCAGGAAGCTCAAGGAGCAGAAGAGGGTCGCGCTGGAAAAGGGCCGCGTCAAGGACGTCCTGGTGGCGTCGGTGGACGAGTCGGGCGAGCCGGAGATGACCACGTCGGAGATCCTGGCCATTGAGAAGACGCTGCGCAAGACGGCGCAGAGGGGTGTGATCCGCATGTTCAACGCCGTGAGGGCCGCTCAGGTGCAGGCGGCGGAGGCGGAGAAGGCGGCGAGGAAGGAGGGCATCATTGGTGCCAAGTCGAGGGAGGAAAAGGTCAATGAGATGAGCAAAAAGGGTTTCCTGGATTTGATTGCGTCGGGAGGTGGTGGTTTGAAGAAGACGCCGTTGGAAGAGGCGTAGGGTTACACATTTGGGTTCTTGTGCTTGTCGTTTGTCATTGGTTTTACAGTTCTTGTTTCCATATGTACCTATCTATCGGGGGGAGCGAAGTTCGGCCTGTCTTCAGATCTACTACACATCACTAGGTATACAATATTTCATCCCAAAGATACCCCCCTTTGGGCATAACGCTCGCGCCCAAACCCCAAGGCTCGCCGACCCAACCCACCAACTTCTATTTTGTTGTTCAACGGTATAAATACAGGGTGTCCATTTTTGGGGTTTCAACTTGCCGGCATCTGGCGTGCCATAATCGTATTAACCACCCTCCCGCACACAATCACTGAAAATCGCTCGCTTGCAGGTTTCTCGTCATCGAAGGCAGCCTCACGACCAGGCCGTCCAGCTCCTTGGTCATCTTGACCTGGCACCCCAGGCGGCTGGTCTCGGTCAGCCCAAAGGCGAGGTCCAGCATGTCGTTCTCGTCATCCTCGGGCTCGGGCATCTTGTCGTAGTAGTCCTCGCTCTCGACGATGACATGGCAGGTCGAGCACGCGCACGAGCCCCCGCAGGCGCCCTCCATCTCCAGGTCGTTGGCCTGCGCAATGTCGAGCAGGTTGTCGCCGGCCGAGACGGCGAACTTGTGCTCTTCGCCCTCCTTGTCGATGAATGTGACCCAGAGTCTACGTTTTTGAAAAGTTAGCCACATCTGCTGTCTTTTCCGGTCCTTTGCAGTTGGATCGCTGCTCACTCTTCACCGGGCTTTGGCGGGGTGATATGGCCATGCCGCCTCTGGGGGGTTGTGGAGAATGCGCGGCGGCTCAGAGGCAATTGGAAAGACGGGAAAGCTCTTGAGAGAGGCGCGCATATTCTCGAAGCGTTCGATGAGGCAATCAGACCTCTATTCGGCGCAATCGTTGAGAGACTTGGGCGGCATCCGGCTTGCGATAGCCTCGCCAGGCCTCGTGAGAACGTCCTTGAAGCCGACATGTGGAGCGCTGTGACCGGGTTTCGGCGGCAGAGAAAAAAAATCAAATCCAGCGAGACAAAGTCGAACGGCTGCCGTCGCAATAGGGAATTGGCCTGAGCTGGAGTATCGCCAGAGCCCAGAGACGAGGCCTCAGTGGATTTATGACTACTAGTAGTAGTAGCAGAACAATCACGAAGAGCAAAGCCGGGCCGTTGCTCGTTAATAACCCGCCTCCGGTTCGCTGGGCGCTCGCAACTCCGAAGCTCTGCAAGTTTGCGGTGGGAATAGCCGTGATAAGGATGCTTATCGGCTGCACAATGCATCTACCGGGGGAGGCACCCGCAAAGCAAAGCAGCTTGTACTTTGTACTTCAGCTCCCACCTGAGCTCTTCTGCTTTTGCCAATGACTGCATTTTCATCTCGAGTACCACCACAGGAGCCCAACTTGGGTTGAAAGAGACGTTCCAAGAGGCAAAGAGATCCGGCATCTCTCTCCTCTAACCTACCCCCCCAATCAACCATGTCCTACACAAAGGAGCACGCCGTCAACCCCCTGCGGCCGTACCACCGGCCTCCCACCATCGAGGAGCGGGCTGAGCCCGTCTCGATCCCGAGCTCGAATCCCTTCTCTGGCGGCAACAGCTACGATGTGGCCAGCGGCGCCAAGTACGCCTCCAAGGCCAAGAACATGCTCAACGATCTCGACTACAAGGAGCTCATGTCCGATTCGCCGTCAGTCGTCGAGAGCGCCCGCGAGCTCGTCGACGAGCTGATATGGAAGTACATGTCCGTCTTGCTCGGGCAGCCTTTCGAGGTTGCCAAGATGATCCTGCAGGTCCGGGATCAGGATGACAAGGCTGCCCTCGCGGTACCTGCAGAGCCAGAGACGCCTGTTGCCGCCCCTCAGGTACCAAGTCGAGCTGGGTCGGCATTCGAAGTGAGCACCGCCTCGCGCATCTACCCAGACCACACACTCTTGTTCTCATCACAGCTAACACGACAATAACCACAGGGAGAGGATTCCGAAAACGATGAGCCAGCATACTTCACAACCAACGACCCCGCCATACCGAATCCCTGGGGCTCGAACCCACCTCAGCCCGAGCGGCGACCCAGCAGTCGACGGGCAGAGTCTCCTCTCCAGTCTCCGACGACGCCCAAGAAGGTGCCCGTTGTGCCCGAGCACTTCTTGATTCTTCGTCGCCCCGACGCCGTTCTTGACGTCATCGGGCAGCTATGGCAGAGAGACGGCGCATGGGGAGTCTGGAAGGGTGCAAATGCAACCTTTTTGTACACCGTCTTACACTCTCTATTGGAGAACTGGTCAAGAAGCTTTCTGAGTGCCATTCTCAATGTGCCAGATCTGGGGGTCAGGGATAACATCGACCGTCTGGTGGATATCGCGGCCCCCTACCCTTGGGCTTCACTCTTTGTGGCTGCCGCCGCTGCCGTCACAACTAGCCTTGTCCTGGCGCCTCTCGATCTCGTCCGCACGAGGTATGTGGTACAGCTCCGTTGACTTGCACCTCTCACAGGCTGACAGAACTCCAGGTTGATTCTCACAAACCCGTTCAAGGGACAGCGAAGGACCATTGCAAGCCTTCGGGCCCTACCATCCTACTATTGCCCTCCCAAGATTGTCGTCCCCACCATTCTGCACTCCCTCGTCAACCCCATCTTCACTCTCTCTGCCCCCTTGGCGCTGAAGACCAAGTTTATGCTCACAAGCGAAATTGCGCCCATGACTTTCTCTGCTGCCAAATTCTTTGCGTCATCCGTGGGGATGCTCATCAAGCTACCCCTAGAGACCGTCCTTCGCCGAGGCCAGCTCTCTGTCCTCTCCGAACCCGAGTACTTGGAAGCTCTCAACGACGGCGAGCCAGCCCTCGAGACCATCGTGCCCGTTGGCAAGTACTATGGTACTTTCGGCACCATGTACCACATTGCTGCCGAGGAGGGTACTCGAGAGATCCCACCCAAGCCTGTATTAAGCAAACGCGGCAAACCCAAGACTAAGAACCTCCAGCCAACATACAAGAAGGGTCAGGGTGTGGAAGGTCTCTTGAGGGGCTGGCGAATCAGTTGGTGGGGCTTGGCCGGTCTTTGGATGGCCAACATGGTTGGGCACGGAGGTGACGGCGAGTTCTAGACGACCAGGCGAAAATTGGAGGAGCCGAATGGCATGTATACCAGTGAGGACGAAGGGAGAAGACAAGGAAAAGGAGGGAAAGACTGGTGTGGTATTGGGGCACCATCTCCCGAGGACGACAGGACAAGGAAGAAGAAGAAGAAGAAGAAAATCTCCGCTTCGACGACTCTTATGATGGAACGACAACATCATGACTATACCTTCATTCATACGCATACACGACTGGCTGCGAACACTATCCGTTCTTTCTTCGTTTTAGAAAGCAGAGCATTTAGTACGACTTGGTTGCCTGATTTAGGATGTTTGCTCTGTAGCTGATATAGCGTTGAATGATCAATGACAATGGCATATTGTAACATCAGGATCTGAATTTCAAGTCGAGATCATGTCCAATTCCGCAGCCCTCAAAGGTCAATGGAAGACATACGGATCTATTGGTCTTTTTCTTCACCTGTGGATGCCGTTAAAGAGGCTCAGGAGGCTAAATATTTCGAGCAATCCGGCTAGCAGATGCAATCTCAGCGCTCAATAACCCAGCTCAGTATGATCAATTGCCTGGAGAACTCCAAGAACAGGCCTGGCAGAACTATGGCGGGCATGAAAAAGACATTCCTTTGACTTGATGCAACTTGTTGGGTGTCGCTCTGAAGCCCGAGTACATAAACCGACATACAATTGCCGTCACGTGAGCAGGCGTTCACCTAATGATCCTCCCACCTCAACAGGACCCTTTCAACTCTGCACCTTCCCTCGAACAAATGAGAGGCACAGCCAAACTGGCCCTCTGAATGCACTCAGAGAAACCCAAACTTGGCCGCTGAAAGTCACCTATCCTCTGATTCTTGCGACATGTCTTGATCTCAGGCAAAAAAGGAGCCCCATTCGAACCGCTGCAACACGAGGGGGCGCGCGCGCCGCACCCACCGCAACAAGCGCGCAAGGGCAGACAGACTCCTATAGAAGCGAAATGGCGACGCCCGCAGAGCCGTCCAAGATGGCGGACCGACCGACTGCCGCCGAGCCCGTTGTGCGCAAGTTCAAGGCCTCTGAGCTGCCGTTGCCGTCTGCCACTCGAGCCGCGATCGAGTCCCTGGCGCATAGCTTCAAGAAAGAAGGGGCGTACGATTCCATACGGAAGCAGGTCTGGGACAAGTTTGCAGCCAGTGTACGTACCCAAACTGTTGTCTTTGAAAAAAGTAGTCTGCTAACTCTTGTTCTTCTTTCGGGGTTCAAAGGACTACGAGGCTCAAGTGACAAAGGCCATCCTCGAGGTTGCAGAGCAGGAAGTCGAGCGCAATCCTCATCAGCTCCTCACGCTGGACCCCAGAAAGGCCGCCGCCCTGATTGATGGCGCGCTGGAACGATCGGGGGTATACGACAAGGCCAAGGACGTGATTGGAGAGCTCATCGACGTGGCCGCCATCGAACAAAGCATCAGGGAGACCAGGCGAGCCGAGATCGGCGCGGAACTCGCCGACGAAGAGCAGAAGCGCGGCGCCAAGACGGACGAAGAGTACGCTGCCGACACCGCCGCCAAGCAGGCTGAGCGCGAAAGGGTGCGAGAGGAGCTGAGGCGGAAGGAGGCGGCTATTGAAGAGGAGAAGAAGCGCATCGCCAGGGAAGAGCGCCGACGGGAAGAAAAGGAGCGGGAAAAGGCCGAACTGAAACGCCAGGAGGAGAGGGATGAGCGCCGCAGAAAGCGCGAGCAGGAGCGCGAGGAGAGAGAACGACAGCGCGACTTGGAGCGAGAGCAGAGGCACAAGGATCGAGAGAAGCGGGAGAAGGATCGCGACGACGACCGGGATCGCGATCGAGATCGGGACCGAGACCGCGGCCGTGACAGGGATAGGACTCGTGAACGAGACCGCGAGCGCGATCGCGACCGGGACAGAGAAAGAGAAAGAGACAGAGACAGAGACCGTGATCGCGACCGTGACCGGGAGGCTGGAGGCGCTCGCAAAGAAAAGGCGGCTCTCTCTGAAGAGATGAAGGAGAAGTTGTCCAAGGAGGAACATGAACGACTGGAACAAGAGGCTCTGGCCGATTTGTTGCGTGAAAGCAGCAAGGCAACTCGCATAAAGCTGGAGATGGACATTGACACTACATTGGCTCCTCCCCCGAGGAAGATTGGCCCGGCGTCGGCCATCAACCCGATTCGACGAGACTCTTCCAAGACTGCGGAGTCTAGGAAACCAGTCGACGGGAGGGACTCCAGGTCGTCTATCGAACCGAAGCCGGCAGTACCCAAGGAGGAGCGCCGTTCTAGCAGAAGCGTATCACGAGCACACGACAGAGACAACGACAAAGACAAGGAAAAGGATAGGGACCGAAGTCGTGTCCGAGACACTGATGACCGGCGCCGCCGGGATCACCGTTCAGACTCGCCAAGGCGCGATCGAAGCCGCTCCCGCATCAGAGATAGAAGGGATATGAGCCGTTCGAGACTACGCAGAGAAAGGAGTCGGTCCCGGCGCCGGAGGGATGACAGACGTGACCGGAGTCGCTCGAGAGCCAGGCGCGACCGATCTGTCGCTAGAAGCACTTCACGCCGGCGACTTCGAAGCCGATCACGGCCTCGATCCGTCCGACGGGAGAGAAGCCGCTCACGCGTCAAGACTGACCGCCGGCCGGACCGTAGTAGGGACCGCAGCCGAGACCGTCGGGAGCGTTCGCGGTCGCACGGGCGAGCCGATCGACGAGACAGGAGCCGATCCCGGGCTCGACGCCAACGCAGCCGGTCGAGGGACAGCCGCCGCGGCGGAGCAGACTCCTACTACCCCCCTCGGTCGGACGCACGCTCCCCCCGTCGCCGCAGCCGCGATCGATCCGCCGACCGAGACAAGGACCGCAAGGACCGTGACAGAGACAGGGATAGAGAACGCACGAGCGACCGACGCAGCCGTTCACGTTCTCGGCCCGGCTCTTCAGCCCTGCCGCTCGCGGCGTCCAAGGACGAGCTCGAGGAGTGGAAGCTCGAAGAGGTCAAGAAGCGGGAGAAGGAGGCCAAGGCCTACCTGGCGGCTCAGAAGGACGCCAGAGAAAAGGGCCTGCCGATCCCCGGCGTGGACGACCGGAAGACTAGTAGTGGTGAGAGAACACTTGCGAGCGCGCGGCAGAGCGTAAAGGGTGATGGACAAGCAGTTGACAGATACGCCCCTGGTGGAGGAGGCCGGGACGAGCGACCTAGGAGCAGATCGAGGAGCAACAGCCGCGACAGGGGCCGGTACCGCGAACGGGACAGAGAGCGAGACCGAGACCGAGATCGGGACCGCCGAGCACCCCGCGATAGAGACCGAGACCGTGACAGAGACCGAGATCGAGACCGCGTTCGCCCTCGAAGGGACCACAGTCGGGATAGGGATCGTGACCGCGACGACGATCGAGATAGAGACCGCCGCGCCAGACGAGACCGCAGTCTGTCGCCCCGCCGCGAGCGACATCGCAGCCGGAGCCGCCGTCGGAGTCGAAGCCGATGAGGAGGTTGACAGGCAATATGGTGTTTTTTTCTTTTCCCTCTTATGTGTGTGCGCACGTCTAGTATTCTGAACAGTTTAGAGGGTTATGGAATGGTAATGCTGAATGGCTTCTTTAACAAACAAAAAGACAAGATACCCTGAATAATGAACGGGGATGAGGCTTGGTATGGACAGGCAACCGGGAATGGGGGAATGGGGAAACGGGCTCATCGGTTTTTAGCAAGGACGGTTCCGTAGAATCGAAGACGAATTTTACTTGCCACGGAGCCTTTCAGGTAACAGCTTCTACGGATCCTGTGTCGTATCCTCGAGCATGCCTTTCAGCAATCACAGCGCGACGCAGATGGTGTCATATTCTTTTCCAGTTGGTTTCTCTTTAATCATTATAAACATCCCTCATTCATGTCCATGCCTGCCATGTCTGTCGTGCCATGAAGAAGCCAGCATCCGCCGCCCCCGTTCGCTCATGGTCAACTCGAGAACCACCATTACTGCCACCAAGGAGGATAGGCCAACCACGACCACTCTCTTCGACCTCATTGCCCCATTCCCACCATTCATTGAAAGGAACTCGTTCACCCAGGCAAGCGTTGCTGTACCAAGGCTGGCGAGTTGATCGTAGCCGAGCGAGTAATAGGTGAGCCCAGCAAGGGCGATGATGTAGCCCACAGTTTGGAGAAAGGTGATTTGAGTGGACCAGATGAGGACAGAGGCAACAACAAGCAGAATGCTCTTGAAGATGCCGGTGAGGGTCATGACTAGGCCCGACGTCTTGCCAATCTGGGCACAAAAGTTAGCGCTTGACATGATTGTATAACCATGAAACGGGACAAGCCTACCAAAAACACGCTGGCAACGTTGAGGATAAAGGCAATGGAGGCGTTGAGAAACAGCATTCCAAATCCGGCATTGACGGCGTCGTCCCACTTGAACCTGGGCAGCTCGCTAACGAGGGCGATGAGGAAATTCATCACAGCACAGACAGGCGCATAGTAGTAGAGACTGACGAGGGGGTCCATGTTGAGGCCTTCGCCGCTGAGCATGACTTGGATCATGACCACACGAACGGCTTCGAAGCAAGTGCCCCCAATCTGAAAGAAAAAACCGATCCACGAAAACTGAATCTCTCCGAAGCTGGAAATGGCAACGCCAAGCACAATGACCAGGACGTTGATGAATTTCGACAAGTTCGGCTCGGCAACGCCCCAGGCCCAAGATGCAAACAGGACAGCAACCGGTGATGCGGCCTTGAGCATCTGAATGAAGGAGACGGACAGGTAGAGGTACACGACATTGGAGCAGATGAGAGAGCCGGAGTACAGCAGGCCGATGGGAAGGATGGTGCGTAGGTAGAGGCGGCCGTTGACGGGGATTGTGCGGCGAGAATCGAGGAGTGTCGTCGTGCGAGCGAGGATCTGAGTAGCAATGGTGGCATAGATGAGATGCCAGCATGTAAGCAGAATGGCTGTTCAGGGTCAGTACGTGACAATCGCGTAGAAGGATGAGTGCTGCTTGATTCGAAGGCTAGGCGACGACAGGACAACTTACGGTATTCTAGAATCTCTTGTTAGCTTCTCTCATCCATGAAAAACAAACTACGTCTATGTCCTAGGGATCGATAACACTCACTAAATCCAGCAGTGTCGAGGAGCCACTTGTTGAAGATGATGGTTACATTCGAGAAGATCATCCAATTTCTACATGCAAGTCAGCACCGAGATTGGTACTCACGCAACTGCAGCCGCATCCGCGCGATCGAGTACGCAGTCACACAAGAGAGTCTCTTACACAATATATGCCCAGACGGGTATCTGGACCTTGATGGAGGGCACGGCCTCCATCATGGGCAGTAAGCCGCGATTTCCATTCGAAACGGTCATGGCCGGCTTTGCCGCTGGCAAGGCTGTTCTGCGGCTTCTGAAGAGGCGGCCGTTCCTACGCGCTGCCGCCCTGTTCCGCCAGAGAGAAAAACCAGGAGGGATGAGAACAGATATACGATGTTTTGTCTGTTGGCCCTTCTCGAGATCGACTGACAGCGCTGCGCAGCTTCCGGACCCTGCCGCCGCTAGGTCGCACGGCGCAAGCAGTGGTCAACCGTCGCGTGAATCGAGATGCGAAAAAGCAGCAGGGATATTTGTCCGCGTCTCCAGTTCGACTGTCGAATGGCAGGACGCCCAAATAGCTGCGATTGGTATCAATTGGCCTGGCCGCTTGTTCGTCCCTTTCTGCGGCAGCTTCTTGCGTGCAGAGCTAGGTACCGGGGTGTCGCGCTTCGGGTCAAGATCACCAGTGCCAAGACTGAGGCGCCGGCTACGGGGGAAATGCGTCGGGCGAGCTGGAGTCGATGATGCAGGTTGTTCGGGCTGGACCAAAAGAAGACAGAGAGAAAGGCGCAATCAGTATACAGCAAAAGCTCAGAGAATGTCGAGTAATCCAAATCCGCTGAAAAACGACCAAGAACCGCAGAGGACGATGATTTTCTTCGTGAAAATAGCGCGACAGGACAGAGGCAAGGAAAAAGGAATGAAAAGGCAGCCGAGATCTGGCTGGCAAAAGACAAAAGGCGCCGAGGAAGGGAAGCTCGGCAGGCAGGTGCCAGGTGGAGGGGTAGGGAAAGAGCACTTACTTGTATGAACAGTCGCTCGATAGCATGGCAGGAGCGTCCAACGGCCAATCCAGACCAGCGGCACGCCGGCAAAGTTAAAGCCACCGGCAAGCACTACCACCTTGCGCCTGCCGTGCTTGCCACATGTGGTTGGCATGGAAGGAGCTCTCCGAGTCGCCAGAGGCTTGTTTGGATGCCCCAGCTAGGGAATGGATGCGGTTTGGCAGGCGCATTGAAAAGTGTCTCTGCTCCTGCCGCGGGAGCACTTCTAGCTAAGGTAAGGGTACTGTACCTTATACGAAGTATCATTTGGCACCACACGCGCTGCCAGAGGCGCAGAAGCTGTCAAGCAGTACTTTGCACTTTTGTTACAGACTCTTGCTACGCACTCCCATTACGCACTTCCAGTTTGTTCGGACTGGCGGTGGAAAGAATTGAATGCAAGGGAAGGAAAGCCCGGAGGCTGGAAGAAGGTGCTCCTCCATATACAACATCTAACATAATACCTTAGTACTTAGGCACCGCATTGTAGGCATTGAGTTTATTGCATTCTGCCGGCGTGGCAAGTAGGTACTTATGGATATTCTTCATTCATCCGCCTCCACGAGATCAATACTACAATAGTCTTGCATTTTGCCGACTCATTGGCAGTCTCAACGAACGGCCGCGGCTCTACAAAATCCAGGCAAATGAAACAATGACCAGCGTCGGTGTCACTCCTGCGGTATCAGTACCCGTACTTCGCGAAATGTTTACGTACCTTTACCTGAATACGGAACACGCCCGATGCGGTTGCTAGCGATCTCTCCTCAGCCCATCTATATCCACAGTTGAGCAGCTTCGCCTCGTATCAAACCAAGCGCCTGTGTGCTCCGTGAAGAGGGAGGGAGCTGGCAGCAGACTGCAGATAGGGGGCCGATATCTACCGTCAGGTTGAGGAGGGCGAAGAGTGGCCTCACCGGCTGCGATCTCGCATGTTCGTCTGCAGAGCTGTCATTGATCTCCGTCGATCCATCACGTACAGCCGTTGCTTCGGATCCCAACAACATCCGCTCACCGTCCAAGGCCGGAAGCGCGCCCGCTGGAAGCCACCAATATCTCGCCTCCCACCATCCCGTCCCGCGCGCTGTCTCATTCGCTGGTCTTGTCTAGGTCAAAAGAAGAGTAATCGCTCATCAGCTTCTTGTCCCCCTACCGAGACGCATCTCTCGGCCTCAGCATTCCTGCACCAAAGCATTCACCGGAATAAAAGGGGGGCCCGTTGCCCTCCTCCTGCCATGGCTTGGTTTGCTTCCCCTGGAGTCGTCCAACTGTCCCAAGCTCAACACCCAAAAGCACCCCCTCCGACGATGTTTGCTGACCATTTTAGGCCCCCTCCCCCTTGCAGAACCCTTTGATGAAGCGCTACTCCAACGCGGCGCAGCGAATAACAGGCCTCTGCTCGCCCGCCAAGCTTTTCCGCCGACCAGCGGGCCCTGCAGGGAGCATCCATGCCTCCTGGCATCTTCGTACGGGATCAAGCGCCAGTGGTCGTTTTGAACGTGGCGCCGATTGGGCCGAGATTCCCAGGTCCTTGTCTAGCGTATTGCTTGTTTTTCTCTGTCTTCCTAGGCGTCCAGGTTGCCATCGCGAGACCCCTCTTCCAACTTGGGGCATATCAATGCTGTGGCCAGCGAGGCTCCATCAGATCGCGTGTTTTGGAAACATCCAGACCAACGGATCGGCCAGGAGGCCCTGGGACAATGCAACAATGCGACAATGGGCATTGAAACGGCGCTGCTTGCAGCAACAGAGGCGGTGGAGGATGGCCATTGACAACTGGCAACACGAAGCATTTGGCGTAAGGATGACGAGAGGTGAGTACAAAATGGTCTCAGAGCGAAACGAGCTGAATCCTTTTGCACGACCGACGATCCATGAATGATTACTCCATGACGGAGGCGTACCGAATTTCACATGCTAGATAGCAAGTCCCCCGTGGCTGTGCTACCTCCTCCTCCGTTACGGGTCTAACGCAACGAGCGGGCTTCGCCGTCTATGGGGCGAGCAAGTTCAACAATCACCATTTCGAGTATCACAGCCGCAAAAAGTCTGAAATTCGGTCATGATACTGTTCTAGTGGCTATTGGCGACTCCGCGTCACTGTAGGTATTCATCCGTTCCGACACCGATGTCAGGGCGAGGGCATCTACCCCCAAACCCAGCAAAAGTACTCCCTAGCAATTGTACACACCGAAATCCAAACCCTATAGAATAGTCGATGCTCTTAGAAAAATCTCACGCCCAACGCCATCGCCATGCAATTCAATGTCAAGACGGAAAAGAAGGGAAAAGCAGGATCCATGTCGTTTCAACCATGAGGCCCCAGTCAACGAAACACATCATGTTGATAAGGCTGGGTCTCCCGCCTCCGGAGTGCCTCCAGGAGCCGGCCCCGTCTCTTTAGCTCCCAGAGCAGCCGCCGTCGGAGGGGAAATGTCTCCTCGACCGGTCCCTGGAAACGCCGTTGCTGCCGGGGTAGGGGGCACTCCATTCTGCGCTCTGCCTTCGTCATGCTTCGCCGCGACTGGCAAGGCAGACTTGGTAGATTTTGCAGCCTCCTTCTCCTCTTCGCAATGTAATATCATGGAAGGGTCCACGCACTCGTAGAAGAGCATAAACACGCCGGGCGACAAACTCATGACAGTCTCCTCGTTGACGGGCGACACGTTATGATCGCTGAGCCTCCACCAAGTCGAGTCTCTGTCAGTGTAGCTAGGTTTCTCATCGGTTGGCGTCGTCTCGTCCTCGCTCGGCTCTGCTGGCTTGTCGTCGGCAGGGCGCTCAGGCAAGGTCATGACCTTGTCATCTGCATGACCGGCACTCTGCGTCTTGAGAGGCGGATACTTTCGATAGCAGATGTAATGCCCGTTCTCGTGCCGCCCGTAATGCGTCACGACCGCCCTCAGCTCGTAGATTGGCCCCGTCAGCCTCGATTCTCCCAAGTCTCCTGCAACCATGGACGACATGGGATGCAGTTGCCAGCGCTCCTCCACGTCTCGACCTTTCTTTTCATCTACAGCATCCTCGTTTGCGGACTTGACGGATCCAGCACTTCCCAGGCACCACGGACCTAGATCGAGCGTCATCGGAAAGCTCACGGGAGCCGAGTTCTTGATCATGTTGAAAGTCGATGGGTCAAAGACGGATCGGTTCACGTGCACCGCCAGGCTCTGAGGCGGCCGCGCGACCACCATCTGCTTCGTCTTGGTCACGTTGACTCTGCTTTGCGCAGGGATTTTGCAACGCTCTTTGATCGTCTCTTCGTCGAACTGGTCTTCCTCGAGGGCCTGCTGGACAGCCTCCAGCCTTCGCAGAGGCTCGGCGAGCTTATCGTCGGTAGCGCCCTCTGCTCGTATTCTCTCCACAAGCTTAGTGAGGAGTCTCTGTGCCTTGAGCAGGGTGCATTTCGGGCACTCTACCCCTTCGATGGCCTCGAGCTTACTGTATGCATCTAGTCGTTCGTACAGATCGTGGTGGTTCTTGTCGAGACCGAGGCTGAGAGTCAGGCAGTTGAAGGGGATCATGGACAGTCCTTCTGAATAGCCGCATTGCACGCAGGCCACTCGCTGGGCCAGAAGGCCCTCCAAGGGGTTTCGCATTATTTTGATCGAGTCCGCCCTGGAGCTTGATGACTGGCTTTGATACCCGCTGTCGTCGCTATGCTCACTAGTCGAGCCTTCGTCAGTACTGTTAACGTCGCCACTCTCCAATCCTGCGAGTTTCCCATCAGATAGCTTTTTGGCCGCCAACGCCGCCGCCTTCTCGATATCGTCCAGGACCTTGCTATAGTACTCTTGGGCATCCTGTTGCGTCCATGTGTTCATCGATTTCAGCACAGAAGGCGTCCAGAGAGTCTTCCCGTTGTTGGAAACGTCGTTGAGGTCTGCAATGAGTGCGCGCAGCGTGTGAGCCACATTCCCATCGGCACCGTGCCCTGCCTCTTCCAGTCCCTTGAGGCACGCCGAGAGATACGCAGGCATCGATTGCAAAGAAGCCAGCCCCTGCAGGACGCTGTTCTGGTAGCACGAGTTATCTCGATTCCCCAGTCCCGCCGGCCGGTCCGAGTCTGTCTTAAGGCCCAGGACACTCCCCGTCATGGACAGCGCTCTCGTCCTGGCGCGAAGCACCGAGTTCATAACCCCGTCTTGACGGTCCAGCCCCATGACCCTCCGCATCGCCACGCTCTTAGCAGCATGATTGCTCTGATTCGTCGTCGTCGTCGTCTCGCGCATCGGTCGCGTCGTCGTGGAGGAGTCCATCCAGTCGTCGAGTGCGAAAAGCAGCGGCGCAGGCGTGATAAACACCAGCGCGTCCCATGCGAAGGTGCCGAGCAGGGAGAAGATGCCCTCGAGCGATCCGTCGGGGCTGCAGAACTTGGCCAGCAGGGTCACCGCGAGGGCGGCGACGGTGACGAGGACGGCGACGTCGTTGATGCGGTTGACGGCAGTCTCGCGATTCGCGTAGAATTGGCGACGGGCTGCGACCTGGTCGTCGTAGAACGTGTCGAACCCGCGCTGTCGCGAATTCATGCTGTAGAGGAGCTGTTTCCCTTTGCTCGGTATCCACGCTGTTGGAGATGTCGCAGGAACTACTAGGCGATCGTGCAGCGGCGTCGCTTCGATGAGGATGTTTCCATGACCAGCAGGGCGGCGCACAGCTTTCTCGTCGATAATGAAGTGAAATGTGAAGTGTGGCGATCGTGAGACGCTTTGTTTGATAGAGCCCTCAAGGCGGGCAGCAGAAGGAGGAGGAGAAGCGAGGAAGAAGGGACCGGGGCAATAGACGAAGAGCTCGTTGCTGGAACGGCGACTGATGTATACCTAGGGCACGAAGCACGACGAGAAGCAGCGACTCCCGACTTTTGTTGGAGGCGCTGGATGATAAACGTCGGACTTGCCAAGCTGCAGATCTACGAGAAGTCCAGTTATTGGAGCTGCAAATTCGATTGTTTCTAGTGGTGCGCTCGTGCTTAGATAGCGCCTGGCTCATCCAGTCTCTTTCACGTGGCAAACAGGCGCGCACGTTTGCAGACGGGATGCATGAACCCATGCAGAAATGGATTGCTTACCAAACACAGCCCCGAATAGATACCTACGGGCTCAGTATGTATGTGCAGGACTGTCGTCTACCTTAAGACATGATAGGGAAATGATCTTGAAGGCGATATTGCACAAGCCCAGACCTGTAGACTGAGTGCATGGCGCCAGAGTGAACAACTGCTTGGACAGCAGTGTAAGCAGAAGGCTAGGAGAGAGGTTCACTTGTTGTATTACATAAACACAGCGAGCTACGAGGAATCCCACCCAAGCCATGCCACCGCCGAGGTATCACTTACGGCCAATTGGTGGAACGAGACTCGAGACATTGTCTTCTGTTAGCTGACACTTTGAGTTGTCATCAGCTCCCACTGCCCGTATAAGTCATGTCTTTGTTATCGAAAGGCCGAATGCTGAGGTTGGTTACAGTCTCTCTACTTCCCCATCTTTACCTTCCTCCGTGACTCACTGTTCGCTATACTCCAACCTCCAGCTTTGGCCGCTTCAGAGGCCAGAGCACACATGCGTATAGCCTCATCCTTCGGCAAACCTCGGTTGCCCTCCCACGGCCACGATTCTATGCCACAACACTCGAGACAAGCTCCAAAGGCCTCGTCCTCAAAAGTACCGATTCTGGATCACCAGTGAAAGCTCAATTGTAATTATCATTGTATCACCACCTACCACTAAGGTCCAACACTAACATGTGCTACAAGGTCCAAGTTATGGCTTCGGTGCGTGCGCTCACATGTTACACATGACGGTATCGAACATGTTCAAAAACTAACCGTCAAGTTCCTTCTTGCAGCGACAATTGCCGTTGCGCTCAGTGCGTGAACCAGGATACCCTGCAGCGCAACTTTGACACCTTTGCGGTAAAGTTGACCGAACAATCACTCATGACCGTCGTCCGGAGTGCTCATCCCGGCATGCTTGCAGATACCCAAGGACATTTCACCTACGGAAATCACACCCAAGGCTGATGGTGTCGACATATCATGTACGCACAGCTCTGGACGCCGTTGACATCGTGACCTGCATTGACATCGGCCAGGGTCGGACTCTCATAGAAGCCACTATTCTTGGTCTTGGCTGAGCAGTAACCTCCGGAGTACCAAGCACGAGGAACTGTCAAATAAAGAGTAAGTTGTGTCTCCAGACATCAGCAATTTCTGTCAAGACATCTGACACCCTCTTAGCGACAGACACTTATGGGGCGCAGCAATATCCTCCGCTCCTCCAGAGGTCGACTTTGAGAATGTCATGAGCAGCGCCTCTTCCATAGGAATGGCCGAGCTGACCAGCAAGATTGTCCGTATATGACCAAATCCCATGATCAAATGATGGAAAGCTCACGATAAGTAGCGCCGATACGGGTTCTGCTTCGTTGCCAACTCTCCCAAGACACCGGAAGACACAGAGAAGCTCCTAGAAAGCATCGGTCCCATTCGAAACACGCATTACGGAGGCTTCTACGACTTCATCCCCGATCTAGCCCTCGCTGATACAGCCTACACGAACCTCGCCCTCCCGGCACACACGGACACGACGTACTTTACGGAACCGGCAGGTCTACAAGCATTCCACCTGCTGTCACATACACCACCCGCGAACAAGCCTGCTTCGGAGGTGCTGGGCGGACAATCGCTGCTGGTAGATGGATTCCATGCTGCCGAGACTCTAAGACGGGAGTCGCCGGAAGCCTTTGAAATCCTGCGCAAGGTCAAGCTCCCGTGGCATGCGAGCGGCAATCAGGGCGTGGCGATTGCACCAGACATGGCATATCCCGTGATTGAGGTCAGCGGTGACAAGCTGCACAGAATCAGATGGAACAACGATGATCGCGGTGTTGTTCCCCTGGACGTCGACGTCGAAGCGTGGTATGAAGCGGCGCGGAAATGGAACGAGATTTTGAAGCGTAAAGATCACGAATACTGGTTTCAGCTGGAGCCCGGCCGAGTACTGAGTAAGTGGGATCGAACCTCCTTGTGAAGCCACAATCAGAGTGCGATACTGATATTGTCAGTCTTTGACAACTGGCGAGTGCTCCATGGGAGGAGTGCATTTGAGGGATTGCGGCGCATCTGTGGTGCCTACAGTAAGTCTTATCTCACTAATATCCTAACCACATTGTGTGCGGTCGCCTCGAAAAACTCGCGAAAAGGTTTGACTGACGATGTGGAAATAGTCAGCCGGGATGACTTTGTCTCTCGCTGGAAACTGACCAACTTTCCGCGAGAGGATGTGATTGCCTCGAACATGCAACTGCGATAAATTTCAGAGTACTGTACATATAGGCTCAGTCAATGTCAAAACTGTAGCAAAGCTGCTCGAATACAATATACAGGAACAACGATCCAGTCTGCATCAAGAGGCGTGGTCTATAGAGAGACGGTTGGCCTCGGCGAATCCGTCGTCGCTCTAACTTCTGCAGGTGAAAGACGCCTATCTATACCGTCCTAGGACAACGGAATATCACCTGTCGAAAATGCTCCTGTAGTAGCTCACCGAACGGTCTACTATCGGGTGTTCAATTTCCAAAGAATAACACAAGCAACCTCAATCAAAAGCCTCCCCCCACCCCCACAGCCAACAATGTGTCGATGACGTGGGATCCCCAGGCTCAAACTCCTCGACCGAGATGATAAAGTACAAAAGTCCGAGACCGCAAAAAGAGGGCAGAAAATGGAGCCCGCTAGGAAGCTTCCAGCTAAGCAACTCGGGCTGGCGCGGCCCAACAAGCGGCTCCCAATGGCAAGTTCGCTGCTTATTGTTGGTGCGGATAAAAGAGGTGGGAGAATGTGGCTGCCGAGCTGGGGGATTTCCGTTCGGCTTGTCTAGGTTCTATGGAGGGGAGGGGCTTGGAGATGGGATCTCGACTCAGGTACAGAGTGAGACCGAAAGGAGCAGTTGATGGGCATCTGAAGTATGTACTGTCAGCAGGGCTGGTGTTGAAGATGAGGTACAAAGAAGCTGAGGTACAGATGCCGTGTAAGTAAGCCAACCTATCAATGGCCATCTTGCCAGAATGCCCTCAACCGGCAACCGAGCATACGACATCCTATCTTTACAGGTGAGATTAGAGATATGTACGGCGATACTAGGCTTGAGTCCAGCACCCCAACGTGGGGTGGCCCGTTGACAGCGCATCCCCACATGGGCCAACTGGAGCCTGGAGGAGGAGTGACGAGCTCCAGTCCAAGTCCAGCATCGAGACCAGAGGCAGAAACAACGAGTCGACATTGGAGCGCGTCGACTTGGCCAAATAGACGTAAATGTCGCACCCGCAGAGAGGGGGGGTCCCGCCGTGGGAAGCAGTCGCCTCTTTCCGGCGGTGACAGTGACATCTAATGCACTGCATGGCCGCTGTTATAAAGGAGCCTCTATGTCCAGGCGTCCTCTCCCCCGCAGCATTCAAGTTGTTTTCTTGTGATGGTGTCACTCGTCCAGCGCTCTTGATACCCCATTGACACTCTGTACCTTGATTATAACCGACTTTGTTCTTTCTCAAACGCCTTGATCCATCTCCGAGACCTCGTTTATACGCCAGTTTAGAGAGACTTCAGCCAAGATGACGCGAATGAAGAACGGCGCCTTCCCGCACGACAACGCCCTCGTCCCCAACGTCGAGCGAGTCCTGCCCCTGTTCTCGCTCAAGGGCCGGACGGCCATCGTCTCGGGTGCGGGCGCGGGCATCGGGCTCGCCGTCGCCCAGGCATTCGCAGAGGCTGGAGCCGACGTGGCCATCTGGTACAACAGCAACAAGCAGGCCGTGACCTCGGCCGAGGACATTGCCAAGACATACGGCGTCAAGTGTGCGTGGACATGAAGCTGTTTTTCCTCCAGTGAAGCGTCGAGTTGAGAGCTGTGATTAATGTTTCAACGGACGGCAAACAGGCAAGGCATACCAGGTCAACGTGACCTCGGCCGAGGCCGTCGACAAGGCCATCACCGAGATCGTCAAGGAGTTCAACGGCCGGCTCGACGTCTTCGTCGCCAACTCGGGCATCACGTGGACCGAGGGCGCCTTCATCGACGGCTCCGTCGAGTCGGCGCGCAACGTCATGTCCGTCAACGTCGACGGCGTCATGTGGTGCGCCAAGAGCGCGGGCGCCCACTTCCGCCGCCAGAAGGAGGAGGGCACGACGATTGACGGGAAGCCGCTGGACAACTTCATCGCCGGCAGCTTCATCGCGACGGCATCGATGAGCGGCAGCATCGTCAACGTGCCGCAGCTGCAGGCCGTGTACAACAGCTCCAAGGCGGCCGTGATTCACTTCTGTAGGCCCGACCACCGATATATATATATCATGACAGTCATGGGATGACAGAGACTGACACGATTTGGTGCTTGCAGGCAAGAGTTTGGCGGTCGAGTGGACGGGCTTTGCCCGCGTCAACACCGTGTCCCCCGGATACATCATTACCGAAATCTCCAACTTTGTGCCCCCGGAGACCAAGACGATCTGGAAGGACAAGATTGTCATGGGGTAAGTTGCAGCAGAGATTCCCATACGATATGGCTAGGTTACTGACATGTGTGTGTGCCTGTACTAGTCGCGAGGGTCGTGTCGGCGAGCTCAAGGGCGCATACCTTTACCTGGCGAGCGATGCGAGCTCCTACAC
The DNA here is from genome assembly GCA_023628735.1 of Trichoderma sp. PF4103. Lineage (NCBI taxonomy): Eukaryota > Fungi > Ascomycota > Sordariomycetes > Hypocreales > Hypocreaceae > Trichoderma > Trichoderma sp. PF4103. The sequence continues at coordinate 95,827 of JAMAKC010000040.1, read as the reverse complement.
CACGGGGCTGGATATGATTGTCGATGGTGGCTACAGCCTACCCTGAAGGGTTTTCGATCGATCAAACATAGACGAACATGTAGAGGGAAAACAATACACGAAAAAAAAAGGCTAGATCAAGGAAGAAAGGGATGGTGTTGCGATAGAGGATACAGATACAGGTTAGATTCGCTGTGTGTGGTTTGGCGTCTCAGAGGTCAAGACAGATATTACTTGGCGCAATGATATGAGCTCGATTACATCCATCAACGCCTCAGATATTTGCCTACTGGTGATAAGCTCGATACCCCATGCGCAAAGTGATTGGTTTGGCTGTAAATGATGACGATAAGGTACTCCGACTTCCAACGTCAATCAAACAGCAAACTGAAACACCAGGATAACTTCCTGCTGAATTGACTTCAAGGCTTACATCATCAACGCCCCCCCAAACAAGCAACAAGTCTCGAAATTCTTCAGGGTCTGGCGGCGGAATTGAGAAGGCGGGGCTGCAGCGGGAACAAACAAAGGGACCGTCTGCTCCGTTTCCCGCTGTCCGTCCAATGTGAGACGAGGCTCGCAAAACGCATGGCAAAAGGAGGGGCAGCTTCAGGTTGGTACCCAAGTCTTGCAGCACGGCTACAACCTGATGGAACTTGAAGTGAGCAGAACTGTTTATCTCGGTGCAACGGCTGTGCGTAGTTGTTTGCAAGAAGCTGAGAGGCACAATAAGGCGCTTGATACTTGTTCAAAGTACTCAAGTGACTTGAGGTAAGGTAGGACTCAAGTTGAAGCCTAAGGTAGTGGCGGGTGATGTCAATGGACACATCCATGTGTGTTGCCTCCCCGCCCCTTTATTTGGCTGCTGGGTGGCGCACTCGGGAGCTGGCGATGCAAATGATCGAAAAGTCCCTGATACACCAAGCAGCACCTGATGACTCGCAGGAGGTATTAGGGGTAGACCAGGTATGTGTGATACGCCTTAGACGTAGCAAGAGACTGTACATAGCGAAGGATGAATCAAAGCCATCATCTTGTCCCAGCGTTCATAGCAAGATGAATATTCGAGGCATTAGATTGGGCAGCACGAGGCTTTACGAAGAGGTACCAAGACACCAACTTGTCCCGCTGGGCCTCGCCTTTGCCTGGTAGCAGTACGAGACCCAGGGCAGCAACACATGGAGCTTCTAGCAGCGGGCTTCAGGTGCTAAAGTTGGCACGACCTCCGTCCCCTAGCAGTGGATGTGGCCTAGCAGGAGACGCCTAGCAGGTTAGCAGCCAGCCTCCTACCCCATGGCCAGCTCCCCAAACATTCTTTCTCCTGTCAGCCTCCACCACCACAACCAGGGATCTCGCCTCTGCCTCGCCAGCGCTCTCATTTCTCGTCTGGACACCGCGACTCGGCTCTCCATCACGTCGACTCTCTCTGCCTCCCGCTGCCCACGAGACTCGCCTCGCCCCCAGCGTCTGAACCGCCAGCTGCAGGCCTGTTGCTTGTCGCCCCTCACCGCTACCCGCCACGCTGCCGCGGCTCCAGGGCCTCTTCGACCGCAGGACCTCTCGACGGCCTCCAGTTCTTGGTCCCTTTAAAAGCCAATAACCCCCCCGCGAACCCGTCGCGTCCCTCCTCCTTTCCTTCGGGCCTCCACGTCTTCACACAGCTCTCCCGCCCTCACCTAGTTGCCCGCCATGGACACCGAAGGCGACCACGCCGAGCAGGCTCCTCGACGGACCGCCCAGGTCGACAATGCCATCCGCGCGATTCAGGAGAAGAAGCCGCTGCCCGAGATCGACTTCACCATCCACATGATGGAGGATGGAAACCAGGTCAGCACGCTCGAGCGAGTGTGCAAAGGTACGTCTGGCTGCACCCTGTGCTTTTTGTGTCGACGTCTTTCCCTCAGCTACCCCGCGGCTGTCGTCGATAAGGGGAGGCCGCCTCTCAGATTCGCCGCCCGCCGAAAGCACACACACACACACAATGTCTCAAGTATGGCTTCGCTGACGGCTCACGGCACCGCCCGTCTACAGATGTCCAGGCGCCGGCCATGTTCAAGCCTACGGACGAGCAGTTCTTCGAAGACGATAAGAAGGAAAAGCCCGACATCAACTTTCTCAAGCAGCACTTCTACCGCGAGGGCCGACTTACCGAGGAGCAGGCGCTGTGGATCATCAAGAAGGGCACCGAGCTCCTGCGTGCCGAGCCCAACCTGCTCGAGATGGACGCGCCCATCACCGTCTGCGGCGATGTCCACGGCCAGTACTACGACTTGATGAAGCTGTTCGAGGTCGGAGGTGACCCTGCCGAGACGCGATATCTCTTCCTCGGCGACTACGTTGATCGAGGATACTTTAGCATCGAATGCGTTCTCTACCTGTGGTCTCTCAAGATTCACTATCCCAAGACGTTGTGGCTGCTGCGAGGCAACCACGAGTGTCGCCACCTGACTGACTACTTCACCTTCAAGCTGGAGTGCAAGCACAAGTATTCCGAGGCCGTGTACGAAGCCTGCATGGAGTCGTTCTGCTGTCTTCCCCTGGCTGCCGTTATGAACAAGCAGTTTTTGTGTATCCACGGTGGTCTGAGTCCCGAACTGCACACGCTCGACGATCTTAGAAGTGTAAGTTAATCCTGATGTCGAGGATCAAGGACATGCGTGGAGGAATCCGTCCCCCTCAGCCACAGAAGCTAACACAGCAGTTGTAGATTGATCGATTCAGGGAGCCGCCAACCCAGGGCCTCATGTGCGATATCCTATGGGCCGACCCGCTCGAGGACTTTGGCCAGGAAAAGTCGAGCGACTTCTTTTTGCACAACCACGTGCGTGGGTGCTCGTACTTTTTCTCATATCACGCCGCCTGTGCGTTCCTCGAAAAGAACAACCTGCTGTCGGTTATTCGCGCCCACGAAGCCCAGGATGCCGGTTACAGAATGTACCGAAAGACGCGGACGACGGGATTCCCCAGTGTCATGACCATCTTCTCGGCACCAAACTACCTCGACGTCTATAACAACAAGGCGGCCGTGCTCAAGTACGAGAACAATGTCATGAACATTCGACAGTTCAACTGCACGCCCCACCCTTACTGGCTGCCCAACTTTATGGACGTTTTCACCTGGTCGCTGCCGTTTGTGGGTGAGAAGATTACCGACATGCTCATCGCCATTCTGAGCACGTGCTCGGAGGAAGAGCTCAAGGAAGAGACGCCGTCGTCACAATCCCCCGGCCCCAGCTCGCCATCCACTTCTGGCGCTCTGGAGGATCCCAACTCGATCGAGTTCAAGCGCAGGGCGATCAAGAACAAGATCCTGGCCATTGGCCGCATGTCGCGCGTCTTCCAGGTTCTGCGAGAGGAGTCGGAGCGTGTGACGGAGCTCAAGACCGTCTCGGGAGGAAGACTGCCCGCCGGCACGCTGATGCTCGGCGCCGAAGGTATCAAGAACGCCATTAGCTCATTCGAGGATGCCAGAAAAGTCGACTTGCAGAACGAGCATCTCCCCCCGACCCACGAGGAAGTGGTTAAGCACCAGGAGGAGGAGAGGGCAATTGCCCTGCAGAAGGCGGCGGAAGAGGCGGATAATGACAAGAAGCTGCACCAGCTGTCCCGGAGACTTAGCACGTAAGTGGTTCCCCTTAGCACGAAGTCGTTGCTGTGTCGGGAGACTGACATTTTTTGGACGTTTTAGTGACCGCAAGAACAGATCATGAAAAGGCAATGGGATTTTCAGCAAAGTTTCGCAGCGACAATGGGATTTAGAAGAATTGGGATACGGACTGGCAATGCGAGCTCCTTCGTCTGGGAGTCGATGACTTGATGCGTTCATGTTTCCCATATTATCGATCTCATCTTTCTTTCCCCTCCATTTGGGAAGTTATATCATGGATCAAAGACTAGGCTTTGGCTAGAACAAAAAGAGTCGGGGTTGGTTTGACGATGGGACCATGGGGGTGTAGGGTGGGTGAGGATAGTGGAAGCGATGACTGCATTTTCATCTTGTGATTTTGCTTTTTCTGTGAAGCAAAGGCATGCGGTGCCTGAAGTGGTTGCAGGGAGATGTCGATCATCCCATGCTGCGGCGAAGGCTTTCATATACTCGCATCTCATCTTTGTTTCGTCTTGTTGTAATAGTCTGCTAGTGGTAGTAGTGGTAGTATACCAGGTATATGTCGGTATGGTAGGGGTCCGCTGTCACGCGAACGTTGATGACGGGGGCCCGCCCTTGACACCATGTTGAAATTCATGCTTTTTTGGGCTTGTTTCTAATTTCAATCTTACCTTGTAAATTGACGTTGCATTGCGGCTGAAAAAGAGGATTTGCGCTTACCTTATGACCAATTGGGGTCAGCAATTAACGTGTCGAAATGTCAAAGGCTGTGCGTCAGGAGGCGGATCCATTTTGGAGTCCCAGGATCGGGGGACGAAGCTGATGTTGGGCCCTTGTCATCTTTTGGATCTAAGCGAGGCTTGGAGATGCTTGATTCTCTTTGCCGAAGGAGGTCTTTGGGTATTTGGAGGGTATATGTTTGTCTTTGTGGCTGTGGTTGTGGTTGTGAGTGGTTGTGTAAAAGATCGATGGGGATGGTCTCGAGACTAAAGAAATGGAGAAATGGAGAAGCGAGACTGGGTACTGTTCTGACATTTGCTATGAGCGACTCTGGACGAGGACTTGACACCAATGGCTGTCATCAAAACCTCAAGAAACTAGATAACACGAGTGTATCAGGCAACCAAGCATGTGACCAAACAAACAGGCACCGAACACGAAGAATCAAAGGCTACAATGATCTGCATTTCCAATAGGCTGTCAAGATGCTCTTGTCTCGTCCCGTCCCGTCAGTTGTCAGGTTTTACTTAGATTTGGCTTGTGATAAGGTTACTTACTAGTAATGCCCCGGGGAATATTTGCCCCGTCTTACGGCCCCTCAGGTTCGTCCAAGGAGGGCAACGTCTGCGACAGCCGGCGCGATGAAACAACCGCGCAAAAAAAAGGGCTGCGATGCCATTTTCGGCAAAAGTTCAGGGATTCACTTACAGATGGGAAGGATTTTTTGTGAGCTGGAGAAATTCTTGTACATACTTGCCCACGGTAGTTAGTAGTTTGGTCGTAAAGGGAGGTACAATTACGACGGATCTAGTCTATGCTGAGAGCCCAAGAGAGCAAGTAGTACTAACCTGGAGCCGGCACTTTGGACCTATCACGACTTCTTGCTTCGATTTCTAATTTCCACCCTTTTGAGTCAGTTCCTCTTGGGGGAAATGATGTGCAGACGATGTCCTGAGCTAAAGAACTAAGACATGCATGGGGGAGGATCCATTCGTTAATACCAGCGTTCGTTGAAGAGAAGAACTGAGCGGAGTGACAGGATGAGGCGGCTGAGATTCTGGCGACTTGTCTTTGCTTGGCCCCGGGCTGGTATAAACTGAGGACGGGGACCCTGTTCTTTCATGACTAGCCAGACGAATGATGCTTTGGTTAGGTATCCATGGTTGGTGATTTAGCTCGGGGGCCCCGTCCATTTGACGAAGAGTTCGTCTCCTCCCTTCTTGTCCGGTTTGACTCGTCACCATCCCGAATACACTAAAAGTATCTGATCTTGTCTTTTACTGCTGTACATTTCTTACTATGGACCCGGAAAGAGATGGCCCCGGCGAGCACCAGCATAAAGGCCAAGACGAAGCCGCGCAGAAGCAGTCACCGCCAGAAGACGAGCGCCAGCTGATCTCGCCTCCTTCTGGCTCTCCTCCTCCCTCTCCCTCTCCTCCTGCTGCTGCTGCCACTACTTCTTCAACCCATCCTCCTCCACCACCCATCGAGCGAGCCGCCAGCCCGTCGTCGACAATCAGTTCGGGCTACGGACCTACCATGGGCATGTATCCCGCCCACGACGAAGGCCTGCCGGAGGTGGTCATGCCGGACGAGTCGCCTCAGGCCTTGTCCCGCCTCGAGGCCGAGTACAAGCGCAAGTACCTCGACGGCGATGCCGCGCCGCAGACGGTGATTCCCAAGGACGCGGACACGACCAAGATTGCCGTGGCGGGCGGCAGTCCGTACGAGGTGACGCCTCAGGGGACGAGGGTGGATGTTGAGGGGGCGGGAACGGGGAACGGGAAGGATGCTGGGAAGAGGATTCTCGGGTTGAGGAAGAAGACGTTTTGGATCTTGGTGGGAATTGTGCTTGCGCTGGTGGTGGCTGCGGCAGTAGGGGGTGGTGTTGGAGGAGGACTGGCCTCGAAGAAGGACAAAGGGGAGGCGTCTTCTCCTGTGGATGAAGCTTCGACGACAAGCAGGTAAGACTTCACGAGACACGACCGACACCAGCGTTGGAACAGTGTTGACCTTGCTTCAGCAGCGCACCGACATCGACCTCTCCACCACCAAGCTCGACGACAAGCAGCACATCGACATCGACATCGTCATCGTCAAGAACATCGACCTCTGCCTCTCCCACGCCAATCTTCCTCAACAACCAGACCACCTCGGGCAACACGTTCGCCTTCCAGGCCTTTGCCGCCGACAAGTTCCTCGGCAAAGCCACGGCCGTCATCGACGACGAGGGCGGCACCGACCTGGGCTTCGAGGCGCACAGCTACGTGTGGCTGCCGTCGCTGACGGACTGCTGCATTACCTTTTGCACGAATGCCACCAGCAAGGGCATGGTCGGGTGGTTGTGCAGCCAGCGGAAGCAGCCCGAGTCGTCGGATCCGTTCCGGAGGGTGTATGTGTGGTGTCATCAGAAGCATGACAAGCCGAATGCCATTTGCATAGGTGAGTTTGGGTGATGTTGATGTCTGATGGGGTAGAGTTTGTGTGTGCTGACTGAATTCTGCGTATAGATCCGAAAACTTGAGCAAGTTGCCGATAAGGGGCCTCCCCTCCCCCCCTTTTTTCTCTCCTTTGGGTTCTGGGTTTTGAGTGTTGGCTGAAGCGAAGTGCTTTTTTGAGAATGGGATTGACTAGCGATTCCCTACTAATGACTAAGAAGGGCTTAATGGAGACTTATTGAGTGCGCTTGTTCAGTATGAACGCCTTGTGGCTGTCTCTCGTCTTACCGAGTGTGCGAAGAAAGCCAGGTGGCTGTATGATATCCCCAAGCCTCTCCACAGCGATGCACTTAATGTGTCACCCTCCCCAGCAAGCGGCCAAAAGAAGCTTCTGGTGAGCAGATAAGTCTTGCTGAGCTGTTCAATATCAGTCGTAATCACCCAATGTTGCGCTGAATGTTCCCGAGAATCTCCTCGACTACCCCCAATTACTACCTGCACAGCTCTCTCGACCAATAGCTGGTGTAGCAGATATCTGACCTTCGGTCCTTTCCTATCGAAAACCAACCGAATGGGGATCATCTGCTTGTTTCACTGGTCGTTGACTGGTTTCTGTTGGAGGAGACCCTCGATGTTGAGACCTTGGGGAGGAAGTCAACCGAAACAGTCTTCCCCAACATTCTTTGTTTGGGCCTGGCCAGGAATATATAATGAACCAGCTTCTCCCGTACTTTTTTTTTCTCTTTCCCTTCTCTTACCATGCCGCTTGCAATCAGCCATTTTTTGCCTATCGGGTATCCTGAGTCGCCTCGACTCTTGATACCCTGGACATCGGGTATCCTGAGCCCGCCACGGCTCTTGATACCCTGGATGGCAAAAAATGGTCTGGTTCCAAGCGGTCCGTGGCCGAGGAGGAGGCCACTTGCTGGGCACAGGTGCCTGGAGCGGCCCCGGCCAGCTCGGCACTTGTGCACCAGGTGGCACTCTCTCTCCTCGTGTCACGGGTGGTTGTCCTTCGTGCTTAGGTTGGGGGTGTGGTGGCGCAAAAGGGGAGGCGAGCAGGTATGTCTTCACTTCCCTCGACTTGACTCCTCTGCGGTGAAACATGCTGACATCTTGACTAGGATCCCGTGACACCGGTCGCGATGCCCTCCCTCCCCTTTTCATTGCTGTCTTGGGCTTGCCCGAGCAGTGAAGAAGAGGTCTTGCCCTGTTGTGCATGTCCAGTGAATTCCCCTGCCGTGACTTCAGCCGTAGAGGACTGTGTAGGAAGTAGTGTGTTGCCGTTTGTCTTGGTCTGCTCGCGTGCTTGGTTTGCTCCCGCCTCGTACAAGGGATCGTACGTCCTCTGGTGTGTGAAGCCGCTTCAGGGCGCTTGCTGGGCTCGTGATTTGATTGTATGCTGTTTGCCAGTTCTTGCCCTTGTTTGCATCATATGGTGAAGGATAGGTCAGACGCGAGAGACTCTTGCACGGCAGTAGTAGGTGCAGGTGTAGTGTCAAGGTCTTCATATGCTCAACGTTCAGGTTGTGACTTCTGTGAGAGACTACCGAGGACGTATGCTCTGTTCCTGGGACCGCAGATCTTTGATTGCCTCCATTGTTCCTTCTTGAATTCCAATGTACTTGTTGACGCCAGGTACGTGTTGAGACTTGTGTCTTCCTTGTCTGGCCTCTGGTCAGTCTCCTTATGCACGCCCAACTTGTTGAACCGAGATATTGATTGCTCTTGTCATCAATATCTCAGTGCCATAAAGACAATAGAAGATCGCGGAACGGGGCTCCCATTTTCAGAGGTAATTCGAATATGGGCGGAGAGGAATTTCACAGTTGCTGTTGCACCACCCATACTACATAACGCTAGAATCACTCTCGGGAAAAGAAGATCCCTTCTTCACCCAAAATGACCCATGCATTGCTTCGATGGGAGACGATGTGTTCACATGTTTGCCTTGCCGATCAAGCGGTCGATGAAGGCGGAAATGCCACCAAGGGCACGCGGAAAAGAGTGTGTGAGCTCGACGAGGACTTTCAGCCACCACCGTTTCCCTCAGACTCTTTGATTTTTGCTCATTGACTATGACCAATCAAGTCGAGACATTTCTTTTCATGCTCTGTTTGCTTCGTGGACTGGCCCACCTTCAGGCGAGGGCTTTGAGTTTGAGGCGGCAGTCCCGTATCAAGCCTCATTCGAGCAGAGAATTTCCAGCCTCAATCACACTACATAACTAAAGTAGCGAGGCAAATTGAAAAAGAATTCAAGGCTTTTCAAGCACGTCTGGAGAGCAGTATATATAGCGCCAGCCGTTTCCTTCTCCGGTTCTGATCGTTCACTTTCTTCCATTGAACTCTTCATTCGACTCTCTGTTTGACATTCCAAGTTCGTCTCGCACAAGGATTTCCGGCTCACCTGCTACCAGGTTTTTTTTCTGAACAATGGAGTTCCTTTCTCTCTTCCTCTTTTTTCTTTCTTCCTTTTCGGAGCCCGTTCTCGCCCAGTCTGGCGATTCTCCCACCGTGAAGCTCCCCGGCTCCGAAATCCGGGGCACGTCAGTGGACGGCTTCGAGGCCTTCAACGGCATTCCGTTCGCCGAATCCCCGGCCGGTACGAACCGGTTGAGGAGGCCTGTCAGACGAACAGAGCCACTGGGGCAATTTGACGCCTCTGGAAAGGGACCCCTTTGCCATGAAGGCTATATCGAGCCGAACCCAACAGACTACCCGTGGCACAAGGATCTTCTCAGGCACGCCTATGTCGAGCGCTACAACGCAAGCACGAAGGAGGACGCCCCTGTCCGCAACCACCTCACGACGGAAGACTGCCTGACCATCTCGGTCACGCGTCCGGCGGGCACCAAGGCGGGCGACAAGCTGCCGGTCATGTTCATGATCCACGGCTACGGGTTCGTCATGGGATCCCCCGAGCCCTACGACAGGACCGGTTTCTTCAAGTTTGGCGTCGACAACCACCACCCGTTCATCTTCGTCACGGCCAACTACCGGGTCGGGGCCTGGGGTTTCTTGCCTGGCAACGAGAGTGTGTACGGCGATGCGACCAACCTGGGCCTTTACGACCAGCGGATGGCCATGGAGTGGACGTCAGACAACATCGAAGCCTTTGGCGGAGACCCGGACAAGATCACCCTCTTCGGCCATGCCGCTGGTGGTGTTTCCGTCTTCTCTCACCTAGTCATCAACGATGGAAACATCACGTACAACGGCAGGGAGCTCTTCCACGGTGTCATCATGAGCTCCGGCAGCCTCATGCCCGCCAATGCTGCCGACTCGGTGAGGGCCCAGCTCACCTACGACTCCATCTCCGCGGCCGCTGGATGCGACATCGCAGTGGACTCAATGAAGTGCCTGCGAAGCCTGTCCGACTTGGACTTCTGGGTGGCGAGCAACTCCATCCCCGGTATCAATGCCTTCGAAGCCCTGAGGCTTCTCTATGTTCCGAGGCCTGATGGCAAGCTGCTCCGCGACAGCCCGGAAGAGCTCATCAAGCAGGGCAAGTTTGCGCAAGTACCGATGATTCTGGGTAATCAGGAAGATGAGGCCGCCCTGTTCACACTGAACCACGAGCTGCTCGAGAACAAGGCGAGTCATCAGCTCTGGGGTCATCTTCACAACTATTACTTCTATCAGTTCACCAAGGACAACGAAACGGCTTTCCGAGAATGGACGTATCTCTACCCCGACCAGCCAAAGGACGGCAGTCCGTTCCGCACCGGCGAGTTCTTTGAGACGTGGCTCGGCCGGAAGCTCGTCACCTCCACGATGGGCGACATCTTCTTCAGCTTCCCGCGCCGCATCGCGATGCACCTGATCGCTGAAGCTGCTCCCTCGGTGCCGATGTGGGGATACATGGACTCGCACAACCACGGCGACATGAGCATCCTCGAGGGGTCTGTCGGGACCACGCACGGCTCCTTCTTGGACTCGGTGTTTGCCCAGGGGATCTACGCCACGGCGCCGTCGTCCTACAGCACGCGCGCGCACTTGATCAACTTCATGTACAGCCTGAATCCCAACAAGGGCATCGAGATTGTTGAGAGCGGCGAGGGAGGCGAGGTGCTGCCGCAGTTGACGCATTGGCCGCAGTGGACGATGGACCTCCAGCGGCTGCTCTGGATCAACAGGAAGCACAACGCGTACGTCCAGGACAATGAGCGGAAGAGGATCTTTAATCAGTTGAAGGGCAAAGTGGAATGGATCAGATTGTAGACTTGTGAACTTCACAAGGCGGAGATGGAGTTTGAGTTTGGATGTCTGTTTTGTTTGTCTTGGAGTTGTGAAGATAGAGATTCCAGGAGCTGTCTGGGTCACAGCGCTCCAGAGTTCCAGATTGTTCAACCGTTGACACATTGCCTGTGTTAGTGTAGGTAGTTTGCAATTGACCTGCTTTTCGATGTCTCAACTGGCTCCTTTAGTTTAATTCGAGAGAAATGCTGTCGCCGTAGTCATGTGCATGATCATCGTGATGTCTGTAGAATGATTGCGTGTGTACCTCAAAGGTACCTTGCTGCAAGGTTAAAGGTTCAGTTCAGCCAATGACGATGGCTGCGTGCCTTGTGCGGGCCGTTTCGTCCCCCCTTTACATACTAGAGAGGAAGGAGCCGGGCCTTCGGTTCTTGCCTTGAGGTACACTCTGCTTTGTACGTACTTTAGCTCACATTGAGGTACCTTCCTCTTGGCTCTACACCTTGATGTCTTGTCCACCTCATCGCCTCTTGTTCATCATCTTCTTCGATCATCACTTCATCTCCAGCTGGACTCGCAGTACCAGCCAAGCCCAGCATAGCCTCATCACCACCTGAACCGCAGCCTAGCCACCGTTTCACACAGCTGGCAATCAGTCGGATGCAGGTACCTTTATCCGCACGGCACAGGTCCAGGTTCAGCAGAATAACCTACGAGGCGACCATCGCATGGAAGCCCCAAGGCCGCTGATGTGCCTTTCTGAATCGCTCTGCAGCATCCCCAGTGAGAGGTGCACTTGCATATTCTGTTCCAGCAATGGATTCGACGTTCGCCGACTATGGTAACCCCTCGCAATGCTGCGCAGCAGCTCGTCGAACGCCAAGCTCTCGTTACTCTGCCGTTGCCAACCTTAAAAAGCTGCCAAAACTGGACACTAGCCGCTGATGCACTGCCCCAGCCTGGGACCGTATCCACCTCACATGTCGGTCCAGTGGTTTGAGAGAGAGGTGATCGAACCGAGCTAGGGGCTGGCGCTCTTGGCTTGAAACTGGCCCAACTTTAGTTGACAGCAGCAGCCTGTGTGTTTTCGTCTGCTCTCTGTGGCGTCCGTTTCGCTGTACAGCGGTGTGCTCGTACGTTTGAAGGACGTCTGCATTGATGGCCAAGGGAAGAAGGTGACGCTCGCGATGATACTCGGACAACAGGTATAGCGGTGACGATGATAATGTTCTCGGAACGAAGCAGCAACAGATGCACTATACGGTACGACGTACTACCTTTTTTTTTTTTTACCTTGGGCTTGGCGATGGCTTTGCACGGAGTACGAGACCTGGACACGGGGTGCTGCTGCTACCTTGCTTCATAGAGACAATCTTTTCTGCGAATCCCCCTTTGGGGAATCTGCGCATTGCTGGTCTGCTTCGCTGCCGGAATCTCGGCTCCGCAGCAATCACGCAGCACTGCCTCCAGTGAGCCGTCGCGGATCCAGAACCTCATGCTTCATGCGAAGGCACTTCCTCTCGACGTCTCGTTACTTGCCGTGTTGCACTTCTTGACTCTCAGTCTCGCATGCCAAACCACGGGGCTGTGGCAGCCAGCAGGCACAGGAATCGCACAGGCAGGGTTGCTGGATGGACAAGCAGCGATCATCCATCCTCCGCACCACGATGGAGACGCACCACCTCCGTGCGGCGTTTCAGGCCGTTTGCCCCAAGTTTCCCAAGTCGAAGCCGGGCGTCCTGGGGGTTCGAAACTCGACGAGCCAGGGGGGGCGCGGCCCTCTGGCGATGCTAGCAGGACGGTGAAATTGCACCTGCGGCCAACCAGGTGAGCCCATGCGCTCGACTCGTATACCCACGACTAATACACAGACACCCTTTCCCGCCGGCTCCAAATGAAAATGACGCGCCTTAACTCTTCTGCACATCCGCATTATTCGCTTTCCCCCCTACCACCACTTCGTACCCTTTTCCTTGGCTTTCGCGTGCCGATTTGCATGCTTCTTCGCCGCCACACGCTCTCTTTTCTCATTTTCGTTTCCCGTCTCTATTAGAAGCGTCGAGCCCTTGTGAGGCTTGTATGTAAGCAGTGGAGCGACCACTTTCGTTTGACGCGCGGCGGCGATCTCCTTAAGCCCTCACGTCTTTTTTCCTGTTCTCCATCCATCTCTCGCCATTGCATAGAGCTTTGTCCTAGCAACAGCCGCTCGTTTTTCCAGTTGCATCTCTCGCTCTCACTCTTTGACTCTCCTTCAACCTGCCGAGCTCTTCGGTTGCGATACCCCGGTGGAAGCGAACCGCAGACTGACACAGTGCTGCGAACCCTCGACTCGCGCCGCCTTGCTTTCCCGTTGGACAGACTGGATCTGGACGACTGCTATTCCCATCTGCGAAGACGACATATAGACATCCCTTGGAAGAATCCGGGATTTTTTTCTCTTTGAATTTATTACCTGCTGCACGCCATGAAGTCTCCTTGGGTGGCTGCGACAGCGGCCCTGTGCCTGCTGGGTCAGGGGGCGACGGCCGTTTCCCTGACCATCGACGACGACAGTAAGACGGATTGAGGTGCTCCCACAGCACAACGAGAAAGACATGGCTGACCAAAACTGCTACAGACTCGGTCAAAAACGCCGCGAGTACGATTGCGTTCGGCCTCATGAAGTACTACACCGGAAACAATACTGGCGATACCCCCGGAAACTTGCCAGACCCATACTACTGTTAGAAACCCTGCTCTTCTGTCCCTCCCTCTGCTCGGGCCTACCATCGCGAGCATCGATGCTAACCATGAGAGATAGGGTGGGAGGCCGGTGCGCTGTTCGGAACCATGATTGACTACTGGCGCATGACCAAGGATACGACTTACAACGACGTCACGATGCAAGCCATGCTTCACCAGGCCGGAACCGACGGCAGCTTTCTGCCCACGAACCAGTCGCTGACGGAAGGAAACGACGATCAGGGCTTCTGGGCCATGGCCGCCATGTCCGCCGCCGAGGATGTCTTTCCCAACCCGCCGTCCGATCAACCACAGTGGCTGGCCATGGCACAGGCCGTCTTCAACCAGTATGTCGGCCGATGGGACCCTCACTGCGGTGGTGGTCTCCGCTGGCAGATTTTCTCGTGGAACAAGGGTTACGACTACAAGAACTCGGTCGCCAATGGTTGCTTCTTCAACATCGCCGCTCGACTGGCCCGATACACCGGCAACCAGACCTACGCCGACTGGGCGCTCAAGGTCTGGGATTGGGAGAAGAAGGTTGGCCTGATTGGCCCGCAGTACCAGATCTTTGATGGTCTCAGCATCGACAGCGACAACACGTGCGGCCAGATGGATCAGAACCAGTGGTCCTACAACGCAGGCATTTACATGCATGGCGCCGCCGCCATGTACAACTTCACCAACAACGCCACCTGGAAGACCAACCTGGACGGCATGGTCAAGGAGACGGTCGCAAAATTTGTCAACAACGGCATCGTCTACGAGCAGTTTTGCGAGCCCCGAGGCTTCTGCAGTGTTGACCAGAGCACATTCAAGGGCTACCTGATCCGCTACATGGCATCCACCATACAGCTGGCTCCGCACACCGTCCCGACCCTCATGCCCCTGATTGAGAATGTTGCCGCTGCTGCGGCCTCCAGCTGCACAGGCCCAGCCTCGCCTACGTTCAAGGGAATCGATGGCACAGGCTGTGGTTTCACCTGGATTCCCAAGGGTACATACGATGGCAAGAACGGCGTTGGCTCGCAAATGAACGCCTTGGACGCCGTCATGTACTCTCTGGTCCAGAAGGCCCCTGGCCCAGTCACACAAAAGAAGGGCGGTACCTCCAAGGGTGACCCCGGTGCCGGTATGGGCAACATCGACCCGGCTGGCGATCTCGACAAGATCACGAAGCCTACGACTGGCGGAAAGGTTGGAGCGGCGATTCTCACCCTCCTGTTGCTCTGCAGTGTCTTGGGCGGCAGCGCAGTGCTGCTGTTGTAATGCAGGGCACAGCAGTCCAACCAAGAAAAGCCTATGTGGATGTGCTTCTCTATACATATTCGCGTGTTGGTCTTATACAACGCATGCTCTTTTTGATTTTTCTCAAGCCCCGAGGTATTAGAGCGTAGGATGGATGCTCTTTGTGGCTGGCGTTTTGGGAGTGGCCTTGGATATATAGTTCTTGATCCCCTTTTTATCTTGTCGTGCGAATAGGTCCATATCGTGGCGATGTGGAACCCGGCAATCGTCACTTGTCGTCTTCCTCGTCATCATTGCCCAAGTACATTTCCTGTTCATTTGTAGCAGTTTGGAAGTACTGCCTTAGTTAGAAACCAGGCAGAAGCCTGATATCAGAATTGCACGACATTATGACTGAAGGCTTTCCTGTGACTTGACTGGCGAAACGAAAGATGCTGGTTCTACATACCTAGTAAGGTAGATGGCTGGCTACCGAGGTCGAGACACGCCGCCATCGTCGTTCCGGGTGTTGACTGCTTATGGTCCTGAGGTGCCTAGCCAGCTCAGGGAGGCCTGAGCTCCGCAAGAGGTAAACATGGCTTCATTTGCGAGCCCCTCGATTTCCACACATAAAAAGTTCATTTCCACACATAGTCAAACTCCATCGGGCAAGGTTGGTCTCCTCATAGTGTGTCAGCGCAGAAAACACATACTGTCGCCTGCTTCCAAGTTCAAGACTTGAACAGCATCCTACATACAGTACAGTCTCACCTTTCACTTCTTGCAGCATAGATGGCAGCATTACAAGCGGCAGCATCACAAGCGGCAGCATCACAGGCGGCAGCATCACAAGCGGCAGCATCACAGGCGGCAGCATCACAAGGGTAGGTTTGCTGTGATAGAGGTGCCTGCCTAGCTGCTGTATAGGTTGATAACAGATATGTCCCAGGCGCATACAATGCTCAAGCTTGAAGGAGATGACAGTATGTATGTCTGGCAGAAGAACACTGGGCGGCCTGATGCGGTTTAGTTATGTGTGGAAATGAACTTTTTATGTGTGGAAATCGAGGGGCTCTTCATTTGCGGGAGAAGATTGAAGCTTGGATCATTTTGCTAGCAACAAAGCCTTCTTGGGACGGGCCGCATAGTGGCAAACCGTCCGTGTCCAATCAATGTCCGCTTCACAATCAAGTCCATTCAATCGAATCAATTAAGGTTGAATCGTGCATTTCCCCCGCTGATGTAGCCAGCACCCTTGCATGCATTCAGAGGTACTTGTTCGCAAGCGAATGGCATACCGCATCAAGAGGTACAAATTCGAGGCGAGGTGTGTGACGAGTGAACTCGTACGTCTGGACCGTCTCCGGATTTGTGGCTTCAACCCCGCCATGATGCCCAGAGACTCGAGCTTCCCCGCCCTTTTGGTTTCCATTCTTTATCAGCTTTTGGAGTGTCATCGCCATCGGCCATACTAACCTTACGTCACTGATAATCAGGCCACTTCTTATATAGGTAGTAGATAGTTCAGCAGCTGGATAGCATTCTAGAGCTCTTCATCTCACTTCAATTGTTGAATCTTGATTGATTGAGCGTTTGTTTCTCTTTCTCTCTCTCTCGCTCTCTTTCACATAACCAGCACCCATGTCTCCCACCCTCCATGCTGCGTCTCAGCCTCAACCCCCCTCCAACCCGCCCATAATGTCCACCAAGCACTTCATCAACGACCCGACTCACCTCGTCAACACGGCCCTCCACAGCCTGACGCTGACGAACCCCAACGTCGCCCTCGACCCGGCCAACAAGATCATCTACCGCCGCCCGACCGGCGATGCCGCCCCGCAACAAGTGTCCCTAGTCTCGGGCGGAGGCTCCGGCCACGAGCCGGCCTTTGCGGGCATGGTCGGCCCCGGGATGCTGTCCGCCGCCGTGGCGGGCACCATCTTCGCGAGCCCCTCGGCGGAGCAGGTGCGGACGGGCATCATGTCGCGCGTGGACACGGACAAGGGCGTGCTGGTCGTGGTGATGAACTACACGGGCGACATCCTCAACTTTGGCATGGCGGTGGAAAAGGCGATTGCGGCCGGCAAGCAGGTCGAGATGGTCGTTGTGGGCGACGACGTCGGCGTGGGGCGGAAGAAGACGGGCAAGGTCGGACGGCGAGGGATTGCGGGGACCGTGCTGGTGCTCAAGATTGCCGGTGCGCTGGCCGCGCAGGGACGGTCGCTGCAGGAGGTGGCCAAGGTTGCGCGGCTGGTGGCGTCCAACATTGTCAGCGTCGGCGCCAGCCTGGAGCATGTCCATGTGCCCGGGCGAGTGGTCGATACCAGCGAGGGCCTGGCGCCGGAGGAGGTCGAGGTCGGGATGGGCATTCACAACGAGCCTGGTTCGAGTAGGGAGAAGATGGAGCTGCCGCAGCTGGTGGAGAGGATGCTTGCTCAGCTGCTCGATCAGAACGACAAGGACAGAGCTTTCCTGAACGTCAACTCGAACGAGGTCGTGCTTCTCATTAACAACCTCGGAGGTGTGAGTGTTTTGGAGCTGGGTGGCATCACTGCGGAAGTGGTGAAGCAGTTGGGCGACAAGTACAACATTCGACCGGTCCGCATCATCAGCGGCACGTTCATGACGAGCTTGAACGGCCAGGGATTCAGCATCACTCTTCTCAACGTCGTCAACACCGACATTGGCGGGCCCAGCATGATTGAGCTGCTGGATGCCCCTAGCGAGGTCACCGGCTGGTCTGCACCCATACAGAAGACGTCTTGGGAGGCAAAGAACACTGCCACGAGGACAGGCACTGCTGGTGAGAGCATCGAGATTGAGCCGAGCGGGCTACGTATGGACGCTCAGCACGCTACGAGTGTGCTTACGAATGCGCTGGAGCGCGTGATTGCGGCCGAGCCCGAGGTTACAAAGTACGATACGGTTGTTGGGGACGGAGACTGTGGAATTGGCCTCAAGCGAGGAGCTGAAGGTAGGTCACGCCAAACACTGCTGCCACTCTAGTAGGTATCATACGTTAGAGCATCCAACACTAACATTTGCAATGCAGCCATCTTGAAGCACATCCAGCAGAAGCCCCTGACGGGAGACGTCGTCGTCGACGTAGCCTCCATAGTACAGGTGGTAGAAACCGCCATGGACGGCACCTCGGGCGCTCTGTACGCCATCTTCCTCAACGCCCTCGTCCACGCTCTCCGCACGCTGGGCACAGGCGAGGTCGGTCCCTCGGTGTGGTCCGCCGCCCTGGAGCTCAGCTGCGAGGCGCTGTCCAAGTACACCCCCGCTCGGCCCGGCGATCGCACGCTTGTGGACGCGCTGTATCCCTTTGTGGAGGTCTTGGGTCGGACCGGGGATGTGAAGAAGGCTGCTGATGCGGCGAGGAAGGCCGCCGATGAGACAAAGGGCATGCAGGCGAGTCTGGGGCGGTCGGTGTATGTGGGCGGAAGCGGGTATGAGCAGGTGCCTGATCCTGGCGCTTGGGGATTGGCGTGCTTTTTCCTGGGCCTGGGAGGTGTGAAGCCGACTGAAGAGGGCTGGGAAGCTATCTAGAAGTTTGGCGTGGCAATGGATCGAGAATAGTTGGGTAGTAAGCCTTGAGAGGCCAGGTATATGGATCCAGGATACTTTTTTTTCGCAGGCATGACACACGTATGCTTTGAAGCAACCAAAATGAATTATTATCAACGCCTATATTCGCCATTTTGAGTCTCTCGCGATGTATATTCCGTCATCCAACAGCTCAATGTCGATGAAAACGATTCCCAAGTAACAAACCAAAGCAGATCCGTGCAAACTCTAGCTCAGAAGGACCAAGATGACGCTATCACCTCTCAGAAACCTGCAAATACGTCAGTATATCAAGCCCAACAAGACCGACTGTCCCCCTATTTCCCCTTATCGACCGAATCAGGCCCAAGACTATTTGTGGTCGAGGCCCGGAACAGGGCTTGGGAAAGATGGAAGATCTGAAGAGGAGAGAGAATAGAGCATACATCTTGCTGATGAACCTGTCCTTGTTGACCGGCCGGCCCTTCTTGCCGTCCGCTAACCTGGGCGTCTCCGTCCACATCTCCTTGACGTTCTCGAGGACCATGTTGCAATGCCTGTCAAAGGCCTTGACGCGGGCGAGCAGCTTGCGGTTGGAGCGGATGGAGATGAGGACCTGGGTGTGCGAGCGCACGGCCGTCTGGAGGATGGAGAGGGGGCCGGAGGAGAATTCGTATTCTTCGAGCTGGGCGATTTCGTACTCGCTGTTGTAGAAGATGTCAGATGCGTGTTATTTTTTGATCGTGTCCGTTGGGAGAGTGCGGCGATGAGGCACAGACAGGGGAGAACGTACGTGAGTTCCGAGCGAGACTTGGTGAGGAGTTCCCTGTTGGAAGAGAGAGAGCAGAATTAGCGCGAGGAATGGCCATTGGTGGTGAGCAGGCGAGAGAGAGACGTACTGGATCTTGGGGTCGGCCATTGTTGCTGTTGGAGGTGGAATCGGTGAGGTTGAGGCGTGATGGAGTTGCGTGCGCAAGGCTGGGGAAGTTGAAGCTGTCGAAGCTCCGAAAAGTTGCAAGGCGAGGCGTATCGCGGGCGGCTGACGATGATTGGCTGGTGTCGCGGCGTGTTGTGGGATCATTGAATTGGCCTTGGGACTGAGGTTATGTAAGCCTCTTAGAGATGACTTAATACTGGTGGCACGTGATACTGTCGCAGCAGAAAAGGTACGTACCCGAATAGCCGCTCCTCCACGTTCCTTATCGGCAATCGGCGGGCCAATTTTCAGAACCCATGGGTGGAGCTGCTGCCAGTATTCTTGCGCAGTGACCCGAGATTCATCGATCCGGTCTTGTCGTCTTTCTCTTTCTAGATGCTCTAGACATCTCAGACTTCACCGCGAGGGTGCGTCTTGTATATTCGGCTTCTAATGTCCTTCCGAACGTTGGCGGCTCGAGCTGGCGTGGCAGCGAATGCCGCGGGCCGGAGCAGCTACCGCAGCACCATGGGCACGGCGCAGTTGAGCAGGGCCATGAGCTCGTCACTCGGCGCACGACCGGTGAGCAAGGAAGACGTCTTCTTGTATGTATGGCGAGATGCTAATTGAGTTTATCAAAAGCTGTCCCCCGAGGCCTACAAAGTCAAGGAGCTCCCCGGCGACGAGCCCAACGACGTCGTCTTCGAGAGCAAGTACGGGCTCAGGACGGTGCTGCTGAACCGGCCAAAGAAGCTCAACTCCCTCAATGGGTCCATGATTCGCAAAATCGTCCCGCGGCTGATCGAGTGGGAGAAGTCGGACATGGCCAACGTCATTGTCATGAAGGGCGCGGGCGAGAAGGCTCTCTGCGCCGGCGGTGACGTTGCGGAACTGGCCAAGTACAACCAGGAGAGCCCCGACGGGTGGAAGAAATCGGCCGAGTACTTTGCTCTCGAATACCAGCTGGACCACTACATTGCGACCTACCAGAAGCCCTACATCGCCTTCATGGACGGCATCACGATGGGCGGCGGCGTCGGGCTGAGCATCCACGCGCCCTTCCGAATCGCAACCGAGCGGACCATGTTTGCCATGCCCGAGACGACGATTGGCTTCTTCCCCGATGTCGGCGCATCCTTCTTCCTGCCTCGGATGAACGGCTCCATCGGAACTTACCTCGCGCTGACGAGCGATCGGCTCACGGGACCCAACGTCTTCTACAGCGGCATTGCTACGCACTACCTACACTCATCAAGCCTGCCGGATCTCGAGGCCCGTCTGGCGGAGCTGCGTTTCCGCGACGAGGACCCTCTGCCCCGGAGACTCGAGCTCATCAACGACACGCTGGAGGAATTCTGCACGGGCCTGCCCTACGACCAGGCCTTCTCACTGAGCGGCGAGACACGACGGGCCATCGATCGGTGCTTCAGCAAGAACAACGTGGATGACATCATTGCTGCCTTGAAGGAAGAGCGGGGTGAGACCGAGGAGTGGGCGCAGAAGCAGCTGGCGACGCTCAAGAAGCGATCGCCCACTGCCGTGCACGTTGCCCTCAGGCAGATGCGCGTCGGCGGCAAATGGAGCATCTCGGAGACGTTTGAGAAGGAGCACCAGATTGCCACCAAGTTCATGCAGCACCACGACTTCACCGAGGGCGTGACGGCGCTGCTGGTCCGTAAGGAGGAAGCCAAGTGGCAGCCCGCGTCCCTCGAGGACATCCCCGCCAGCGAGAACGTGGCCAAGCCCTTCTTCACCTTTGACAAGGACGCCGGACTTAAGCTCTTCACCGACCGGACATACTCCGAATACCCCTACGCCGTCCTCGGTGTGCCGACCGAGAAGGAGATCCAGGCCATCGTTTCCAGCAACGCTCTGACGCCTGCGGAGCTCGCCAAGCAGGTCAAGGCATCAAGGAAGAACAGGCAAGGCGTGGCGGAGGTGGTGGACGAGATTATTAGCCGAAAGGTCACTGTTGACGAGCAGGGCAAGGCCAAGTGGGTGGCTGATGAGGCGCCGACTTCAAGTCGACTGTGAGAAAAAGAGGAGATAGGGGAAAAATGAAAGAAGAAATGAAATAGAAGCCGCATATACATGTACAATAGTAAACAAGTAAAATAACATGATGAGCATGTCCATGCATTTGATGTGAGAAATAAGGAGCACAAGTGGTGATGTCGTCGTGATGGTGTGTGTCTGTGACAAAAATGCTGCGGAGATGGTTCGCGCCCGTGTGCTTCCGCAAGTTGCGGTAGAGGTGCAAACCATCGGCGTCATCGGAATCAGGCGAGAGACAAAGAGAGAGACCGGCTTCATATTCGGTGCTAAAGGAGAAAAAAAAAACGCAGGGCGAGCAACACCATGGAGGGGCAAAAAGACGGTATTGGCAGCCTAAAAGACGCAGGGAGAAAACCATGTCACGAGATGGATGATGATGGCCTTTTGTGGAGGGGGGGAGACAGAACGCTGATGGGCAAACGAGACCTTCTGAAGATGGCGTCAAGTCGGCTCAGGAAACTATAAAAGGGGGTCGGCAGCCCCCCTTCTGCGCCGTGGCCCGGCGAAGGAAAGAGAGCGTTAGAACGAGAGACAGAGAGAGAGAGAGTCGAATCGTCCGATTGCTGCCTCCTGTTTCCCGTGTCGAATTGCCAGCTCAACCGGAGCCTCTTTGCCCGGCCGCCCGCCCGCACCTTTTTGGTTTGTTCGGCAATCAGGCGAGCTGTGTAAGATAACGACTTTGCTGGGCCATTCTTGTCCGAACAAGACCAAGCCATTCTTCGGCGCCGCTCCGCATCCGGGGTTCAGCCGGGCGCACCAACCAGCGAGAGGATCGACTGCTCCATTGGGTAGGTGGGGTCAGGCCGAGGGTGCGGCTTAGGCTGACGACTTGGAAGCAAAGCTTGGAAGAAGCCCTTGCGCTTGCGCTTGCACTTGCAGTCGAGCCTATCAAAGCACTCGCATTCCAGGGCCTGTTTTCCAGGCTTGTTGGCTTGTCGAGACACGCCTGTCGCTGCAGGCACTTGCTCACTAAAAAGAGCTCTAATACAAGGTGCGGGCTGTTCCATTGTTTGTTTGCCTCCAGTACGCCAAAAACACCGGACAGCTACTTGAATCTGCCGTGGCGCGGCTAGCAGTCGCAAGGTATTGCTGAGGTTCCGGCCACAGGCACGCCGCCGCGTTCAGGTACTACACGCTTTCGCTGGCGACGTGACGAGAGGCCATCCAATCCGTCCAATCCACATCCACCACAGCTTCACCTTATCTGGTGCATCTCTCTCCAGAACAAAGAAACCACTCTTTTTGTCTCTCTCTCTCACTCTCTCGGCCCGCTTCCTTGCGTGTCTCTGTAGCAACGTGGACTCGGGCCCTCATTTTGCATTCTTTTCGTCTCTTGCTGGCCCCCATCTTTTCTTTGTCTTAATAGAGCCGGTAAAGGGTCTCTGCGCGCACTCGCTCACTCCATAGCTCACCAGATCCACTTGCGCAGACAAGAGACGCGACCTGCAGGTATTTTGGCGCGTCACGAACATGAAACCCGCCTCTCCCATTTGAGTCGGTTACCAGGACAAGACAAGCCTCGCCAGCAACCCAGTCAACCGAACTCTCCACTTCCCTTTTTCCCAACCCTCAGACAGAAAAAAGCACCTCTTCAGACCTTGCATCGCCAACCCCAGCAGCAGGGCTTAATCAAGGGCGACGCAGCGGCCGAGGGCGGAGGCACTGTTCGCCATGGCTTCACCAATGCCTGCTCACTCGGGCGGCTGGACTCAATCGCCTGCCGCTGGCGAGACGGTGGACGAGTACGGTCTGCAGACCAAATTCATGAACTGTACGCTCTCTCTAAATCTCCATCTCTCGCTTCTCGCTCTTGCTCGTGCCCGCCTGCGCGTGCCACGTCTTTGGTTTGGCCGCCAGCGACTAATGCAGCCCCGACAGTGAAGGTGCACTACACGTTCGATAGAGAGGCCAAGGAAAAATGCCTGGCCAGAGGCTCCCAGCCGCTCCAGGTCCAGATCGTGCCCCTCGACGACAGCAGCACCATTGGCATCGTCGACCTGAGAGCGTGCGTCCACGTTATCGCCGAGTGCAGCCCGGAGCTGACCAACCGCGACGGCGACTACACCATCTACGCAATCGACTATTCCGAGCCCGACTTGCCTCTGGTCGGCCAGGGCCTGCTGTCATGGGCGTTTCAGTCGATGCGGCCCGACTTTGGCAACTACCCGCCCAAGATGGTGACGGGCCGTGTCACGAGGAATATACTGGGCGTGTTTGGCGGCGGAAATCGAGAGACCCTGGAGGTCAGGTTGAAGCTGTCGGCGACGGCCAGGATCCAGCGCTCAGTCACATATGCTCCTCCCCCGATGGACCAGCAGCCTGCGAGGCCCATGGACCAGCAAGCCTTGCCGCCACATGCCGCCGCGGAATGGAATTCCTTGGTCCAGTCCAACGCCCAGGGCGCGCCCCAGCAGGCGAGCCACAACTACGGCGGCCCTCCTCCTCCTCCTATGCATAACAGCCATTCACCAGGCATGGCTCATGCACTACCTCCAGGGCCGCCACCGCCGTTGGCCAGGCAGGGCTCCTTTGGACCAAGCTACAATCAGAATTCGCCTGCCCAAGAGCAAGCGAGAATCGCTCCCATCCCTGTCGACACTCAGTCTCAGCCCATGCCCAGCATTCCTGCGCCGTCCTCACGACCATCTAGCAGAGCGTCGAACCGACCATCGCGGAGGAAACCACCCACCGGCAGGCCACGGGGCAGACCACGGAAGAAGCCCAATGAAGGCAACACGTCTGGCTATGAGGATGGAACCGAAGGAGAAGAGGCCGCGCCTCCAAAGGAGGACGAGCCCGTCAAGAAGAGGGCCAAGGTGACCAAGGTGGACAAGGCAGACGCGACCCCCTTCGCCGCTGAGCCAGAGTCTCTCAGGGTGGCTGCGAGCAATTCCAGCTCGTTGCGCAACTTCCGGCCTCTTGCAATCAACAGCGACAGTGTGACAGGTAGCCATCTGCAGGAGGTCCCTCGAGCTCCCACACCCGTTCCTAACGGTCGTCTCAGGGCTGTACCAGGACGGGAGCCCAGCTCCCTCAAGCGACGCGAATCCGCGCTGAGCCAGCGGCCTGTATCAAGCTTTGCAACGAGTGAGATGGGCGGCTTCCCTTCTCCCGGCATGGACGACGACAGATCGCCAGATTCTACGGCCCCGACACCAAACTACCCAGAGGACAGTCCTGCGGATATTGGATCCTCACCACCCGTCCAGCAGGCTACGCCCTACATGCGGTCCAGTCCGCCCCCTTCAAGCCCTGTGCTGCCCCCAATGCCAGCAATGGCCCGTCAAGAGCATCGTAGGTCGGGCAATGACGCGCGCGAGCTGTTTGGAGAAGGGGACCAGTCCCTCATGGAGGAGCTGCCACCGCAACCACGCACACACAATGCTCCTAAGCAGAGCGTGCCGGTTCAGGTTTTCCAGCTCCAGGACGGCCCCAGCGGCCAGGATCTGGTGCACGTCAGGACCTACAACACCCCTTATCCTACGTCCAACACACCAGCCTCCGCCGAGAGCTCCCTACCCCCTCCAGCGAGGCGAGATTCAAGCCGACCACAATCCAACGCCCAAACTACAAAGAGGAAGAGGCCGCAGTCGACCTCAACATCGCCCACTTTGGCTCCGACTCCACCACCCACAACCGACGCCGTTGAACGGGCTATGAGCCCCAACCTGACCTCCACGCCAGCTCCCATCCAAGCTCCGACTCCTATCCCTCTACCACCAACCATACGCGCTCCTGACTCCATACAAGAGCCCATCTTTGTGCCTATTCCCGCTGCCACATCTCCCACCAACGCCGCCGAAGGCCCAGCGCCGACCCCTGCAGAAGCACCAGGGCCTACTGAATCCTTTGCAACCACGACGCCTACTCCAGAGCTCTCACAGCTTGGTGATCTCACAGACGACATCTTTAACGACCCCATAGTTCAGCTCGCCTCTACGTTTTCGTCGAAAGATGAAGCACCTCCGCCACTCCAACCACCCTCACGATCATCGCAGCCTCCTCAGTCGAAACCGCAGACCTCCAACAAACCCAGGCATCCTCGTCAACTCAATCGATCACAATCCGCAGGGCCGCTCGTATTACCGTCGACTCCGGCTAGCGATCCCATCGGCCCGTCAGCCTTGTCTCAACCTCCCGCCTTCGCCTCGGATCGCCCATCCTCGGTAGGGGGCGCCGACATGCGTCGACCGAGCTCCATGGGGCAGCTCGCCTTGCCACTCTCCGAGTCTGCGGTCGACCCTACGCCCTCAGCAAACACAGCAGTGTCAGAGGAGCCCTACCCGCCAGGCGATTCCCATCCGCCGCCGTCTTCACCACCTGCACAGAGGTCAAACAAGAACATTGTGAAGAAGCATGCCATCAAGCAGCGATTGGAGGAGGCAATCAATAATGGGGAGATGCCACCATTCTGCAGCAACTGCGGTGCCATCGAGACGCCCACTTGGAGGAAGATTTGGATCCAAGAGCGCGACGGGGTCCCAGAGCGCTGCGAATATTCCGAGAAGCCTGGCAAGATCACGGCAGTGGAGGTCCTGCAGCGCGACCAAGACGGCAACCCGACCCTGCATCGAGTCGTCAAGAAGAGTCTGGCCATCACCGATGAGAAGACCAAGTGGCAGGAATCTTTGCTGTGCAATCCGTGCGGCATCTGGCTGACCAAGTGCAAGACTCACCGGCCCCCAGACAGATGGGACAAAGATGCGTCCCGGCTGGGTCAGGAGCGGCGGAAGAGGGGCACCGGTCGAAGCACATCTCGCCCGAAGAAGAATCGTCCCAAGGACGATGGCCCTTTCAACCTCACTTCGGAAGCGTACTTGCCCACAGATGCATTGGAGCCGATCGCACCCTCATCGCCAAAGATGGGCGAAATGATATCTCTCGAGACAAACACATCACAGAGGACAGAGCGCGTTGGAAACCAGGACAAAGACAAGACCAATGGCAACATTGACCCGGAAGTGCGGTCCCAGCCAGGATCGTCTCATTCTCAGGGCAGCGGAACGGCTCAAAGCCCCATTGACATTGACTTTGATGAAATGGCCGGCAGAACAAAGAGATTGCTCTTTCCATCCCCAAGGAAAGAAGGAGTGCCGAAGGTGCTTTGCAATGTGGACATCAACATTGTCCAGACTGCAGAGTATCGGCAGGGGGGGCAAATGAAAGGAGACCAAGAGAATGTCGCCACCGCCGTGGCAGGGTCGCATGGAAGCACCAGCAAACTGGACGATCTCGAGGCTCTCTTCAACAGCCCGCTTAAGGAACGGCCGTCCACCCCGCCTCCCGACGCAGCACCTGCTTCGGCTGAGGCTTTCAAGACGCCTACACGACCTACCCCAAGCCACAGGCCCATCACTAGAAGTGTCTCACGGTCCCTGCGGTCCGCTAGGTCGATCATTTCGCCAAACCAGCATACTCTCGAGCAGCAGACCCCCACTAAGACGCCAAGGTCCATGCTGAGAGTTCCCGGTAGCAGCGCTCGGAGACGCAGCCCGCGCACCCATCAAGGGAGCTTCGATGTCTTTGATTCCCCCGTTAGTCGAAGCATAGTACAGTTGCTTTCGGAGGGCAACGTGCTGGGGACAGGCGAGAACGAGGTTGACCTCAGCAGCCTGCCCGGCCTCGGGCACATGGAAGAAGGCTTCGACTTTAGCCTGTTGAGCACGGATAATCTGATGCCCAGCTCACCCTCTAGGACCGGGTCTACGGGGTTGACCTTTGATTATGACGGCGTCGGTAATGACATTGGCGACTGGATGTGATGTCGCTCTGAGGAGCGCGGTTTGCCAAGAAGGGATACGGTACTTTGATGATTGATGTTGGTTTTGTTTACTTAGCGCATGGAGTTTGGGATATGTGTTAGAGACGAGCTTTGTTACAAGCACGGTCGGCACGGATGATATCGAGTCTTTACTCGCTTGCAGCCAGAGGACGAGAGCAGTCGCTCTCTTTGCCCTTGTTTCCTTTACTGTACTGTCACTATTATAGAGTGCCCTAGCGCAGTCGATACCAGAGCAATGCTCATTCTTTGTCCATGATCTATTGCATGCCCTGTTTCATGTCCGGGACTTGTTTTTACGTATTGAGTGAGGTAAACTGAGGGTGAAATGGTGTATAAGAGGGTGTGGGTTCGGAGGACAGCTGCCTTATGTGTGTGTGTCCAGCTTAAAGGTACATGCTCGATGTACCTCTAGCTCTTTGAGCTCTGCCACTTAACGCGTCGCGTCTCCACGTCCTCTCAACTTTCAAACCCCCACCAAACTCGACATACAACTTACAACATACAGCTTCGTCCACTTATGACCACAGACAAAGTGAACTGATGCAATCGATGCTACAGTCTTTTGCCGATTAGCTCATCAATACACGCCAGCAAAAAGCGAGCGCGAAAGGAAAGCCACGAGCTTCGCCAAAGAGGCCCGCCATGGCCGCCGACGAAATGCAATCCCGGTTCGCCCCCAACGGCGCGCTGGAGCCGGACGTCCTGGGCGAGCTCCAGTCGATGGCGCGGCTGCACGACATTTCGGCCGAGGACCTGTACTTCAAGTGGGAGTCGTACTGCATCAAGATGGACGCGGACGCGCAGGCGGTGACGCTGGACGGGGTGCGCGGGCTGAAGCAGAGCATCCAGGACGAGCTGGAGAAGGCGCAGCGGCGGGTGCAGCTCAAGGGCGAGCGGATGAAGAGCGCGCCGACGCCGCGGCCCAAGGCGGGCGGTCGAGGAGGAGCGGCGGGGGACGTGTTTGGCATGCTGGATGGGTTGGTGGTGCCGAGCACGCCTGGGTCTGGGTCTGGGTCGGCTGCAGGGAGGTTGCTCGGCGGGAAGACGCCGGGGAGCGGGGGGTTGAGGAGGAGGATGGAGATGCAGAGGGATGTTCCGAGTTCGCCGGCGGCTGGGCTCAATGAGCAGATGAAGTCGATGAATCTCCCGTTAGTCAAGGAACAGCCATTGATTGCATTGGGTCGTGTTGCTAACTAGTTGGTGTGGCTATTGTAGGGCGACGTCCTTTGCGGATCGACAGAACGCCGGAGATGTGGTGGAAATCCTAAACGAGGAGCTTCCGCCCGCCGAAGCACCCATTGCGCCGTATCCCGAGCCGAGAATTAAGCTTACTGCTGCCTCGGACCAGAAGAAGACGGGCTACAAGCCGCTGGCGATGAAGCTGTCGGAGGCTAGCGAGATCCTGGACGACCGAATCGACGACTTCATCGATCTTGTCCGCGAGCACCACAACCTGGAGGACTCTGCCTTTGGCAATGCGGCGACCGCAAGCACAACCGAGGTGGTAGCCGTTGGCCGCATAGCGTCCGATTCTCTCGAGGGGAAGCTCAATGCTGCGTCGATAGTGCTGGAGACGTCCAGGCGGACAGGCAGGGGCCTGAGGGTGCCGCTCAAGTTGGATGCCATCCGAAGCTGGAGCTTCTTCCCCGGCCAGATTGTCGCGCTCAGGGGAAGCAACATCACGGGGGACGAGTTCATCGTCAAGGAGATTCTAGAGGTGCCTCTTTTGCCGAGCGCTGCGTCTAGCCTTGCGGCCCTGGAGGCTCACCGGGAGAAGCTCAAGGGCGACCCTGACGCCATGGACTCGGACTCGGATCCTGCGCCGCTCAGCATCATCTACGCAGCTGGGCCGTACACGGCCGATGACAACCTCGACTACGAGCCGCTGCAGGCGCTCTGCAATCAAGCAGCCGATACATACGCCGACGCTCTCGTTCTCACGGGGCCATTCCTCGACATCGATCACCCGCTTATTGCTACGGGCGACTTTGACCTCCCCGAAGACGCCTCATACGACCCCGACACCGCCAACATGAGCACCGTCTTCAAACATCTTGTCGCCCCGGCGCTCAACCGCCTCGTCTCCGCCAACCCTCATCTCACAGTCATTCTCGTCCCTTCGGTGCGCGACGTCCTCGACAAGCACGTCTCCTGGCCCCAGGACACCATTCCTCGACGAGAGCTGGGCCTGCCCAAGTCGGTGCGCATCGTTTCCAACCCGATGACGCTGTCCATGAACGAGGTGGTGGTCGGATTGTCCAGCCAGGACGTGCTGTACGAGTTGCGCAGCGAGGAGGTCTCCAAGGGGGCGCCGGCTGGAGATCTCATGAGACGGTTGTCGCGTCATTTGATCGAGCAGCGGCATTACTTCCCCGTCTTCCCGCCAACGGATCGGTCGAGGCTGCCCAAGACGGGGACGGAAGAAGGGCTTGCGACGGGGGCCATGCTGGATGTGAGCTACCTCAAGTTGGGCGAGATGGTGAATGTTCGACCAGACGTGCTGCTGACGCCTAGCTCACTGCCTCCATTTGCAAGGGTATGTCATTTTCATGCGCTGTTTTCCTCCTTTTCCAGTCCTCTTTAGTGGAACCATCTGACTGACGGATATCTAGGTTGTCGAGAGCGTATTGGCCATCAATCCAGGCTCTCTGTCAAAACGGCGTGGACCGGGCACGTATGCCCGCATGACGCTCTATCCTCCACCGTTGGATGGAGAGGTAATAGACGGCTTGATAAGCCACAGGGTATTCGACAGGGCGCGGGTAGAGATTGTGAGGATATAGAAGGACGGGAATCAGTGGTAAAAGCAACGGCAACTTTTTTCGCCTCTTTTCACTTTGAGTCATATTCTTCCTTTTGGCTATGATTGTATGCCAACTAGATATGGGGGTATATATGTACAGTTATTAAAAGCGTGGGTTACGGATGCGTGGTGCATCTTCCATGAACATGACTGGATTGTAAGCCATGTCGTCCAGTTGATGCATGCTGTTTTC
This sequence comes from Trichoderma sp. PF4103, assembly GCA_023628735.1. Classification (NCBI taxonomy): domain Eukaryota; kingdom Fungi; phylum Ascomycota; class Sordariomycetes; order Hypocreales; family Hypocreaceae; genus Trichoderma; species Trichoderma sp. PF4103. The sequence goes on along the minus strand of JAMAKC010000040.1, from coordinate 65,638 downwards.
ACTCCCGACTATCAATCTTCCGCCTCTTGTCGCCGTCATACCGATCCCTTTCCCGAGACGTGCTCCTCTTTCTGCGATTCCAATCGTCGTCCGGCCGAAACCGGTCATCCTCACCACCGTCAAACCGGCGCTCGCCCCTCCTCCTGTCGCCATCAAACGCCCCCCACCGGCCCGTGTCCTCCGTCCGCATATCCTTGTACTTGGTCGCGCCCTTCTTGCCCAGCTTGGTCATGTCCCGCCTCTGCAGATACTCAGGCAGAGCCTCGCGGTTCCGCACATCGTCTTGTATGCGCGACCCCATGATATCCCGCTGCAGCAGGCCCGCGGCGGCCGTCTCCTCCTGGAAGAAGGCACCCCGATGGTAATACTTTTGCAAGTACGCCATCTTGCCTTTCCCCTCCTTCTCCTCGCGCTGGCGGGCGAGGAATGCCTCGTCCTCGGCGGCGCGCTCCTCCTCGGTGAGGTTGCGGCGGCGCTCCACCTCGGCGAGCTCCCTCTCGCGCTCCTCGATGGCCTGTCGGGCGCGGCGCAGGCGCTTCAGCTCGCGCACGCGCCACGCGGCCTCCTCGGCTTCCGGGTCGATCCCGTCCGTGGTGTCGACGTCGGAGCCCGAGTCGTCCTCGTCGTCCCAGTGCTTCTTACCGGCGGCGCGCGCGGCGAGATCCCTTTTGATTTGTTCTTCCACGAGCTCGTCGGCGGCTCGCTTGCGGGCTTCTTCTTCGGCTTGGCGGGCGGCTTCGGCGTCGGCTTCGGGGTCTTTGGAGGTTGTGGAGCGTTGGGCTTTGGGTATGAATTTGGGGCGCATCATTAATCGCCTTGGCGCTTCTTCTTCTTCCTCTCCACTCTCTTCTTCTGATTCTGATTCTTCTGAGCCGCTTTCCTCTTCTGATGATTCTTCTTCTTCTTCCTCGGTGACGAAGCCTTGCTCAGCGGCTAACCGTTCCGCCTTCTCCGCGGCGATGCGACGCGCTTCCGCGGCTTCGGCATCTTTGCGACGGGAATCGAGGTCGACCTTGTTGAGGTTGCTGATGATTTTGCCTGCGCTGACGGCTTTGGGGGGAGGCGCGACGGCGACGGGCGCGATGGGTTCGTCGGCGTCGCTGGCGTCGGAGTCGGAGGAGGATGAGGAGGAGTCGGCGCCGGTGGGCTTGCCGGGGCGGTGGCGGGCGGGTTTGAGGGGGTTTGCGGTCATGCGCTTGGGAGGCATTGTGGGCGGTAATGGAGGGGGGGAGGGAGGTTTGACGGTGAGAATGGAAGGTGAAGAGATGATGAGGATGAGGTTGGAGTTGAGGTTGAGACTGGAAAATCGAGGTGGGTCTGCGATAAGGGACGGTATGTCAGTTATCGAGCTGCTAGTGGGAAGCTTGTATGGCTTTCACCAGGTCAGTAAGTCAACGGCGTCCAAATTCCAGGCGATATCAAAGAATGAATTCTTAAATTCAAGTATCTACGTATAATACGGATGCATAAATATCCATCAGAGCCTTATTGGCGGACTCCTGATGCTTGCAAGCTCAATTGATGGATCTGATCTCGCGGGCCGTCGCTGTAGATGACATGCTACCACGCGGCATCCACGTTGAGGGCGATAAGATGGCGGGTATAGTTGCTTCAACCACTCCTCGTAGGCCACAGACAGTAAAAGAAAACCATTACCCAGGGTCCACATTTATGAATACGAGTGCTGCCATCGATTCTGATATCTGAATTGATCGTGAATTGGACTCGTTGTTGTTGACGAGACTCGCCTCTTTGGCCGTCTGATAGGGTAGCTCTGCTTGGGAAATGCGGAGCTGGCCCCTCGTCTTCACGTCACTGCTCCACCAGCCAAGCTGTAGCTTAACCAGAGCATCTCGAACTTCAACTCCTCTGTTCTAATCACTGAAAAATCCTCTCAATCTCACCTTTGTTTTAGGTAAAGAGGCCAAGGTTTTCTGCATCTGTCAACTGAAGGTCATTATTCTATCGGAGTGTCATACTTTGTGCCCTCATACCTCACAACCAAGGCCTCCATACCGCATACAATGGCGCAGCGAACAGTCCTCGTCACCGGTGCTACCGGACTGCTGGGCAGAGAAGTCGCCGCCGCCTTTCGAAACAGCAGCGGATGGAACGTCAAGGGCTCAGGCTACTCGCGGGCAGATGGCGTTGATATCATCAAGCTCGACCTGGAGAGCGGAGCTGATGTTGCCAAAACAATAGACGAGATACGGTGCGTTGATTCTCATGTGGCGGCTGTGCATAGCCGATATAGCAACACTTCACCCCGGGCTTGAGTGCTGACGAGTCTCTTATGACGTACGACAGCCCGGACGTGGTGGTTCATTGTATGTACCATGCGCCGAGCATCTGAGCATTGAAGCAACAAGTCTCAGAACGGGATTGCTGACTGACTACCTATCTGGCCCCCTCCAGGTGCGGCGCAACGGTTCCCAGACAAGGTGGACAAGGATCCAGAGGCGGCACGGAAGCTCAACATTGCCGCCAGCAAGTCGCTCGCCAGCGTCACTGCTGCGCGGGACATTCTGATGATTTACATCTCCACCGACTACGTCTTTCCTGGCCGGCCCGGCGAGGCTCCTTACGAAGCCGATGCCACCCCGGAACCTACTAACCTCTACGGCCAGACGAAGCTGGATGGAGAAAAGGCCGTCCGGGAGGAGTATGCCATTGCCGGCAAGGAGGGACTCGGCGTTGTCCTTCGTGTGCCGGTGCTCTACGGCCACGCGGAGACGCCTTCAGAAAGCGCCGTCAATGTGCTGATGGACAGCGTCTGGAAAGCCCAGACGCAGGGCACCAAGATCAAGATGGATCATTGGGCCATTCGCTACCCTACCAACACGGAAGACGTAGGACGGGTCTGCCACGGTATGTTTGTCTCATGTCTCTGCAGTTGGGACGGGCTCCCACACCGGGTTTCCAATGTCTCATTATATCACCATCTCCCTCTTTCCGCGAATCTTCAATTTCCGTTCAATTGCCAGCTGAGAAACCCGTTATGATGCTAACTGCGCTATCCCCCCATTTCACAGACGTGGCGGTCAAGTATCTCGACTCAACAGATCACAAGCATCTGCCCCAGATCCTCCAGTTCTCCAGCGAAGACAGAGTGACCAAGTACGAGATCTGCCAGCGCTTTGGCGACATCATGGGCCTGTCCATTGCCAACATTGAGCCCAACACCGAGGGCAACGACCCCAACGCCAGCGTGCAACGACCGTACGACTGCCACTTGAGCACGCGGGAGCTCAAGAAGCTCAACATTGACGTTTCGACATGCGATTTCGTCAGCTGGTGGCGCCGCGAGGTTCGAGCTTTTCGCAAATAGTTATTAATAGCCCAGTTCTTGACCGAATACGGTTCCGCATTGATGACCTTCTTTCTTTCCAGAACCGGCTGATCAGAGCGAATGTGTGCATTCTTGTCTGAACACGAAGTACTGTCTACCTCCCAGGAGCATCATGCGGGCTCGGGAGATGTAATCTGCCATCCAGGATATGCGCCGATATGCTGGTACATGACGAACGGAAACTCAGTGGCCGTCTTGTCCAGCTAGCCACGTGTATCTGTGAATGCTCGTCCAAGTCACCATCGATATTCTGTCATATTACGTGCGGAAGCGGAGAGTAGGGAGGCGAATGATTTGCCAGACCCCGGCCTGCAAGATACATAAGCCTAGACTCACCGAACGGTGGTTCGTGGGGGATCCGCTTAGAAGGCGACATTAAGAATATTTCCACCTCCTCCGCCTCCATGACCCGCCAAGGAGATGCCTTCGATTAACCCAGATTCACCGGAAGTCCTTTTTCAAGGGGCATGGGGTATCGTGAGAAGCGATTGAGGGCAGAGCTATGCCTGCTGAACCCTGTCAGGGATTGTCGGCGCTGCACAGTGAGTGAGTACGGCCGGCGAAGGCGAGGGGTAGAACAAGAGAGGTTGACCATACTGATGATGGCTGGATGGTGTAGCGCAAATGTCCCATTCATTCTTGCGAGTGCTGCAGAAGCCTCCCTTGAATGATTTTTCTCTCTTACAAGGAAGTCGAGGGGCGAGAGACACTTGATCGACGATGTCGAATCTCTGTGTCTGCACCGGCAGTCGACAAGCTGGCCAAATTGGGACCCCCACCAGGAAAAAGCAAATACATACTCGAACAAACCCCCTTTGCCATCGCCGGGATGCCGCTGGTATGATACTGAATCGCCACGACAAGGCTAACTGCAAGCGAGGAGATATTTTAAGACATTGATCTGTTCGATGCCGGCGGAGATCATTGAACGGCGGACGGTGGAGGGGCTTTGGAGGCTCATGGCATTTTGGCGACATGACGTCCATCATGGGCATCGACGTTTGGCAGGGCGACTCCCTGATGTTCAGCGCGAAGCCTGTCGCTTTTGGCCACGAGGTGTCCGGACAAGAAGGACAAGAGAGATTGCGTCGATTGAGCTTGCCCTCCTGGACGCTTGCCTTTTCTCGAGCCATATTTCCTCTGGCCGCCGCCTTGCTATTCACCTGCTTCCCCAGAGAGCTGTTCCTTCACGAACAGCTACTTTTCCTCGGACTGCTCATTCCATTGGACACGCCAACACCGGTGATTCTTTCTACGGGAAGTAAGTTATTACATCTGGTATGTCAGTCGCGAAACGGGTTACCGAGAGAACAGCTCAGCAACGGATTATATGTTATATGTTAGGTATATTCTGACTTTAAGCTTTCTTGACAGCTGCACTTACACCGATTGTTGGGTGCGCCACTCCCGCAGCCCTTGTACCTGTCCATACAGGCGATCGTCGAGCATAAAGCATCACCAGGAGAAGAAAAGGGGAACAGAAGGGGCAAAAGGAGCTACAGAGAAAACAAGGAGGAAATTCTCTCCTTGTCCCCTTTCTTCCGCGGCGCATAAACCCGTGCGGAATCACGCCCGACGCCTTTAATCTCTGCTGCGTGACAGCTAGATTGACTTGCGTCCCAGCCCAAAACAGCAGTCGAGCACATTCACTCGGTGTTTGTGGCTGGCGTTAGGCGGTCGATCGACTGACGGATCCTCTGCCAGGGTCCCAGCCCAGTGAAGCTGACAACGGCCCCCGCGCGGCTACAGGGCACTATTCCAGGCACCGCAGGCACCATGACCGCTGCGGATGAGGTCCCTGCAGCACCCCCAGGCCCTGAACTGCAGCCGCCCAAGACGCCGCGCTCGTTCGGGGGGAAGAGCATCTCGCGCTTCAACCTGTTCCGCGACCCTGATGCGCCGCAGAGCTCGCCGGGTTCCAAAAGCCCCTACTCTCAAGCAACACCAGCTCAGGCAACACAAGCACAAGCACAAGCACGAGAACAACACACGCCAGCACAGCTCCAGCCCCCGCCGCTCATCCCCAACCTCGTGCTCAGCGCAAACTCCAAGAACGACTCGACCCCGTCGCTGCTGGAGCGCAGATTCTTCGGAGGCGACCTCAAGCCGCCGCCATCGCCCTCGGCCAGATCCTTCGTCTCAGAGCCCGGATCGCCGCTCGGCTCGCACTTGGGCACCCCATTGAGCCGCACCGCCAGCAGGACCGAGCGGGAAATCGACGAGCTCGCCGCCCAGCTCGACCTCGAGCTCGACGAGGCCCGTCGCCGGAAGGCAGAGGCCCTGCAGAGCTGCCAGGAGGAAGACGCCGCTCGCTGCGCAGACGACGTTGCGCGCCTCGAGGCCGAGCGGGAGCTTGTCATCGACGAGCAGCGCAAGTTTGACCTGGCCCGCCTCCAGGCACAGCCGCCCTCGACCCCGTCCTCCAAGCCCAAGCGAGTCCTCGAGAAGCTCAACCTCTTCTCCAGGAGCGCCAGGAAGCCCAGCAGCTCCAACCTGGGCCAGCCGCCTCTCACCCCTCTGCCGCCTGCTACGCCCAACTCCATCGCGCCGAGTATCTTCACCCCCACGCCCAGCATCGGAGGCAGAAGCAGCCTCGACGACTCGCCCCCGTTCAACCCCTCGCAAAGGATGAGCTTCATTCAACCGCACCCGGACGGCGACGCGCCAATCTCTGCCATCAATGGCGGTGAACGAGTGAGTGCCCGTTGGCTCGCGCCTTGTCCTTTGTGCGACTCTGCTCAGTTGCTGACCCCTCTTCTCTTAACCCCTCCCCCTTGCAGCGTGTTACCGTCCGATGCATGTCGTCAACCCTCAAACTGGAGGTCACCACCGGGACCACGCCGGAGGATATCCTCATTGCAGCGGCTGCTCAGACACAGCATGACATCGATGTTGAAACGAGTGTCGTCATTGAATGCTACGACACCCTTGGCCTGGAGCGGCGCATGCGGCGCTATGAGCATGTACGAGACACCCTGAACTCCTGGGACCGTGACCAGGACAACTCGCTCTTGGTCGTGCCTTGTGACACGCCGGGAGATGACGACAGCCTCGAGCTTTCGGCCGTCCCGCAGACAGACGAGCCCGCCCCTGGCTTCACCATCTACCTCTACCACTCCCCGCGCCCTGGCAAGTGGAACAAGCGGTATGTCACTCTGCTGAATACCGGCCAGATGTTTGCCTCCAAGCGCGCCGATGCGCAAGTCGGTGACAAGGACAGCACATCGTTGTGCCATCTGTCAGACTTTGACATCTACAAGCCCAGGGAGAGCGAGGTGAAGCGGCATCTCAAGCCCCCCAAGAAAATCTGCTACGCCATCAAGAGCCAGCAAAAGACTGTCGTCTTCCCCAACGGCGAGAATTTTGTCCACTTCTTCTGTACGGACGATGCCGCCACAGCCCACGAGTTCTTCAGCCATGTGCATGCGTGGCGAAGCTGGTACATTGTCAACAAGATCACGCACTCGCGTCCAGTCGAGGTGTCTCCGCCCCTGAATCTGGCCATCGACATTGGCCCGATACAGCGCATCCCCGACAAGTCTCCCCGGGTGTCCAGCGGCTTGACCATCTCCACCGGAACCTTTATCGATGATGCCGACTTCACCAAGGCCATTGAGGAATCTACCAGGAAGCTGGCGCTGGAGGCCGAGCTCAACAAGAACAAGCCCAGGGGGCGGAAAGAGTCGAGCGCCTCTGTCAGCCCTAGCATCAAAGGCGATAAAGCAACCTTTTCGCCCACTGGATTGCTGGGCGAAGCCTATGAGAAGCGCAAAGAGGAGGCGGCCGCCGCGGGCGAGGCCGCGACTGACGGCACAGCCGTCAAGAAGATTGAAGGCCCCTTTACAGAAGGCCCGTCCTTGCTGAACAGCATGGGCTTATCGTCTCCCAAGTCTCCCGAACAGCCCCCAGTGAAGTCCTGGTTCCCATCCGCCGCCGAACACAGCGCGCGCAACCGGACCGCTTCCATCTCCAAACGGCCGGTGACGGCTGATCCTTCGGCCAAGTCCGATCACGGCAAGGGACAGGGGCCGCTTCTGAACTTTGCGAATAATAACTTCCCAGAACCGCCACGGACCCGAGAAGGCCCCCGACACGGCCCCGGGCCCAGACAGGGACACGGGCTGCGCCCTCCGCCGGGATCGCCTCTCGTCACCTTTGCAACTGGGGGGCAGCAGGCACCGCCGGGGTCGCCAGGGGGAAGACACCGACCACCTCCCGCCGGTGGTCCCATGCCACCGCCAGGAGCGCAAGGCTCGCGAAGCCGCAGCCACTCGATAGCTAGTGCCAACAGTGCTGCCTCCAGGCGCTTGCCCTTTTCCGCCGAGGACATCCCTCCGGCATCTTCGCACAACCGGCAACCCGGCTCACGAACGAGCCGGATGGCCCCTCATTCGCCTCGTGATGGCTCCTCGCGGGGCCATGATCATCGCCGTCCGGGTCCTTTGCTGCAGGAGCGCCAAGAGCGCCCTAAAGAGCGACCCAGAGAGCGTCCTCAAGAGCGACGTCCTGGACCTCTCGTCAACTCGGCCCGATGAAATATCTACATAACCTGGAGGCACTGCCGCCGAGTATGGATGAGAGAGATTCGCATTTCCTTGTCATGAGACTCTGATGCAGAGACACAGAATATTTCCACAGTCGGGTTTTTGGTATTCCCTTTGTTGTGCATTTTTCTTGAATAACCCATCTTGGTCATAGCGGTGATTTGTCTCGTTTCTTTTCCCCTTTGTTCGTCATTCACCATGGGCGAGTTGGTTGCATCAAGATGGGCTTCCGAAGTTACCTCACCTACGCATGGCATGGCATGGTTAATACTTTTTTACGGAAGAAGAAAGTGGAAATGGAGGGTGCTGGGTATTTGTGCATGTTATTAGAGGGACTGCGTCATCCTATGCAGCATTCAGGATGCGTTCTTTGGGGTGCCATGCAGTATGCGCCCACTCACAGAGAAAGGGAGACGGGAGAAAGGCAGAGAACAAGGAAAGGCCATTGCAGTAGTTCATAATACATACTCATCCACTGGTATTTTCGGTTGAATGATCTCTTGTTTGAATCTTTCTTGTTCTATATGTGGGCGTGGATATATGTATCAAAATCTGATGGTTCCTTGTGAATTCTAGCTTGTACGACGACATCGATAAACGCTGTGAAATCGCCCCGGTTTGTACAGTACGCCGGCATTCTTTTTCTTTTCTATATCTGAAAGACTGACAGTTGGGAGAAAAGGTAGTTTTGGCTTATTTGCTTCGCTTGTAAATCTTGTCCAGGAACACCTCAAAGACCTCCTTCTTGAGGCCCTGGCTCTCGTCAATCTTGTTGATGAGGTCCTTGAGCTCGGCGGCGCGCTTCTCCTCAAACTCCTCGTAGCGCTCCTTGAGCTTGAGGTCGTCGTAGAGCTGCTTGACGGCGCGCTCCTTGGCGTCGTCCTTTTGGCCGTAGTTTTCCTCGAGGATCTTGCGCTGCTCGGGGGTGACGATCTGGAGGGCCTGGTTGACGAGCCAGGAGCACTTGTTGTCCTTGATGTCGGTGCCAATCTTGCCAATGTGCTCGGGCAGGCCAAAGTTGTCGAGGTAGTCGTCCTGGATCTGGAAGTACTCGCCGAGGGGGATGAGGATGTCCTTTGCCGTCTGGAGGTTCTGCGGGGTGGCGATGTCGAGGAGGTAGAGGGCGAGGGCGACGGGGAGGTAGAAGGAGTAGTAGGCGGTCTTGTAGATGACGATGAAGGTGTACTTTTCCATGGAGAAGTTGTCGAGGTTGACGACGTCCTCGGGGGCGGTGAGCAGGTCGCAGAGCTGGCCGAGCTCGGTCTGGAAGGAGGTCTCGTGGAAGAGCTCGACCATGTCGACGTAGCGCGGGTGGTCGCGGAAGAATTTTTTCAGGATGATGTAGATGCCCGACTCGAGCAGGAAGGCGTCGTTGATGGCGACCATGCCGACGCCCTCCTGGCGGTACCAGCAGGGCTGGCCGCGGCGCGTGATGCTGCTGTCCATGATGTCGTCGGAGACGAGGAAGAAGGCCTGCAGGAGCTCCGTCATCCAGCCCAGCGTCGCGGCCTTGAAGTATTCCTCCTCGGTCAGGGGGCGGCCGAGGATGACGGAGGCGGAGTCGGGGACGGACATGCCGCGGTTGCATTTGCCGCCGAGGGGGTTGACTTCGAGGTTCTGGTGAGGAAGTGAGAGTTAGCTGGTTTGATCTTGGTAATGGACCTTGGTGTGCTTCTTCTTGTTGTTGAGCCTTGCTTCTCCTGTCTCCCTTCTTCTTCTTCCTCCAAACCGTAGGATTGACATCAGGATGATCGGGGTCCTTTCTTACCTTCTTGAACCAGTTCAGCTCCTTCTCGGGCAGCTTGTATGACCGAGCATGGTCGAGGAGGGCCTCTTCCAGCTTGGGGTAGACGGATTCAAACTCCTTGAGGGTAGTCTTTTGCGCCATTGTGACGGATTGTGGGTATCAGAAAGTTCAATTGAACAGATAGGAAGAGAGACGAAAACGAGAAGCGAACAATGAATCAAGAAAAGAGGGAGAGAGGAGAGAGAGAGAGAGAGAGAATGATATACGTGTTGGGTGAAGCGTTGGGTCGAACTCGAAATGGACGAGACCCTCCAAACCCCTCTATCCAATTGCCAGCCAAAAAATTGCCAGAGCCGAACCGGGGAAGGCCCCTCCTTGCCTTTTGCCGTTTAGAGGAGGGCGGTGAGAGGCTGGCTAGAAGTATGATGTACTTGAGCGGCCTGATATCGCAGTGACGGAGCAGCTGTTTTAGCGGATAGATTGAGGTAGAGTGTACGAACCGCCGGCATTAGCCGCTGTGACGGCGCGGCTTGGGATCAATGGTCACACCCGCTGGAGTTGGCGTGCCGGTACCTGAAAATTGGGGTGGGCAGGCGCTGTTGATTGCTGGGCTGGGTGAGTGTATCGGAGGTTGACCTGCTGGCCATGAGGTACCTGTTAGTGTGAATATACCCAAGGTGTACTGTACTATCATGTACAGAAGCAGCCAATCTGGACAATCTGCTCGCCCGGAAGCGCACTGTGTACTTCTCATCCGCTGCCCGGCAATACGAGTACGGGACAAGGGCACGTACTCGGGTCTGGCTGCAGCTCTTATCGCGACATCCATCATCTCACACCAAGCTCAACAACAGTCGATGACAAAGCCTGGTGCCAATCCGCAGACGCTGGACGCTGACGCCTTACATGACAACTAGATTCATGACATAGACAGAGAGAACAAGGGTTTTCGGCACTCACTGCAAGGCCGCGGGTTGGGCCTTTGCGCGGCTAGTCGTATCAGCGCTGTCGGCTGTTGTTGTCGGGTTGTTTTGATCGCAAGCAATGGCGCTGAGTCCTCACGAGGTCGCGCAGCTCAGAGTGGCTCTGCAGGATGCGGTAGTGAAGTGCTCTGAGCGATGCCTCTACCAGTCGGCAAAATGGTTAGCTGCCCACTTTTCCGTTCATGATGCTTGAAGCTTCATCGAATATGTGTCATCACGGTGTAAGGCACAAGGCTAATCATCTTACTATCAAGGGCAGCCGAGCTTCTCAACGCAGTGCCGGAATCGGAAGAGGCCGAGGATGACGCCGCCAGTGCCGACCTCAAGCACACGTCTCCCATCTTCTCGCCCAACCAGGACGCCGACGAGGCCGCTCTCGAGGCAAAGGAGCTGAGCAAGTACCTCCTCGCCAAGTCCCTGTTTGACTGCAAAGAGTACGACCGCTGCGCCGCCGTCTTCCTGCCGGACTCGCTGCTGTCGACCGTCCTCGACTCGCGCCTCGAGAAGCCGCCCGTGGCCGCCAAGGGCAAGGGCAAGTCCAAGGCGACGGACGACGCGAAGCAGAGCGCGCTCCCGCTGCCCAAGCTCAGCCAGAAGAGTCTGTTCCTGGCCCTCTATGCCAAGTTCATGTTTGGCGAGAAGCGCAAGAATGAAGATTCGGAAATGGTCATGGGGCCTCAGGATCTGGGCACCGTGGTTAACAAGCAGCTTCTCATTGTCGGGAGATTTCTGGCTGCTTGGTTTGAGGAGAAGACGACGGATGATGATGAGGTTCTCGGGAGCCAAGGTTGGCTGGAATACTTGTACGTGGAAAGTCCTTGCGCGCCATTGTCCCTATGTGTGACGTTCACTAACATCGGCCATTCGACAGATATGGCATGGTGCTTGCCAAGGAAAAGAATGACGAAAAGGCCTTGGAATTCTTCATCCGCAGTGTCCACAAGTATCCCATGAACTGGGGCTGCTGGCTAGAGATGACGTCCCTGATATCAAGAGTCGAAGATGTAAGTGCTCAACCCCCAGAACCACCTGGAGCTCAAGCTGATCAATATCTGTAGCTGAATCGGATATGTCGTCACTGTCCTCAGAATATCGTTTCTTACATGTTCCACCTCCACACATCACTCGAATTATACCAGCAATCCGCAGGGCTCGCAAACTCTCTTGACCAGCTTCTTTCCATCTTCCCAACTTCGTCGTTCCTCCTCACCTGCAACGCGCTTCTAGCTTACCATGCCAAGGATCTGATGGCTGCCGAACAACACTTTAGCCGGCTACTATCGCTTCATCCGCACAGACTGGACTCCCTGGACCACTACTCAAACATCCTCTACGTGCTCAACCTGCGGCCGAAACTCGCCTTCTTAGCCCACTTGTGCTCGAGCGTGGACAAATTCCGACCCGAATCCTGCGTTGTCATCGGGAATTACTACTCGCTATTGTCAATGCACGAGAAAGCAGTGGGCTACTTCCGCCGAGCACTCACGCTGGACAGATCATGTCTTTCTGCTTGGACCTTGATGGGCCATGAGTACGTGGAGTTGAAGAACACGCACGCTGCCATCGAATCGTATCGGCGGGCTGTGGATGTCAACCGGCGCGACTACCGCGCTTGGTACGGCCTCGGACAAACTTACGAGATGCTGGAAATGCATACCTATTCGCTATGGTACTATAAAAAGGCAGCAGGCCTCCGCCCCTGGGATGGCAAGATGTGGATGGCCGTGGGATCATGCCTCCAGAAGATGGGCCGAGAACGCGACGGCATCAAGGCGCTCAAGCGCGCCCTGCTGGCCGATGCTTACTATGACGTTGGCAGCAGCTTTGGAAGCGGCGGAGATTTGCTGGGCGCTCGCGGGGCCACTGGCCAAATGGACCCGGAGATATTGTTGCAGATTGCCACCATGTACGATCAGTTGGGCGAGGAGGAGGAGGCCAAAGCATACATGGAGCTGTGCATGGCGCAGGAAGATGGCGGCCCGGCTGCTGCGGGAAACCTGGGTGAGTCTGTGAGGATTCACAATGACTCACCGGGAGGCTCTGAAGGCTACGCCGAGCGAGAGGATGCCAATGCAGAAGGGAATGCGGAAGGCACCGGTGTCACGGCTGCGACGAGCAAGGCACGGATGTGGCTGGCCAAGTTCGCCATGCGCACAGCAGACTATCAGACGGCGAATCGACTCGCCGCTGAACTGTGTCAAGACGGAGTCGAGGTCGAGGAGGCAAAGGCGCTGGCGCGCGAGGTGAGATCGCGGCTAGAGGCATCGGGGATGCTGGGACCTGCAAGCTAGCAGCGGGTGCCAAACACTTGGCGTGGCCCATATACCATGCGTCGATGACAAAGGGAAGCCCGCAATGGAATGGATGGTCTTTGTTGACTGGGCTGTTGCGTTATTTGTTCGGACTGACTGCCCCCTTTACCCACGATATATGTTAATTATTACCTGGGCAGAATGCAAGTATAAGATGGCACAAGTCGACTTCATATGTCTTTGTCACAGTAGGTGAGATGCGATGTAAAGGAGCGTACTTTTGATTGTTTGATCTATACTTGTCTAAATAACAAGATCAGATCCAACAGCCTTTTGTTTATCCGTCTTCAGTTCTCAATTGCCCAAACCATTATCCCCCTTGATCGATCAAGGAGTGTCAAGAAAATTAGTGGAAAAGCAATGATTAAAATATGAGAACTGTCCCTTGGGGCGATGAGCCCGGTAGCTTCCTCCAAAGAGCCCCTTTGTGATGGCAGCCATCTCGTCGCTTAGAGAGCCATGGCGGCAATACCAGCGATGACGAGAGCTCCGATGCCAGCCTTGGTCTTGTCGGCAGCGGCAGTGGGAACGACCAGGGGGGTGGTTCCGGTGGCCGGCGGCGGGGGAGGAGGAGGAGGAGCAATGGAGCTCACGGGGGGAGGGATGACGGTGTGAGGAGGAGGAGGGGGAGGAGGAGGGGGAACGACGGTGTGAGGAGGGGGAGGAGGAGGGACGACGGTGTGAGGGGGGGGAGGAGGCGGGGGCAGAACGGTGATGTTGGCAGGGGGCGGCACGATGGTGTGAGGAGGAGGAGGCGGCGGCGGCGGCGGCACGATGGTGTGAGGAGGAGGAGGAGGCGCAACGGTAGTGACCGGCGGCGGGGGAGGAGGAGGAGGCACAACGGTGGTGACCGGCGGAGGAACCACGGTGGTGACCGGCGGCGGCGGGGGAGGAGGAGGAACCGGGATGGTGCATGGGCAGTCTGTTGCGGATTGTCAGTTCTATTAGGTCTTGAGGATATGATAAGGGGGTGGAGGGCTTACTCTTGATGGTCAGAGTGGTTGGCTCGGTGACGGTGTAAGTGACGCTACCGATAGGAATGACCGTAGGAGACTGTAAGAGAGAGTGTTAGTCTGAGTTGCGATTTAGGGGGGGAAAGGAGATGGAGGGTTGAGAGTTGACGTACAGGACAGTAAGTGGTGTAGTCGGTGGTGATGACCGTGGTGTAGACGGTGTGCTCTTCCGGCTTAGGAGGAGCCTCCCAGTGATGCTCCTCCTCCTTGTGCTCCTCCTTGTGCTCTTCCTGCTTGGGAGCCTCCCAGTGGTGCTCCTCCTCCTTCTTGGGAGCCTCCTTGTGCTCCTCTTCCTTCTTAGGAGCCTCCCACTGAGGCTTCTCCTCCTTATGCTCTTCCTCCTTCTTGGGAGCCTCCCACTGAGGCTTCTCCTCCTTATGCTCCTCTTCCTTCTTGGGAGCCTCCCACTTGGGCTTCTCCTCCTTGTGCTCCTCCTTCTTGGGCTCAGGGTTGTAGGCACCCTTGTGCTCGTCCTTGTGCTCATCCTTGTGCTCACCACCCCACTTGTTCTCATCCTTGTGCTCGTCCTTCTTGGGCTCGGGGTTGTAGGCGTCCTTGTGGTCGCCCTCCTTCTTGAAGTCGTCCTTGTGGTCGTCCTTGTGGCCATCTTGCTTGAAGCCGCTCTTGCGGTCGTCCTGCTGGAAGCCACCCCTGTGGTCATCCTGCTGGGCGCCGTTCTTGTGGTCATCCTGCTGGAAGCCGCCCCTGTGGTCGTCCTGCTGGACGCCCTTCTTGTGGTCATCCTGCTGGAAGCCACCCCTGTGGCCGTCCTGCTTGACTCCCTCCTTGTGGTCGTCTTGCTGGAAACCACCGCGATGGTCATCCTGCTGGGCAGCGTTCTTGCGGTCATCCTGCTGGGCACCATTCTTGTGGTCGTCCTGCTGGAAGCCACCGCGGTGGTCATCCTGCTTGAAACCATCGACCTTGCGGTCATTCTCAGGGCCGTTGTGGAAGTCAGCCCCCTTATTGTTGTTGTTGTTGGCTTGGTCCCTGTGCTCATCGGGCTTGATGGGCACAAACTTGGGACCCTCAACCTTGGGACCCTCAACCGCGGGCTTGTCGAACTGATCGACCTTCTTGTCGTCGGGCTTGTTGTAGTTGCTGTTCAAGTCCGTGACAGCGGCCGCAGAGGCCAGCGCCGCGGTGGACGCTAAGAGATGCAGGAAACGCATGTTGAAAAAGACGCGGGTTGCGACGACTTGATCAACGGAAAGACGAGAGGAAGAAAGTCAAGCGAGTGTCTTAGACTGTTAAGCGAATGTGGTTTGTGGGTTGAGAAGGTGTGTTCAGATGGCGGGATCGACGGGCCTCTTTGTAGTTGAGACAGAGAGGGTCAGTTGACTGTATCGCGACCTCTTTCGGATCGAGATACGTCTGGTATGGTATGCCGGATGAGGAGAGGTTCTATGGAGACGACTTGGTGGCTTGGGGAAGCCATCGCCGGATGGGGAGGAGCCTGGAATCCAGTCCGTGACTCTCGGGGGCCCTTCTGGTAAGGAGGGTGTTGGTGAGGTGAGCATGATTGTTCGTTCATATCACATAAAGAACATACCTTATCCCACATAGAATGTGCTGGACAAACTCTATGAGAACACATACGTGCCGGAAGCGGTAAGGGGGCTTAGTTGTTGGAGGATACACCTCTTCGGCTGGTGCCGAAGCATCCTGTGCTTTCATTCCTCGACAGCACTCGTTTGGGTCTAGAAAAGAAGCCTCCAAGCCGCTAACAGCTTGCTTGCACGAAAACGTCAAGAAGGCTGCGGTTGAGGAGACTGATATCGTGATGTTGAATGTTCGAGACTCTTGGTGGAGCTGACTGACACCACCATATGGGAGAGAAGACGTTGAGCTTAGAGTTCCATCCAAGTTTGACAGCTAGCACTAATGTCTTCAACCCAAGCTAACGAGCCATTGAATGAGTGGAAATAGTAAGTGAGACTTTGACTACTAGAGTCTCATCAGTGTAGATCTCTCGATCGAGGTCGGACTGTTCCGAAAGTCATTGTACGTGTGGAACTTGACCAACAGTTCCACCGGACAGCTGGGACGCCTATCACCGGGAGCAACTAATAAAGACCAATGCATTTGGAACCTCCAAGGGCGAGCTTTGACCACCGTTGAGACCGAATTCGCCCTGTAGAGCAGCATTCACAGGGAGAGGCCTTGAAGGCGATGGAGATCTATGCATATCAGAAATCATGCCACTGCTCTAGTTTAGCTTCCGAAAGCGAATCTGCTCTCTTCATGCAGCGAGGCAAGCTGTGCAGTATATGGAAAGGGTAAAGATCGATCCGGACCCTCTGCGAGTAGACTCGAACGGCCGAAGATGCAGCAAGTCAGTATGGCCTCCCGTCCCTGTCGATCGCCTGCAGTTACATTGAAGCAGCCTGGGATTTTAACCGACTGAATTCATTTTCCATTCTATCTTTAGCATGATCGGCGTTAAAGAGCCTTGCGTTGATGCGGAAAGTCAGTTTGTATGTATGGATGGTTCCGGCTGGCAGCTGGAGAGATGTGACTGGAATGCGGATAGATGGCGACAGCAGCCAATCGCGGAGATGCGTGGCCGCAAGCAGCTCACCGGTGATAATTTTTCTTCAGGCCTCGAAAGGTCCTCCTCGTGGAACCTGAAATGATGTGAGCAAGTTTGACTGATAGAGAGAATGCCGGTTTCATGTCCACTTGCTGCCGTGAAGGTCAGGGATTGCTGGTCGACAGGCCTCTGTGCTCGTCGGATGATGCCCCGAGCTAACAAACACGGGTTGGTTACATTGTACCCGCAGATTCCTGCAAAGGCATCAGCCGAAGAGCTTGCATGATCTCCGGGTCCAAGCTTCACATATTTCAAGTCTTATCATTTGCAACAAGATGAAGCAGCCCAGAGATGCAGGCTTGGCCCCTGCAGATTGCATCGTATCTATTGACTCTCGGACACTGTATAGCATCGCGGACTAAGCGTGCTGTCATACAGTGCTCAGTGCACGTTACTGCGATACCGTGAGCTTACCTTATGCAACTCCAATTCGAGACCACGTGCCCTCTCAGTCGATCAGTCGAACAGCATCGACCTGCATCACCGCCTTTGCACTCTGCCTCCTCTTTGTTTCATCACGGTTACCCATCCCATTGCTCTGACTGTCGCACCAACAGGATTTCAATTGAAAGCGCGCCCTTCCAGAGACGACCTGCCTTATCCTGCATCCAGCGGTCCACGATGCTGCTCGTGCGCCTCGAGACTCGAACGAGGTTCGACCCGAACGAGCTCTTCTACCGCATCTGACGAGCCTCAAAACGGATGCTAATGCTTTCTGCAGGCTCCTGATCATCAAAGGCTCGAGGGCTGCATTTCACCAAGGATTCAAAAACGCCTACAAAACGCTGCGAAGCATGAGGCCCCTCACACGGCCCTCGCGCAATATGCAAGCTGAATGATGCTGGTCACACAGATGCCCGGTCTCGACATATTCCTCCGACGACTGGGCTCGCAGGCACAGGCTCTTTGGGATCCACGCATAGACGCAACGTGCAGCAACGTGCAGCATGCCTTGATTCCCTGTTCACCGGCTTCTCATGGACTGGCGCTGTGTATCCAGTCGCATGCTGGGTTCTTCGACAAACGGCTCTCGCACGAACCGTGACTTGCCGGTTCGACAACCCACCTCCACCAAGCCCTCCAGACCATCGTTTCACTGCTCATGCCCTGCTCCTCGCACTAGTCGCTGCTGCTCTCCTCTTTTCTCGCTGCCACAGTCGACTGTCAAAGCCTAGAAGACGCGCCGGTGAACGCACTACGCCCACCGAGGGACCGAGAGCCGCGGAGCAAATGCTTCATCAGTCTGGCATGCGGAGGAAAGAAAACACCGGAATGATCGCCATACAAAAAGCACCAAAATGGGTGTCAGCCAGTCCGGTGTTTTTCTTCCACAGCTTGTCTGGGTCATGGCAAAAATTCGGGCTTTGCTCCTCGCCACTGTGCGGGCTTTCCGGATGGTAGCCTGAACCATTGGCAAAGTGTTCCATTACGGCATTGGAAGGAGGGAAACTTTTTGTACGGTCCTTCTTCTTTTCCTCCGGATTGCCTTTTGTGGCAGCCAAGTTGCCTCTCCACCGTTTTTGACCCGGACGAAAACGTCAGGACTGGGCCCGAGCCGTTGAACACGAGAGGCAAGTCCTGCGTTTTACCTCATCAGGTATTTGTTCTGGTCTATCACCGGTGGACGACAGCTGGATCATCGCCTTGGTTTCGGTGGAGGCGGAGGATTTTTCTCTTCCTTGCGTTTGTCAGATGGACGGATGAGTGTCCACGATGACCTCGAGAGGAGTTCCTCACTGTGTGAAGGTCGCCGTCATCATGGCTTGCTGCACAGCTGCCAAATCTTGATACCCAAACGAGGAACGAAAACCGCTGACAACATGGCCATTCGTCTGTTGCCACGCAAGACTTGGGCTGTTTGAGGGCCATTTAGCCGTTGTCAGAGTTGCATTGTTGCTGGATAACTGCTTTTGAGGCCCGTTCAAGGCGTTGGGCACACTGACATTGGGTCGCCAACGGCCCAGATGGTGCATGTTTTGCCGAAGGATCACCAATTTTCTCAACACGGTGCGCTCTGGGCCTCTTTTGTCCTCCCGGGGCCCACTGTCAACGTTGGAAGTTGAAAAGGTTGCATAATCAACCACCTTCGAATTAGCTTTGCAGCATGTGAGGGTCGTGATAACCAACAATGTGCTCCTATCGACGGCGAATTACCCAAACTCGGGCGTGGCTTGCATTGTTGCATTGAGGGCAACTGCATGCTGCCTATTCATCGGCTATCGCCTGATACACATTTTCTTCGAGGTCTTCAGACGAGTATCATGGTGCAACACTTGATATGTACGATCAAGGCTCCTCTTTCACATGGATAGTATCGGTTGAGATCGTGACCATGGGCCCTTGCACGGAGCAGAATCGCGATGCGATGGAGGCGGACGGCAGCGGGAGGGAAACGCATGGAATCTCTCCGCCTCGGATGCAGGAGATGGAGCCTTGAGGGGTTTTCAGGTTCCACCTGTTCTTGTCCTGTTCCGCTCATGAGAAGCTGCGCAAGCAGGTTTGCAGCTGGATGCAACATCCCTGTGCCCTGCAGGCTCGGTGACAGGGATTGGCCCTGTTTCCCCTGACGGATCGTGGCAGAGCGGCGCCCTACGAGTAAGATCCGGATACCCTGCTGCAAGGCACAAGAGGCAAAAGACCTGAACACGAGTTCAGCTCTCTGCAGCGGGGATGAGGAGAATTTTTTCAGTTGGTGCCCAGTCCACTGCGTTAGCTGCGGGCTATTCGGGCAGGGACACGCATTGTCGAGGCCGTGCAGACTACGATCGTGTTCGGCAACTGGCGAGGATGATCGTGAGCATGCTTGGCATGATCAATTGCTCTTCCTTTGGTCAGACATGCAAAGTCATCACGCAGTCATATCTATCGCTGAACTGAAGCGAACTTTGTGGCATCAGGCAGACCCTGCGTTGTGCCAATTCCCGCCAAGGGCCTTGAGAGGCTGGACAGCTGCTGTGCAGCTCTCTGCGACTGGCTCCGACACTGACACTGGCTTCGCTCTCGGAGGCAACGGCCAAGAGGCACAGCAGAAATCTCACGATCCACCCGCCGGTCCGGCCTGTCAGGGCAGGCCACATGGAGTCCTGCCAGGCACCGACCAATGGAGTCACGGCGCCGGATCCCGGCCGTTACGCAGCTAGAGGAGACGGTTCCTGTTCCTCAAGCCACCAGGCACCCTCTGGGCCAATGGCAAGCCTTGCGATGGGTCTCGAGGCTGTCGACAGGGGTACGGCGTCTGGAGGTATCAGATGTCGCCGCTGGGGGCGAAGCAAGCACCACGCAGACTGAGCAATGGACTTTGACAACGAGTGCTCTGTTACTATGTATGCATCTGCGAGCGCTCAAGGCTTTGAATGGCCCTCTCGGCGCTGGGTGCTGGATCCGGATCAGGAACCCGTCCCTCCCAGCCAGTGCCTTACACAGTGCCGCTGCGTGGGAAGTTGTTGTGCGTCTGGGCTGCACACCATCTTTGTCTGCCGCGTGCTGACAAGCTCCGATACGTCGAGCTGAGGGCGGCCAACTCAAGGCGAGCTTCTGCCCTCTATTGGAGTGCCTGAGCCGGTCACCCAGCCATTTACACTTTGCCGCAGGGCGTCAACAAAACCCTCCTGGGGCAATGAGGGGGGGAAACAACCTCAGCGGCAACTGTAACCCTCACGAGCTTCTGCCTTTTCCAACGATCCAAAATGCGCTCATTCTTGGGCCGTTTTCACCATTGTGGCATCTTTACTTTGATGGCGGCAAATGGACGCGATTCGTTGCAAAAGAGCGCCGGAAACGACCAGCTTCGGCGACCTGTCTCGTTAGCCGCATTTCGACGCCTCTTCTCCTTCTCGCCGGACTTGTTGTCTCTTTTCTGAACAGGCCCACCCGATGCCCAAGTGTGCCACGCAATGGGGTCCCGAAGCTTCAGCCTTTACGAGTCCATGCACCTCCGGCGTGGCGCTGGACAGGGGTTCCTGACGGACTCGGGTCCCGGGCTCCAACGCTCCACGGAGCCGTCCACACCCCTCGCCAGGCACACTCGCTGCTTAGGAAGATGGTGCCTGCATTAGACTCTCGTCCTCTATGCACACGGAAAGCCTTTTCACAGTGCTAAGCATGCAGGCACTAAATAACTTCTAGCATGGCTCAATCGACCCACGGTAGCCGCCTGCTGGGGGGCGGAACAAAGAGGAGATGGGGACAGGTTCAATGGTTCCTCTCCTCCCCACCAGACTTGTTTGTTCTTTGCCACGCGGCCGAGTATGCTGAGGAGCGACGAATCCAATGTTTGGAGTGGTTATAAAGAGGACGTTTCCCCCCCTCCCTTGTTTCAGAAGATCCTCTCGAGACATCAGCATCACTGTTCCTTTCACTTGTCTACGGACTTTCATTCATTCTTCTGCACTTTGCACCTTTTCACGCTCCTTTTGAAAAGCAAAGCACAACGGCAAGGCCCGTCAGATTATACACAACACTCCTTCTTTAGCTTCTCAAGCCAAAAATCAACCCCAAGCAAACCGTCAAAATGCGTTTCGCCGCCTCTGTTGCTACCCTCATCGCCTCCGCGGCTCTCTCCTCTGCCGCCAGCGTCACCTTCTGGACCCTGGACAACGCTCAGCGCACCATCTACTTCACCTCCAACCCTGGCAGCTCCAACATCGACTCCGTCAAGGTCAGCGGCGACAAGAACACCACCGTTACCTTCCCCGACACCTGGCAGGGCAACTTCTACGCCGTCAAGGAGGGCGCCAACAACGTCCCCGGCATGCTCGGCGAGATCAACTTCGGCAGCTGGCACGGCTTGACCTACTTCGACGTCTCCGCCATTGTCGACCCCAACGACAAGGACAACGTCAAGCAGATGTTCCCTGCCAAGTCCATGGAGCCCATGTCTGGCTGCGTCAACTTCCCCTGCAACAACGCCTACTACCTGCCCGACGACATCCAGACCAAGGCTACCCAGGAGCAGGAGCTCGTCTGCACCCTTGGCGGTGGCCACATCGGCCACACCTTCACCGAGGAGCAGTAAATGGCTGCGCCATGAAGAAGGATTTCCTTTTTTTCTTTTCTTTGGTTTTGACCTCTGGGGGGCGGCCATGAGCCTCTCCTTGGTGCTGAGCGCCAGGTCAACTCACGACGCTACGACGAAATGCAAGACTTTTCAATGATACCTCATCATCTGGTCCAGGGTGACCGGAGACTTATGGGCAACTGGGTTTACTGGGAACAAAAAGGCTTTGCACGGGGAAAACAAAAAAGGGACAAACTGGTTGCGAGCACAACCATTTCACTTCTCACAGACTCTTGGTATTCTTTTTCCCTTCCGTCCTTGACGAGGGGGAAAGAGTCCAGGGACTGGCACTCATTTTACTACTTTGGTCGCTGACCGGCGGCCACTTTCATACGCTCCTTTGGACATTTTTACTACTTCTTTTCTTTCCATTCATGAATACCCCCTTTTTACAATTCGTGTATATATTAGACTTTTTTCATCATACACACACCTTTTGGATAGAGAGACTTAGAGAGAATTGGATTATGGCCTTTTTAGGTTGAGATCATCACTTGTTGGCTTCCACGCTTGATGGCTTTCGTGATTGTTCCTGTCGGCTTCTCTGGCTTGGAAGGGTTTTCTTGAATGACTCGAGACAGTGCAACTCATGGGGTAATTCTTACACTGACAGGTCTTGTTGTTTGTTCTTTTTTTCCCTCGGCGCCCATTCATGACATATCATGACCAATTAGCCTTCATTGTTCGGAGGAAAATAGAACAAGGTCGTTTTAGTGCAAGCCACATCGACATTATGAAATGTTTTTCTATTTTTTGTAGATACTAGTTCCACAGAGATGTCGTTCACATTCTATGGATCGAATCGAAGGCACTTTTGATCTAAAAAGCTCCCCAACGCCAATGACTAGAATAGTTAGCACTACGATCACGGAGGAAGTTTCCGAAAGAGGGATCCCGCTCTCATTCATATAGTCATGACAATTTGGAAGACGAAAAAGAAGGTCACTTCCCACTGAGCCGGAACACTGTTCTCGGTGAGTAATATGTTTTGAGGGTAACGTTGCCTACCTATATAACAGGTTCACCACCTATTGTACACCGAGACTAGGTATAAAGCAACAATTGCTTTACAAGTTTCATGATGATGACCTCACAACAAGGACGGAGTAGCATCATCATCACCCCACAAGCTGCTCCTTAGCCTACACCCAAAAAAAAGGAACCCTTTCTGGAAAAGAAAGTGAGTGAGAAAGAAGAATAGCCCCCCGGTGGCGTTCACCTTTGAGATCACTGTTTCAAACATGGACAAAGGAAAAAGAAAAGAAAAAAAAAATGATTTGACACGCGCCACAGAAAACGAAGAGGGAAGAAAAAATTTGAGCTCTAAAAGGGACGATCTTATTGTTTATCGAAACGAGCAACGACTCACACGTGGAGATGACCCAAGAGGCGGCAAAGTTTGCACTTGCGTCGGCTGCTCGCGCTACTCCATCTCGCAACCAAGCAGCAAGAAAGACAACTGAACTGAATCAGTTGGAACTGTGGGATCGACTGGTTGATTGGCCTCTAGAAGCGCCGAAGCGCCGTAGAACGTTGGTTGGTCTGTCGTGGTTTAGCTCAATGGTGGGACACTGTAGCCTCTGTCGTCAACTAAAGGGGACAGAGGCAGGTAGGCATTCGTATAGAGAAAGGGGGCCTTGACACTGCCCAGTATTGCCCTCATTGTCATATGTACAGTACACGAACAAACACCATGAGTCGGCCCTTTTGCCTCTCATAACAGTAGTATACAAATCCAACATAGTCAACTCGAAAAGCAGCCATAAACTCCCATCTATTGATCCCGCGTCTGTCGTGCAAGCAAAAGCCATCCGGCAACTCATGTATATCGAACCTGGGGTGATCTCTCACTCCTGGGGGGCCTCCTCCGAAGATGTCTTCTTTTCCGGTTCCGCGTCCGCAGTCTCAACTTCGCCTGTTCCATTGGTTGCTGCTGTGGATGTGATTGCAGACGCAGGTGCAGGTGCAGGTGCAGGTGCCGGAGGTGGATCAGCCTCGACCTTCTTTGACTTGACAATGCTAGTGAGGTATTCGCCAGCATCACCGAACCCGTCAATCTTCTGTAGCTTGTTGATGAAGACGTCGACATCTTGGATCATGCTGTGGAAACCATGTTAGCGACACCGGCTCCCAAAACAAGTTCAACCAAACAACTTACCGTCGTTGACCAGCCTGCGTCGACACGGCTGCTTGCCGCAAGGCATCTCCCAGCTGGTTCTTGTAACTTGCAAATACCGGCACCATGATGACCTGAATAGACGATTCGGGAAGGTGTTTCGTCAGGACTCGATGGAGCGTCGTCGTTTCCTTGACAAGCATCTCAATGTACGGATGAGGCCCCTCGGAGGTGTCAGAGTCCCAGTTGATGGCTCGGATGCTCTTTGCATGGTTGACAGCGCGGCCACTCATAATTTCGATCAATTTTTGATGGATGCTGTCCTGGTGCTCTTGAAGTAACCGTCGGACCTTGTCAAACTCTCCCATGAGGCTGGACACGTTCGAGCCCGAGCCTGCCTGGCGGCGAACGTACTCTCTCACATGGGGGATCAGGGTGGCTATGAAAACCAGTGCCTGAGAAGCAAGGGCCAAATGTCTCGTCGTGATATTCTTCAGGCCAGCCGACCGAGTGGCACCCGCTCCCAGGATGAGCTGAAAGCTCCGCGAATTGAACAGTTGTAGGTATGCCACTAGGGACGTTGCAATCTCCGTCGTCATGGAGGGAATTCCGGCAATCAGCTTCAAAAAGTCTCCCATGCCGTCAAGGCACAACACCGCAGAATTCGGAAGCACGAATTTCTCAGACTCAATGACCGCATTCCGAACCTTTTCTTTGCTGGCGCCATTTGTCTCCGACGTGCCGCCATCCGTGCTCAGGGCCCTTGGACTTTCGTAAGGAATCCATATCCTGCTGCTGACAGTCCAAGCTTCGATGTCGTGTGTGCTGCACTCTAGGATCTGATTCAAGAGTAGAGTGTTCTCGTCCGTAAAGTCCTTGGCACCCCATTGGTCGGATTCCATCCCCTGCGCAAGCTTCTGCATTTCGGCGTCGCGATACTTTTGCACAAATTCCTTGATGTGACTGTTCACGACCGTCTTCAAGGCAGAGCAGCTCCTCCCAGATATGGCTTCGCATTCGTAGGTGAAGTAGAGATTCAGGTTGAAATACCGCAGGAACAGATCGAGAGGGAGGTGGATTGCCTGCTCTGAGCGGACCTTGAGAATCTTGACAATCTTCTCGTTGGCCAGGTCCACAGCTTGGGCTAGTAGGTTGCCCAAGTCGATGGCCTTGTGCAGCTCTTCCTGAATGGCAAACGCCGACGGCTGCGGCATGCTCATCTGTCTATCAGACCGAGGGCTGGGCAACGGAGACCGGATCGGCGGCGACCTGAGCCCGTCACCATTGGGCTGGTCCGAGAGGGAACTCGCAATATCAAGCAGCACTTTGACCTGAGTCGACACGCGCCTCAACGTCTCTGTCACACTAATGTATATCTTCGTGAGAAGTGCCTCTGCATCTTCTGCATCCAACGCTCGCAGGTTACGGGCCAGATTCGCAGACTTCTCCTGGCTTGACAGGTGCCTGCCCCCGCTTGCTGTAGAAATGGACATCATGGACATGTTATCGTCGTCATTGGAGCTGGGTAGAGGCCGGCGGATCAGATTTCTTACTTCGCGCAGGATGTCTTCGCGATAAGCAGTGGCAGCAATCGCAATGTGCTTTGCGCCATGCAAGCCGCTCATGACCGGCATCAACTGCGCTTTTAACGTGTCCGTACCCGCCAGATACGTGGGAAACACTGACGGCGATCTGAGGGGATTCCCTCTAGCTTTTGGCGCTGCATTGCTCCAACGGAGAAGGACGTCGGCCGATGAGACGGATTCAACATGTTGCCGAACGTCGGATAAGAGCATCGAGGAGAACTGGGACTCGTATGCCTTGCCTATGCGAAACCGGAGTTGAGTGAGGTCCGAGTTCACTCCCTGTAGGGCCGAAGCAGACCGAAGATCTCTTAACCTGGGCATCTCACCCTGCTCGCTGGACTCCTCGCGCTCGCCCGCTATCAACAGTTCCAGCGAGTCAATGCCAGCCAATGCCTTCTCAACCTCGCCGGCATCAACGAGAGACTCGCAGGTAGCCACGCCTTCAGTGATCAATCTCAGCTGCCAGACGGCATCGCTGAGCTGTCGAAGGTTCTCCTGCCGTCGTTGCTTCTGAACCATCATCAGGCCGTTTGCCGCCACCCTCTCATCCAAAGCCTCGAGTTCTTTTCTCAGTGCCTTAATTCGTTGAACCGAGTCCGCTGCCTCGGAATGAAGCTCCTTCAATGATCCGAGCGCAGTGAAGAACGTCGTCGATGCGGTCGAGATGGAGTTTATAAGGTGTATCTCAATAGTATCCATGTACCACGAGAGCTTCTCTTGTAGAATAGCATTTGTCGCCAGTGTTTTCCTTGGCGCCACAACGTTCCCATTGCCCTCATCCTTATGCTTCTGAATGACTTCGGATCGCTCGCTGACAACATCGAAAGTTCTAGGGTTCTCAAGATGAAAGTCTTCGTCGAAGTAGACCGGGGGTATCGTTGATAGCGGAGGAGGCCCCTGCGCAGACTTGCGACTGACTCCCGGCGGCCTCCGTAGTGAGCTAACCGTATCTACCGAAGTGATGGACGACAGGGATGCCGTAGAGCCCTTTCGGGGAAGACGACCTCTGGCAGCCGGTCGCAGGAGGCCTTCGCTGGCGACTTCGGCCTGCTCTTCTGGCCGAGTGCCTCTTCGAAGCGCATTTTCCTCCTCCTCGCTTTCTTTCACCCTGCGAAGCTGGTCATACAGAGCGCCAATCTGGGAGAGGTACGGCGCAAACTCCTCGGGGTCAATCTGGGGAATGTTGGTCAACGTGACGGGCGGGATGTCTCTGGCGGTGGGAGGCTTGTGGGAGCTCGAGGCTGGCGCTGAGGTGTGAGGCTGGAGGCCCGTTCGCACGATAGGGGGCTGCAGCAGCGTCGAGATGGCTATAGCGTCTCGATTAGCTAGCGTTGCCATTGATCGAAGTGCGGCTTAAACATACCATTCTGCCCAGACTCGTACACAGCAGAGCCGCTGCTCAGCGAGGTATCCAGAGTCCCTCCTATTGAATGGATCGAGCTGGCCGTGGAGCTTCTCCTTGAGTGCGGTCGCCCATGGCCCTGGGCTATTCGGCTGCTGCATTCGCCGTCAGCTACCGGCGGGCGCCTCCCCGCAAAGCTCTGGAAGAAATGCCCACCTGTGGAAGGGATAGTCCGCTCGGCCTGGAGGAGACAATGGAGCCAGATTGTCGACCGATCTGCCGGCAATGGGGGACGAATACATGGCTGGCGCAACAGGTGGTGGAGGATGCAGAGGAGAG
This sequence comes from Trichoderma sp. PF4103, assembly GCA_023628735.1. Classification (NCBI taxonomy): domain Eukaryota; kingdom Fungi; phylum Ascomycota; class Sordariomycetes; order Hypocreales; family Hypocreaceae; genus Trichoderma; species Trichoderma sp. PF4103. The sequence goes on along the minus strand of JAMAKC010000040.1, from coordinate 38,658 downwards.
GAAGCTCGCGGCTGAAGGTGGCTAAGCAGGACGAGGAGCAGCGCTGCCGACGTGGATTCTCCGGGGGTTCGAATGGAGCATAAGAAGAGGCTACCGGGGTATCATCGCTAGTTGTAAGGAAGAACGGACAAAGACGGACGCTGGATTGGCCAAGAACAAACGAGGAGAAGCGGGAGAAAGATGAAGATGCTGCAGATGGTCCATTAGCCAGCTGTAGTGTCAAGTCAGTCGCATGCCATCAGATAAGGTAAGCTGGCTGTTGTCAGCAGTTGCTGCCATGTACTTTGTACCGTAGCTCGTACCAGGGACAGCTGAGCTGCAATCGACCCGGAGATCTACCGAAACACACGTGATACCGTCCGCTCAGCCAGGGTCTTGCGCTAGACCATTTCCAGCCGTGGCGCGACCCTGCTGCAACCACTAAACGCGTCTTTCGCGTCTTTGCAGCGCGTCCATTTAGCAGCCAGATTAGCCCCGCCAATTCTTTTGTACCTGATCCAAGCAGCTGCTGGTTGGGTTCTCACTGACTGAAGAGTTCCAAGGGGGACGTCGAGATATCTCTGCACCTCATTCAAGCCTCTTCCAGGACTCGGGATAGCATCATGGATCGTCAGTCTGTCTACTCGACTCGCGTGTACGAGTCCAACTTTGGCGACGCCGAAGACACCCGCCTGCAGCTGCAGTCCCAGCTCGAGACGTTCATCCTCGACTTTCGAATCGACAACAACTTTGTCTACCGGTAATGGCACAGTTCTCTCAGACACGACAGAGCAACTTGGACTGACACCCTTGGTACAGTGACCAGCTGAAAGAAAATGTGCTGCTCAAGAAGTACTACTGCGATGTCGACATCAAGGATCTCATCAGCTTCAACGAGGAGCTGGCACACAAACTGGTTACAGAGCCAGCCGAGATCATTCCCCTTGTGAGTGCTCCCTCCCCCATCCCCTAGAGGCTGGCAGGATTAACAAATCCGTCAATTTAGTTTGAAGCAGCTTTAAAAAAGTGCACACATCGCGTTGTGTTCCCCCACGAGAAAACCATCCACCTCCCCGATCACCAGCTTCTCCTCCACTCCGACGCGGACGACGTCTCGATTCGCAACCTCGATTCCATGACGATAGCCCGAATGGTCCGCGTTCCAGGAATTGTCATTGGAGCTTCAGTCATGTCCTCCAAAGCAACCGAGCTGCATATTCAGTGCAGAAACTGCAGCCATTCCCAGGCGCTCCCTATCCTCGGCGGCTTCACAGGCGTCACACTGCCCAGGCAATGCGCGCGGAAACGCATTCCCCACGATCCGACGCCGCAATGCCCGCTCGATCCATATTTTGTCGTCCACGAAAAGTGTCGATTCGTCGATCAGCAGGTTATCAAGCTCCAAGAGGCTCCGGATCAGGTCCCCGTGGGAGAGCTGCCTCGACATGTGCTCATCACCGCTGATAGATACCTCACAAACCGAGTAGTCCCGGGCTCACGGTGTACTGTGATGGGCATCTTTTCCATTTACCAGAACAAAGCGTCCAAGAACTCGTCGACGGGAGGTGCAGTTGCTATTCGAACACCGTATCTGCGCGCCGTGGGCATCCAAACCGACATCGACCAGGCTGCCAAGGGAAACGCCACCTTCTCAGAAGAGGAGGAACAGGAATTCCTGGAACTGAGCAGACGGCCGGACCTCTACAACATCATGGCGGACTGCATTGCGCCGTCCATCTACGGAAACCGAGACATCAAGAAGGCGATCCTCTGCTTGTTGCTTGGCGGCTCAAAGAAGATCTTGCCCGACGGCATGAGATTAAGAGGCGACATCAACGTGCTGCTTCTCGGTGATCCTGGTACCGCAAAGTCGCAACTGCTCAAGTTCGTCGAGAAAGCAGCTCCCATTTCCATCTATACCTCCGGAAAGGGCTCATCAGCCGCTGGTCTGACAGCCTCTGTCCAACGAGATCAGTCGACGAGAGAGTTCTATCTGGAGGGCGGTGCCATGGTGCTCGCCGATGGAGGCGTTGTGTGCATTGACGAGTTTGACAAGATGCGAGACGAGGACCGAGTGGCTATCCACGAAGCCATGGAACAGCAGACGATCTCGATTGCCAAGGCTGGTATCACAACGATTCTCAATGCTAGGACATCTGTGCTTGCCGCCGCCAATCCTATTTTTGGACGGTACGACGATATGAAGACGCCTGGCGAGAACATTGACTTCCAGACGACTATCCTGTCTCGTTTCGACATGATCTTCATCGTCAAGGATGAGCACTCACGAGAAAAGGACGAGAGGATGGCAAAGCACGTCATGGGCATCCACATGGATGGCCGCGGCGCTGAGGACGTGGCCGAGTCTGAGATCCCCATTCAAAAGATGCGACGGTACATTACTTACTGCAAAACGTGGGTGTCCCCCTTGTTCCTTTGCCTTTTGAAGCCTCACTAACACATAGTCCAGTCGATGCGCACCTCGACTCAGTCCCGAGGCTGCCGAGAAGCTATCCTCTCACTTCGTCTCCATCCGACGACAAGTCCACGCCGCCGAGATTGAAGCCAACACACGATCCTCCATTCCCATCACAGTCCGTCAACTCGAGGCCATTGTCCGAATCACAGAATCCCTCGCCAAATTGACACTGTCGCCCATTGCCACCGAAGCACACGTCGACGAGGCCATCCGTCTCTTCCTGTGCTCGACCATGGACGCAGTCAACCAAGGCAGCAACCAAGGCAGCCGCGAAATGAACGACGAGGTGAGCCGCCTCGAGGCCGAGCTCAAGCGGCGGTTGCCCATCGGATGGAGCACCAGCTTGGCTACGCTGCGGAGGGAGATGGTAGAAGGCAAGGGATACTCTGAGCAGGCGTTGAACCGCGCGCTGATGCTGCTGCAACGGAGGGATACCATCATGTTTAGGAACCAGGGAGCGCAGGTTTACCGCAACGGAGCTTGAGGGGGGGACTTGTAGTATCATTTGTTTTGAACAACTTACATCATGATGTTTTACGTTATACACGAGGCGGTGTAATGTTTGAACCGCTGTAACTGGAAACCAGATAGAAAGCTCAAGGGTTCTTTTGATGAAGTTATAGATGCGTTTCTGTTGGTCATCGAATTCCGGCATGGGTTGCTAATGAGTTCAGGTAGTTAGCGCCAATCCTTCCTTTGACTCATCCCACTTTCACCTCATCACCTCCAACCTCATCTATGGACAACGTCGTATCAGCCTAGGTATACACGCTACCCTCTTGACAAGATCTATATAAGCCCCCCCAACTCACCCTCTCACTCCCCCTTCAAAAATATTTTCACTCTCCTCAACACAACAATGTCCAAAAGCCAAATAACCACCATATAGAACATACTCAAACTCAACATCTCACTAACATCAAAATCACCAAAATGCCCCCCGAAAGAACCCTCTCCTCCCCCTCCCTCCCCAGCAACGCCCCTGGCACAATCCACCTCGAAACAACCAACCTCATCATCCGCCGCTGGGACCCTTCCCACGACGCCCCCGCCCTCGCCCAAGCCGCAAACCACCCTTCCATCGCGCTCAACCTGCGCGACCGCTTCCCCGTGCCCTACACCCTGTCCGACGCAGAGCACTACCTCGGCAACTACGTCGTCTCGCCCGAGGGATATCCCAGCGCACTGGCAATCCTCCTCAAACCAGCAGCAGCAGCAGCCCTCAACAGCTCCGACCCATCTACAGCAGCGTCAGAGCAACAGCAACCCCTCCTCATAGGCGGCGCAGGCCTCGAGCAAAAAGGCGACGTCTACTACCGCACCTGGGAACTCGGCTACTGGTTCACCCCGTCCGCCTGGGGCAAAGGCTACGCCAGTGAGCTCGTCGGGGCCCTCGTCCCCTGGGCCTTTGCGACCTGGCCCCGCCTCAACAGGATCGAGGCCATGGCGTACGACCGCAACGGGGCCAGCAAGGCCGTGCTGAAAAAGTGCGGCTTCACCCTCGAGGGCGTCAGGAGGGGCGCGCTGGAGAAGAATGGGGAGGTGCTGGATGAGTGTATTTGTGGGATTTTGAGGGGTGACGTTGAGCGGGCGGAGAGTTTGTTGAAAAACTGACTTCACATCACTATGATGGATATGATGGATGCTTAATAGAACATTCGTGCTGTGCGGGTTACTCCAGTAGAATTGAAGGCGGGGGAAACGAACAAGAGAAGACAAGGGCAGATAATCTTCAATGACTGGGAAGGACACAAGGCATGACTCCTCGTTTGGCTAAGGAGAAAGCGTCATTTAGGAGTGCATCACCCGCTGAGTGGCACAGAGACACGGCGCACATATTCGGGACGACAGGGCATCAGATTCAATATGGGTGTTATTGTCTCGATTGCTCCATAAAGTCTATAGAAATGCTAGAGATCCGATAAAAGGCGACCCCCATGTTCCAATACCCATCAGCATCAGAAAAAGGTTGCGCCCGAGTACAAGGAAAGAGTAGAAAACAAGGTCATACAAGAAACGGAGTAGACGCTTTCTCATTTTTTACGGGCAAACGCCGTAAGATGCTCATTAAATTCCAGTAGCCGGCTTCTGCGGCAGTGAGGCGGGATTCCCGTACGTGGGTAGGTGACTACTACTAAACATTTGGTTCGGTCCCTGAGGGATGTTTGCTCGTCCCAGAGCATGCGCCTGCTGGCTCTGGGGTAGATGCTGAGGTGGTGGTATATGTTGCAGGCTTTGCATCGTCGGCATCTGCTGGACGTGGTGGGCGACGAGGGTTGGCGGAGTGTGATATGCGGCAATGGAGCTGTTCGAGCCCTGCCGAGCCATGTTATACCCACCGGCGTACGGATGAGGCGGCATCGCCGGGGGGTAGCCACCGTATGCTAGATGTGGAGTCCCGATCTGAGGGCTGCTGTGGTGAGAGCCCGGGGCCGTGAAGGGCGGATGCGGAGGCTGCATCGGTGGCGGCGGCATGCCGTTCGATCCCGGCACAAAAGACTGAGTCTTGGGGTTGAAAGCGTGGTTCCTATTGTAGCTTCCGGGAATGGGGTGCTGGCTCTTGGGATCGTGAGGATTGGTGTTGGCAGGCAGTTGGCCGAATGGGTAGGGGATGCCGTTCTGTGAATGGGGACCGCTGGGCGTAGGGCCCCGAGGCGGATAAGGGGCCGGACTGAAGCCGGGTTGCCAGTTCTGCGCAGGGGGAGCTCCCGGTAGAATCGGTGAGCCGTATGCTGTCATTGGGCTTGCATTCGGAGGGTATCGTTGCTGCACAGGCTGTGGCGCATACTGCTGGTACTCGGATGTTAGAGTCTCCAGGCTGTTTGGTGCTATCGGATTCTGACAGCAAGCACGACATACCTGAGGAGGAACCTGATACTGCGGGGCTGCATTCGATACCATTCCTTGCACGGCGGGATACCCCGGTTGCTGGCCATACATCGGCGCCACTTGAGCAGGATAAGACGGGGCAGGCTGGGGAGTATACTGCGCGCTGGCTTGGGGGATATACTGGTTGGGTGCTTGAGATACCCACGTCTGTTGCTGCGAGCCCCAATAAGGCGTGTACTGGCGTCGGGAGTCGAACCCATCGGCATCATCATCGCGTCGCGGTTTGATAGGCGTCTTTCCCTTTTTACTGGTAGAGGACCTGTTGGCGGAAACCGAGCTCGTCCGGGATATCCCGTTCTCGCCGTCGACTTCTGATGCAACCAATCAGTTTCCAATCCTCAATGAGGTCTTTTCAAAGGGCTTTCGGTGCTCACCGGATGTGGTATCTTCGGTGCTTCCAAAGATCCGCTGTCGAACCACCTTGTACATTTCTTCTCGCTCTTCTCGGGACAGCCTGGAGAGAAACATTAGCAAACATTCTCATCATCGTCTTAATGGACGTCACCGTGTCCTTACTTTTGAGCTGCTAGCGGCTGCTTGTCCTTGGCATCGCTTCCAATCTCGGACGTGGTCTTCGAAGCCCCTGTGCTAGCAGCGCCACCCTCTTCATCCTGTCCTCGGCGCATGATCTTGCGGGGAAGAACCGCTGGGGGAGGAGTGCTGCTAACCACCACAGTTGTTTGGGGAACCATAGTGGCCAAAGAGGGGGGCACTCGGCAAAAGGGCGTCCTGAAGATGCGAACAGCACCAAGATTCCGCTCGTAAGAATGCGTCATGTGGTAGTAGTCAGCCAGCTTGTGAGTTAACATTCTACAGAACGAGTTTGAAGGAGGAAGATCAATGTATGGCTCCCTGTGAGAGTCGTTAGCTGTGAATCTCCTGGTAAAAAAGGCTGTTAACTAGGCGTATCACATACTTAGAATCCTGGACGAAGTCAATGACATCTTTCTCCAACCTCAACAGGAAAAGCCTGTCTCTTGGAGCCGCCAAGGCCTCTAGAAGCTTATCATCGGGAGCTTGTCTGTAAATAACATTCAAGGCATCTGATGATCCGCCTGTACTCCTCAGTGGATTCTGGGGAGGCTGCTCAGACGAGGTGCTTTGGGGGGTCAGGATGCCTTGCCCGTTGGCTTCGACCACTGGTTGCACCGATGGCCGCTCCGGCATGTCACCAAGCTGAATGCCTCTTGCTCTGGCGGCGAAGTCTGAACTCATCCGAGATCCAGCAATCAAAGACCCTCGAATTGAGAAAGAGTCGTCATCCTCAGCGGCAGCCTTGACGCTAGCGCTGTCATCGGGACGGAGAGACTCTTTCTCATCAAGAGCAAAAGTGGTGCCGGAAGTGATGCTTTTCCCGTCTAGACTAGGAGGTTTGGTGCCCAAATCCGAGCTGGAATCGGCCTTTTGCGAATCGTCCGAGCCGCTAGCCCGGCTAAAGACCAGAGATCGGACGGCAGCAGACTGGTTGGCGTTTCGAGCTCCAACAATCCCAGGGTCAGCAGCTTCAGTTTTCCTGGCAGCCATCTTCGCCAAATCCTTGGTTATGTCTTCTCCAGCTGCATGCGGTGACGACTGTGAGGACGAGACTGCCGGCGACGGAGACTCTGTCGGTTTGCCAGCTGAAGATGCTGATTTTCCGGCCAAGTGCTTCTTGGACTGCATCGTGGGTTGGCCCGCGGACGGATTCGAGGGATTTTCTGTTGCTTTAGGCCCCTGCCGGAGATTCGTTGAAGTTGCGATCCCCCCCGACCCCAATTTTGCCGGCCACACATTCAGGGATGATGGTGCCATATCCCCAGGGAGAGCGTCAGGATGGTCCTTGAGGAGTTTCGCAAACTCTTCCGTCAGCTCCTCATCGGACCAAGCGTGGACCGGCTTGGATGATCGCGCAGAGGAGGCATGTTGCTGCGGAGGCTCGGTAGGCTTGCCAGCCGTTGATGTTACAGTGGCAGCCGACTGGTCCTTTGACTGCATTGTCGATCGGCTTGTAGATGAACCTGGGTGGACGTCTGTGGCTACGGACGCAGCTATCTGTATGCATGACAGGATATCGGTCAGTCCCCAGGGTGTCCCCAATGACAAACGGCGTCCGGAGAGACAAACAGTACGGCGCGGAAACGAACTTACGTCTGCAAAGGAGCGTTTTGGTGGATCAGAGGAGATTGTCGCCATGGCGATAAGTGTCTGCAGCCTCAAGACGGCTTGGTCGAGGCCAATGGTTGATGTACAACAGGGCGGGAGGCAAGGCTGAGAAAGATGCTCGTATTGAAGCCTGGCGCCGCAATCCAGAAAGCGGCCGACGGGTGACAGAGGTGCAACGAAGAGCGGGCGGGAAAGACCGTGGTCAAAGGCAAAGATCAAGAAGCAGAATCGATGGGAACGAGCCAGGAGATCAAGAACAGGGCGCAGTTGCTCATCGTCGTCGTAGGAAGAACATTGCTGGCGGCAGCTGGTCGATCAATGTCTTGGCGGATGGGCAAGGCGAAACGAGCCGAGTCGAAGCCTTTTCTCAGCGTCCGTCGGCGGGCCGTAAGAGGCGGACTGGCGGGTTGGATTCACGTCGCAGCCTGGAGCAAGATTCAGTCAATCAGCCTGGTGCGCGCAAAGAGGGAATCGGCCCATTGGCGGCGCTCCTAGGACTCTCTCTCTGTGTCTTGTGGAGGGGTGTTCCAATGACATGGGAAGCGTTTGGTAGGTGTCCCTGAGAGGGGTGGCCTGTGGCTTTGCTGGGCTGGGCTTCGCTGTTCCGGGGCAGCGAGGACTCACGAGCACGGCGGCGGCCGGTTGGTGGCTTCCCCAGGGCCTGTGGCACAAGGCTTTGACGAGCAGCAGGCAGATGTGGGCGCCTTTCGCAGTTCAGGCCGATGTCATCGCGGTGCGAGGACTGACGGGGCTCTGGAGGAGAATCTGCAGTTACAAATCTCAGAGAGGGAGCTCAGAATGTCTTAGTGCCGGTAGAGCGACAGACGGGGACAGCCGCTGGAAAGTGTGTGTGCCTTATGTAAGGCAGGCGCTGAGCAGCGGAGACGGGGTGCCTGAAAATTGCACGTGGTGCCTCAAGATGGCACGCAGTTAGTTAGTGGGGATTGTGCTCGTACTGTACCTGCTTGTAGTATGTACGATTCTTTGAGACTCAGATACGCCACGGCACTGCTGTAAGCCATGTGGTTCCTGCTCTTTGAAACATATCATTACGAGGCTCGGCATTTACTGTTGTTTATCAACCCAGTAATAGCTAAACTCAAGCGCTGCCGCTCCGTCTGGCTCCTTGTTCTTCGCAACCCAACGGTGTGAGGGATGGATGCAGTGCCTACAGTATCTTACCTACCCGGTGGGAACACAAGATTCGCACCCGGCTAGTCACGTGAAGACTCGCGGTCTGAGGCTGGGTCCTGGCCCGTCATAGGTGGGCTCGCCCGCTGTAAGAATGCGCTGTAAATCCGGTCTGGATGAACTGAAGTGCCAGGCCAACTGCAGCCGTACCAAGTTACCTAGCACCCGGAACCAACTTCAGCGCCAACTCAGACCCAGACCCAGACTCAGACATCCATACTGGAGCTGCCACCTGAGCACTTCCAACTGTCACCCGCCCTGAATCGCCTTGTTTCGCGTCACCAAAGACGGCCATCTACCTCTTCAGAACCCATCGCGATCTGATATCATCAAACTGCATCATGTTCGCCGCCAGAGGCCGCGGAGGACCCAGTCGGGCGACTCCGGCCAATGTCCAGTGTCAGAAATGCTTGAAACGAGATATGTACCCTTCCTTGCCATGAAGATGCTCCAGCTTGGCACGTTCATCGAGACTCATCGACTGACTCACTCAGCACGGCATTACTCATATGAGTGCAAGGCGCCGGCGCAAGAACGGCCATATGTCTCTCGCCCGTCGCGCTCACAGCAGCTTCGCAACCCCAAACTCGTCCCCAAGCTGACGAGCGACACCCCAAACCCCCTCGAGAAGAAGTAAGTGGCATGCAATTTTGCTAGGCGAGACTGAGGAAGTAGTATCTGACGTCGTCACAGGAAGGGTGTTGCGGATGAGGAGCTCGCCAAGCTAGAGGCTGAGCGAGAGAGGAAGCGGAAGCTTGAGGAGCGCGACGACGAGCTGTCAGACGCAGGCTCCAGACGCCGGAGATCAGTGTCTTCGCACTCGGTCTCGACCATCTCAACAGGCGCCTCCAGGGACTCTCGCTCTCCATCACCACCAAGGCGAAGAACCAGGTCTCCCACGCCGCCCAAGCGACGGGGACGTATTCCCCAGTCAGCCAGTGATCGCAGCTACAGTCGAAGTGCATCGCCACCGCCGCGGCCGCGGGAGCGACGTTCAGTATCACGCGACAGTCCATCTCCTTCGCGCGAGGGCTCTCAGCGAGGCGAGGGCTCTCAGAGAGGCGAGAGCAGGCGACACAAAGAATCCTCTTACGGCCGAAGAGAGGATGTCTCAACCCCTCGGCGACGATCTCAGCGTGATGAGGAGCCAGAACGACGACATGGCCGGCGGCAGAACAGGGGAGATTCACGATCACGATCACCGCAGCAGGATGACCGGCCTTATCGAAGCCGAGACGATCACAACGGCCCGCGCGGCGACCATCGCGGCGGTCGTTCCGGAGTGCAGGGACGAGCACCGCCCAGGGAGTCCCCCCGAGAGGCTCCCAAAGCGGCGCCCCGAGAGCGAAGCCTGAGCCCCTTCAGCAAACGATTAGCACTGACTCAGTCCTTGAATATGGGTGGAAGATAGAAGATGATTTGGGTATCTTATTCTGGCCGTGTGTAGAGATATAGGCCGTAATGTCTAAAGAAAGGGAAACCAAAAACTCCAGCCCATGCAACGGCGAGCGCAAATATCGAAGTGACTACATACAGCATCTCCCATCCTTCTGTTCAACTCCTCTCCCCTCCTCTTCACAGACCCAATGCCTCGTCTTCCCGACGCTCTCTCTCTTCGTCTTCTTGCTCCTCCTGTTCGCGGACCCTGAGTCCCTCCACAAGCGCGATACCATCCACACCGGCAGCATCTCCATCCAGGTTGCCGTTGTCGACGTCCTCCTTCTTCTGAGCCGCCTTTTGAGCACTCTGGACTCGCTCCCTCACCAGCTTCGCAATCGCATTGTCCGTCCGCACATTGAGCACTTCCAGCTTCTTTTCGAGATTCCGCTTCAGATCCCAGTTTGGCTTCTTGGGCTGCAGCTTGAAGAGATCCAGGCCCCTGTCGTCCCGCGCCTCCTCGGCCGCCTGTTCCCTGATCTCTGCCTCGACCTCTGCGGCCTGCTCCTCCAGCGTGGGCTTTTCCATGGCGAGCGTCGGCGGCGCGTCGAAGCCGAGCTTGGGGCCTCTCGTCTCGGGGTCATAGTTGCGGCCGGAGAGGTGCCGCGTCGCAACGTCGTTTTCGTGTTCTTCTGCTGCTGCTGCTGCTGCGGCTGCGGCCGGTGATGCGTCTCTGTCGCCTTCTGGCGTGGCGACCTCGTCGACGGGCTGTTTCCTCTTGAGTGTTTTGAGCTTTGCGAGACGCGCTTTCCGCTCGTCTGCGGCGGCGCTGAGGCTGTTGTGGGAATTCATGGCAGCGGCGGAGTTGAATTCGCAGCGCGAGATGCTATGATGTGTTCGTATGTCGGATCTCAATCGCAGACTCGAGATGTCTTTGTTCGCGAATCGTTATGGAAAAGCGAATTCGAGCTTGCTGGTGGGGCACACGGTACGTCGGTACAAGGTTCGCGTGGGTTTTTGTTAGCGGCTAAGCCAACTGGGGGAGTCAATTGGTGCTGAAATTATTTCTCTGCGATAAGCCTCGAGAGAGCCTCAACCAACAAACTTCGATATCATCACCAAGCACTATCTTTCCCAAGATCAACCGATCCTAGACGCCGCGACTCGCAGAAGAGCATCATGCCGACTGCTGGCCGTGTGCCGGCTCCTAGTCCATCGCAATGCCAGCGGCACCCATCGCCGGCGCCGGCTCCCTGAAGCTCGGGTCTTTGACGATGTCCTTCGCAGCCGGCCTTCTTGTTCGATCGAGGCTTCACTTGGCCCCGAGACCGGTGGTGCGACAGATGAGCGCTGTAGCGCAGAGCACACCACTGGCAACCGTCTCGCCTTTCGAAAATGGCGCCTCCCCTCCGAAACCACAGCAGCTCGCCTCTTCCATAAGTTCACCAGAAGCGATCACGGCACCTCGCAACCCCACGACAAGTCCCGATCAAGACGACGGCCGTCGCCACTCAGAAAGCCATCGCTCGAGACATTATGACTCTCGATTGAGGAGAGAAAGCATGCAGCAAGAGCAGTTGGACTCGAGACGTGGTCGCTCCAAACAAGAGTTTCATTTCGCTCCGAAGCGGCCTCGATTTGTTGGAAAGAGGCGTTACATGATCACGCACAGCAGACTGAACCGCTCTCCAGTGCACGCTGTGCAACCCGCCAACAGATTTACCGCTGCGGAGGAAATCCCATCGAAATTGGACGAGACGGCGCAAATCGCTTACAGAGAGTCGAAGAATCTGCGAGGCATGTATCTGCAATGGGGCTACATTCGACACCGATATCCCGAATCCCAACGGCAATCCGCCCGGAAGGCCTTCACATTCTGGAAGACCAAATTCTGGCAAGTTTCAAGGCCAGACAAGCCGCAAGAGCCAAAGTTGCCGTGGCCATGGCGCGACGATGCGAAGTGGCTCTTCGAGCTGAATAACGCCAGGAGCATGCAAAAGGCATGGGAGACCCTCGATGTCAAAAGCCGCCAGAAGCAGTGGCCCTACATTATGCTTTCAACGCTCGATCGCTGCCCCGACAAAGCACACATGGTGCTGGAAGCTACTCTGGATCCGCTACCTCCTGGGTATGCCATCAACGATGTGCTCCTTTTCATTGCGCAACGCCTGCGCATTAGCAGCATCAAAAACGTGCGCGAGAGGACGCTCAAATCAGAGGAAGTACTGGAGTTGGTGGCCAAAGTGCTTGAGGATGCGCCTCCCGGCCATGTGCCCCTTGGCCAGCGGACAGCCGGCCTCCTTGCCCGCAGGCTGCCAAGCGAGCACGCCAGCGAACTATACGGGATGCTACAGAAGGCCAATGTGAAACTCCATCCGAACTCGCTGCTGCAATTTGCGGGCAGACTAGCCGGCGACATGGCACATAAAGACACGGCATTCGAGATCCTAAAGGGGCTTGCCGACAGTGGCGTCGATCTCAACGCGCCCAGTCCCTCGAGCGCGATTACTACTCTGCTGCATTGCCGGATCGCTCACGGCGGCTGGTCGGACAGTACCTCGTCCTTTTCGCCCAAGGACACCCTCGAGTACTTCATGGACAGGGGGTTCGTGCCGAATGTCATTAATGCGACTGCTTTTCTCGACTCCCTCTGTCAACGGGCCGAGGTGGAAGAGGCGATACGGCTGGCATTGCTGTTTTCCGAGTCCGGGGTCCAGCTCGACACGAAGGCGTGGTCCACCATCTTCAGGGGCGCCAAGGGGAGCCTCAAAGTCGAGAACGTGGCAAAGAGCCTGGATGTTGCCAAAGCGGCCAATGCGCCCTATGTGGACGTGCTCAACAATGCCCTCCACGCCATCTTCTATTTCGCAGAGATGGAATCCCGCGAGAAGAGGTTCTCAGCCCCCTGGATCTATCCCCTGTTCGGCCCCATGCTGCGAGCGTACGCGAAGAAGTTTGAGCTGGAGCCCTTGCAATGGTGGCTGCCCGACTCGCTGCCTCTGATGTTGACGCAGACAACGGGCAACGACGGTGAAAAGTTTGAGAGCACTCGGATACGGCAGTGGGACTTTCTGGGAAGCATCGTCCCTCTCACCGAGAAGACGTTTGCCGCACAGAGTAGCGGACCGAAGTTACAGCCAAACACGACAACAATAGCCATCATGCTGCGGGCTTACATCAAGACCCTTCAGAACCCATATGACCTGATGGCTTTTTATGCCTTTTTCAAGACCCGGCTCGAAGAGCAAGGCGGGAACAATGGATTCGCCGCTCAGCTCGTCAAAGATCAAGGCAGCCTAGTCCACGACACCATCATCATGGCCATGATGGAAAGACGGGGACTCGCACGGGCTGCGCTGCAGATCTTCGGAGACATGTTGAAGGATCACCTGCAGAGAAACGCAACTGCGGATGCGGAGAAGAGCGGCGACGAGACGCCCGATGAAGGCCAAAGCCATGCCCCATCCCCGGTCCATCCTCCGCCGGGTCTGTGCACGTTCAGCATCCTGGTGCGCGGTCTCTTCAACAGCGGCGACCGGATCCTGGCGGAGCAAGTCCTGCATGTGATGAAGGAGCAGGGCGTCGAGCCGAACCTCGTGACGTGGAATACCCTCACAAAGGGCTACGCGTCGATGCAGAACATCAAGAAGACGGTGTCTACTCTGCAGGATATGGAGGCGGCAGGTTTCACGCCCGACTTGTTTACCTTCAAGGCGTTTGGCAAGCTCAAGAACCAGGCACGGGCGCTGGAGATGATGGAAGGCATCATTGACGTGAACAGACAGAAGATGGTGGACGAGGATGTGTATGGATAACGCGGTGTGGATTGTACACTTTTGATTTTCTCATCGGCTTCGTCTTTTTGACAGATGCTTGGGATGTGGTTCTTCCTTGGATACATGCATTACGGCGAAACGATATGATACCATAGAATACGGAGTCGGCGGGCGGCTATTAGAGGCTTCTGATGTTGGCGATGGTCAACGGATAGATCATGTACTATTACTCGCTTTACTGGGACAATAAGACGTGAACCAGAGTATTGGATAGATTCTTTGGCTCTCCTCATGCCCATCCTGCATTGCTCTATCTCGTGTCAGCTCCAATTGCTTGCGTTGATTGTTGAAATGAGGTGGCTCGCCCATCTTCCTGAGTCTCGGACTTTCGGACTTTGCCTGCTAGTATATCCTCACCGTTCTTCATCTCCAAGCAGCACTCATAGCTATCCCGCAAAACCTCTCACCATCTTCACGCAAGCATTCTACTCTTATCATCCTTCTTCACATAAGAGAAACATCACACGCAGAAACTGTAAAGAGAAGTACAGACCATCTTACACCTCTTGACGCCCATCACCATTATTAACAGCCTCAACAAGCCGAACCTCCTCAACCCACACCAAATTCCTCACACCAACATAACAACTTCACAAAAACATCCCCTTCAATGCCCGATCCAGGCATCGCGCAATTCACCTCCGTCTTCCGCGCCTCCGCCACCCACCGCGTCAAGCGCTGCCGCCAGACCGTCTCCTGCGCGGCCTGCCAGCGGCGCAAGTCGCGATGCGACCGCCAGCACCCGTGCGGCGCCTGCGAGAAGCGCGGCTGCGGCGAGTCGTGCTTGTACGGGTCCAATGCGTCTTCTTCTTCGGTGACCGTGTCTAATAGGGAGAAGGACGGGGTAGGCGGTGGTGGTGGTGGGAGTAGACGAGACGTGCAGATGAAGCTCAACCAGCTAGAGCAGATGGTGCAAGCACTGGCCGAGAAGAAGACGAGCACCGACAACGGCAACGGGCATAGTAGAGACGAGACAGAGACGAGCTATCACGGGCCGACGTCGTGGACGGCGCTGGTCGAGGGCATCCGCGACATCCAGGACATGCTCGCAGACGCCGGAGACGCCGGAGGAGGAGCACCCCCGGGCCCGGAGCCGGAGCCGGAGCCGGAGCCAGAACTCCTGCTCGGCGCCGTGCCGCCCATCACGCTCAACGACGTCGTGGACAGCCTGCCACCGCGGCAGGACGCCGACAGGCTCATCCTGGCCTACTTCAAGGCCAAGTTCGTCGCCGCCGTCTTCGTCCACACGCACCAGTTCAAGCGCCGGTACGACGCCTTCTGGGCCGACCCTTCGTCCGCGGGCTTCCTCTGGCTCAGCATCCTCTTCTCCATCCTCAGCATCGGCGCCATGGTCGCCAGCACACGCGAGTCGTCGTCGTCCTCCACCTCCTCGTCCTCCTCGTCGGCGTCATCATCAGCGCCAGACTCGCGCTTCTACATGACCAAGTCCGCCCAGTGCCTCCTCGCCGGCCGCTACCTCGACGGCACCAAGCGCCTCTCCGTCGAGGCCCTCCTCATGCACGCCCACTCGCGCAACGTCCAGAAGCTCGACTCGGACTCGTCCCTCTGGTCGCTCTACGGCCTGGCCGCCCGCCTGGCCCAGAAGCAGGGCTACCACCGAGCAACCAGGACAACAACCACGACCACGACGCCCTTCGAGGCCGAGATGCGCCGCAGGACCTGGTTCCTCATCCAGTCGACCGACCTGCTCTTCTCCTTCCAAAACGGCATGCCGCCCATCATCGCAGACGACGCCTGCGACGTCCGCCACCCGACGAACCTCCTCGACGACGACTTCGACGAGGACTGCGCCGCCCTGCCGCCCCCTCGCCCGCCCACCGATCCCCATCCCATCCTCGCCTGCATCGTCAAATCCCATCTCTGCGCCGTCATGCGCCGCGTCGTGCGCCACGTCCTCGCCGCGTCACCAAGTTCATACGCCGACACGCTCGCCCTCAACGGGCAGCTGGACGAGTGGCACGGCTCCGTGCCGGCGTGTCTGCGCATCCGCACCATTCGCGACACCAGCTTTACGGATCCCAATTACACAATCATGCACCGTCTGATGCTCGAGCTCATGTACCTCAAGAGCCTGTGCATACTGCACCGTCCCTATCTCACTTCGCACAAGCATGATCCAACATACAGCGCCTCGAGACAGATATGCAGAGAGTCGGCCCTCAAGATCCTCGAGATCCAGGCGGAACTCGACGTTGAGACGGCGCCGGGGGGCAGAATGTACGAAGACAGATTCATGGTGTCCAACTTGACTCTGCATCACTTCCTGCTCGCGGCAATGATCATCTGCCTCGATCTCAGCGAGTCCACCGACATAGAGTGAGCTTCTCTCCCCCCCTCCCCCCTGAAACCCCCTATACAGTTCCCAATCCCAAACAAGTCAAAAACAGAACAAAGAAAAAAACTAACAGGACACCTTCCCCCCTCACCCCATCATCCAGCTCCAAAGACAGACTCAAGCGCATCACCACCCTCCGCACCGCCCACGCCATCTGGTCCGCCCGCAGCACCACCTCCGCCGACGCCCTCCACGCCTCGCGCGTCCTCCGCGCCATCCTCAACCGCATCGACTCCTACTCCTCCGCCGCCCCTCCTTCTTCTTCTTCTTCTTCTACAGGCTCCAATCCCATCACCCAAATGTCGAGAATTCCTTCTTTAGCGCAAGACTTGGCCTCGAGCGCTACCAATGACCATGGTAACGCTCTGTCAGACAGCGCCGCAATGCAGCCTGTCGTCCTGCCCCTGAGTACTACTACTCACGACATGTATCATGGGACCGCGGACGAGATGCTCTCAGGGCAGCAGCAGCAGCAGCAGCAGGACATGAGCTTTTACATGCCCAACTTCGAAGACATGTTTGACAATATTGATATGCTCGATTGGGTTCGTATCCCCCTCCCCCTTTCTCAAGTCTCTCCCAAGCCTCGTTTCAGCCATATATAGAATACTGATGCTTTTTGATGGTTCAAAACACACAGAGTTCCCTTGATCAGTACATTCAATCAGACTCCGGGCCCTGGAGGCAAAATCTTTCCGACAACTAGTTTCTGGTCATCCCCAGAGACGAGTTGGGGAGAAAATCAAGAAACACGGGCATGCAAAAAGGCATTGAGTGTTTCGCTGCAACATGAAGCTATTGCTTTTCAGTCATGGCATAAACTATGGCCTTCCGTAGACTTGCTGAGCTTCGAGTTATACTTCACCGGATGTATAAGATCTATCTTCAAGTACTCACTCATCGACCATCTTTGTCTGGGCACCGTCGTTTGCGATAAATCTACTACCGTCTTCTACTCCGAAAAGGGGCTAAAGAAGGAAGGGTGCGCGTAATCATCTGGATAAAGGTATAATATCTCATACTGGCCTCATCTACCAAGGGCTATATCCCCGTCGTCTGCAATACTTGATACACTAGAACTATTTAACAAAGAAAGATGTACATTCAACTTGCAAACGAGAGCACTCTTTCAACAGCCCATCCACGCAGACCAATCACATTATTCATCTTGCCAATTATCGCACTATCTCTTCACCACATCCCAAGGACGGCCACATCAACATGAAATCAGTAGAAAAACAAGAGAAACAGTCGCTCAGCAGAAACCCAACGCGCTCCATCCCACACTCCCCTCAGCCGAGGGGGCCCTCTTGTATAAACCAGTCCGAGCCAAGTCCAGCCCAGCTATTCCATCCCAAATGAGTTTGCCTCTCCCCGAGATCCATATCCAATCCACGTGTGTGTCCCGCGAGGTCCCACGTACAAAATCAAATCATTAAGCGTAATCGCCCACACAAACTTTTTGCTTTCTTGTTCCTGTAAAAACACAAATCGAGATGGTGCACAGCAATGACAACAAAAGAAAATAAAAAACAATCAAGCAAGCAAAGGAGAAACAGGCGGCGGGACAAATGTCTGGAGCAAAGTCGCGTAGCCGTACGCACGCACGCACGCACACAAGCTTCCACTATACGCGCTCGCTTGGGTATCACAACAATGAGATGCAAAAGCACGCTCTCCAGGGAAAGCTCAAGGCCCCAGATATTAAGAGTATTAAGACGCAATGCCGCGAAGGACGCGTGCTGGATTCCCAGCCACTATCGTAAAGGGAGGCACATCCTGCAAGGCGAGTTTCTGTTAGCACGGAAACCGTCCGTTTCCACACTCTAGGCGAAGGGGGGCGAAACATACCTTGGTAACGATGGATCCTGCTCCGACGGTGCTTCCCTTGCCAATGGTCCGGCCGGGCAAGATGATGGCACCGCCACCGATCCAGCAATCCTGTTCAATGACAATAGGCCTGCCTTGCTGCGGCCCCTGCCCTCCTTGACGTTTCTTGGGATCAATGGGTAGGGAGGCGGTGAAGATGCTGACGTTGGGCCCGATGACGCAGTTGTCCCCAATCTTGACCTCGCAGACATCGTTGATGGTACAGTTCCGACCAATGACGACGTCGTTGCCAATGGAGATGTTGTAGCCATAATCACAGACAAAGGGAGTCTCGACGGCGACATGCCGACCGACCCGTCCAACGTTGGTCACCGGAGGGGCCTCGATGGGAGACACGCGGACAGGGTCTCGGGGCTGCAGAATTTCGAGGAACAAGCGTGCTCGCTCTTCGGGAGAGACGCCGTTGGTCGGGGGCGTCGTGAGATTGTTAAATCTCCAGCAGGCAGCAGCGCATCGTTCCCGCTCGAGGCAGAGCTCCTTATCGAACGGGTAAAAGTGCCTTCCGGAAAGCATTTCCTCCTTTTGCGTCCGTCGCAGGGGAAATTGCGAGTGAGAAAGCGCAAGTTGCGCAGCCATCTGTGCGTTTGACGTTGCAGGGGGCTGCGGGCGAGGAGTCGGGCTGTTGGTCCTCGTGGGATGCAGAATGTTGATTTGAGGCAGCTGGTTGCCCGGATGGGGCGTTTCGGGCTCGGTCCGGCTCAAGTCATGCAGCGGAGGCACCCGCTGGTACTCCTTTGCCGTCCTCTCCCCAAAGGGTGGCGCCTGGGTGTTTGCGCTCACGGGCGTGGGGAAGACGTTGGCCGGCGTGAACGGTAGCGCAGAGAGCTTGTTGTCGGGGCTCGTCACGGATGCGCTGGGGATGGTCGACGCCGTCGGGCGATCGTCGTCTGAGATAATCACCGGCCGGCTTTGCGGCGGGTCTATCCGCAGAGGCTGGCCGCGGTAATGGTTCAGCGACTCTCGTTTGACCGGCTGGGGAGCGTGGGGGGCATAGGGAGCTGGCCCTGGCCCCGGACCTGGGCCAGGCACCGGGGCTGGAGGCGGAGGCGGCTGCGATTGTGCTTGCGGGTGAGGCTGCGGCATGCCATACGCACCAGGCGGCACGTAGCTGGGGTCTTTGGATTCGAGAGGGACTGCCGCGGCCTTGTTGTCTGGTTTCTGCCAACCTGGCCCCCTCTGAGGAGGGTAGCCAGCACACACGAACGCACCACGGATGCAGTTACTGCCTGTTAGACTCTGTTAGAGCAGCGTTCACACACGACCCAACTGTATAAAGCAGCCTCGGAGGGGGGGCGAAAACCTACACTCGGGCTTCTGCTCATCGCACTTCTTCTTCCTCCTGCGGCATGTAAGGCAGCCAGTCTTGGTGCGATTGCTAAAGTTACGCTTCCGCTTCTTCGGATCGTGCTGGAGCATCGAGTCTCCTCTATGGTCGGTATATGAGCCCCCATAGAGGGACATTGATCGGTCATCACCATCGGGGCTCGTGTTAGTGTAATCGCTGTGGTCCATCTGGCTCGTAGCTCGCCTCAGCGCTTCTCCGAGTTGCTCCTCCGTGTTGCTTTGGGTCGATATTGCCGAGTTCTGCTGGGTCTCGTAGGGGTTCCTCTCTTCTCGAGACGGATGCGAGTACCACATCTCCTTGTCGCGTTCACGCTGCTCATCGCCGTAGGGCCGGTAGTCCCTCTGGGGTGTGCCATAGTGATCGCGGGCCTCGTTGTGCGGCGGAGCCGTCGCGGTGTCTGGTGTACGCTCTTGCGCTGGGAGCTCCCTCCGGATCTCAACGGATGGCGATCGCTTACGCTTGTGTGACGTTTCGATTTCCGGTGGATAGGTTGCAACGTGTATGGTCCTCTCCGCGCTTTGAGGTGTCCACGATCCTCTGCGGGATGATGAAGTTGTTGGCATCTCAGCGGCCGCTGGCGCCGAGGTGGCTAATACTGAGCCAGCAAGACGCTCACCAGGAGAAGAGCTTTGGTCTGCCGGCGCCGCGGGAGACTCGGTCAACTTTGATGGAGCGCCATTGAGAGCAGTAAAAGTAGACATGATGAGCAGAAGTGACCGATGGCGGTATCGCACTCAACGGCTATGCAGCACACCAAACACAAGAGAGGATGCGACAAAAGCTTGTGAGAAACAGCCCGCGCTGAGCTCTACCAAAGCTGCGCAAGTGAGACTGGGCCGAGTGAGGTCTGGCCAGACGACGTTGCGCAGCGGGATCCAGAGGCCACCAAGGGTAAACAAAAGATCAAGCAAGCGCGCAGCGATGAATCGCAGACTCGTCGGGGTCTTGGTCGATTGCCCACGCCTTCGTTGCCGTTGCAGCGGTAAGCTGTATGCGGGATTGGCGGTTGCCGGCGCTGGCGAAAGCGCGAGCCACGCGCAAAACGAATGAGTGAGCGAGCAGATCGGAGCCAGCCAGTGAGTCCAATGCAGCTCGAGAGGCGGAGCCTCGCCCTTCAGATGCCCTTTGGCTACTCGTCGTCACTTCGGTGCTGCAGGGCGACGGCCAAGGTGCGCAAGCCGTGTCGACGAGGTCGAGCACAGGGCGATTTTGCTGTGCAGATGTTGTCGAGGAGCAGCCGAGATGGAGGTGAGAGAAGGTGTCGAGGCGGAAGAGCTGGGGGGGGCCGAAGTTTCTCAGGTCGCGCTTGGGGGGCTTAGGTAGCTTTTTTTCTTTTTCCTTTTTTTTCCTTTACACGCGCGATTATGCTGCGCCTGCTAGTCAAGGGGGGGGTGGCCAGTTCAGCACGGGAACGACGTGGAGGCGTGTGAGTACTTGTACCCCGAGAATGGGGAACTTGGAAAGTAATCGGCCGTGCAATGCTTGCTGCGATGCTGAAGAAGTCGGAGTAAAGAACGATTTCTGTGTAAGAATCTATCGCCGGCGACAGATGACAGCGAGGTTGGTTTGGTTCCGACAGACCAGGCCAGACCGAACCAGAGCAGTGGCGGTTAAGGTGAGCACGCGGAGGGAGAGCGGGAGAGTGGCCAACAGGGGGGCAATATCAGCACTTGGTCATGGACCGCAGCCACCATGCGCCTGCCGAGAGAAGGCAAAGGAGAGGAGGAGAAAGAGGGGGAGGAGAGCAAAGCCTTGCGGATCGGTTCTGGCAACGTCAATGACATGCGGCCTGAGGGGGGAAGAGATGCAGATATGGTCGCCGAACCTCGAGGCGAGAACCACGCGGGTTCCACGTCCAATAGAGATCCGGGACTGTACCGAGATGCACCTCGAGAAGGCGGCTCTTTTGACGCATGCGCGATGTATATGTACTGTTCGTACCAGATACATGGAGTGACTGACATCCTTTCTTCACTGCCAACAAGGCGAGCGTGCGTGCATCCCCAAGATCCGAAGTAGTAGCGGATGGGGCTTCAGAGGACGCACATGATGGGTCCTTTCCATGGATAAGGTAGCTGGCATGGCCTGGGAAACGGCCAGGTCAGGTCCCCGAGCGATCCAGACGAAGCAGTAATTCCGACAGTCGATCGCTCACCTCACTCCAGGACCACCCCCCTCCTATCGGGTTCGACGAACAGGCACCGTACCTTGGTGCGAGTGCACACAGAGAGCGCAATCCGGCAAATGGACAAGGCGTCGCTCACAGCCAATGCCTGGCCATCGAGGCGTGGGAGCTACCAAAACGGCGCTTCTCACTGGGTCCCAAAACAAGTGCGCCAACACCTCTCCCAGAGCGACATTCGCCCGTTGCACGTAGCAGCGCTGCTAGTGCTAGCCCAAAAGCAAGCAACCTTGATCCTAGCTCCCTGGTACCTGGCCTGGCTGTCATTGACGGCATGTGGCAACTCGCGAGAGCGCCATGGAGGCCTTCAGCCCGAAGCCACATCACCGCGACGGAAGCTGCTCATAAGTTGCACTACCCGGTCCGGACGGGGTACCTGGCACTGGCTAAAATACCTACCTACAGGTGCGCCTGTGCTTGGAGCAGTGCAGAAGTGTGTGCGTGCATGCGCGCGAAGGCGCAAGTGGGAGTGGATGTCCCAGGAGCCCTCCGAACTCCACGGACGAGGGTGTGATGCGATGGGCCAGTGTGAGACTCCCGGCCAGCCAGACGGATATGCAATCCCAGAGGCGGCAGTTTCGGTTACGCGCAATCGCAGCCACAGAGGTCCGCTCCCTTGGGGCGCGGGCGTGCTCCAGATGGTCTCTGGGACCAGATTCCATTTGCCTTGGCAGAGACAGCACAAGACAATTCAAGGATGACGAAGGTGTCTTGGCTGTTGTCGGAATGCCCACAAGTCACGCAGGCCCGTGGCTCGTCAGCTTCCTCAGCGTCACCAGCAGAGGACAAAAGGGTCTCGGGCAGCCCCAGAGCCGGCGCCGGGCGCAACATCGAGTCTGAAATCCTCGCTCCAGCGTCCGAGTAATACACACACATACCTACATGTAGATAGCTGGCAGCGGGTAACAAGGGGGACCAGCCGTGGCATGTCCGGCGGTTTGGCCAGCGTCTTCCCCCCACTCTGTACTGCTGTGCTAAGCTTCGTAGAGGTCGTGACGAGATTCGAGCGCGAGGCCACAGCAGGTTTCGCAGCAAACAGTCGCGCACGATTCGCCCGGGGTGGGGAGAGGCGTGACCGCAGTAATAAGCGGTGTTGCCGCGGCTCCGCTCTCTCGGTTACCACAGAACGACAAGACAGACTGCATGCTGCACAGACGAGGGAGTGAGCGCAGCAGCGCGGAACCTCGACGGCGCAAGTCTGTTGCCAGTCCGTCTTCCAAGCCGCCTGGCCCGTCTTCTAGCGGTCTCTTCGTCGACCTGAGCGGACCGGGGGAAGGGCCTGGGAGACGCCGCCGCCGGGAGACGCGAGAGAGCAGCTGCGTGAGGTCAGGAAAGGCAAATTCAGGCACGAAGGATGCCGGGATATCGGTACGTAGGTGGGTATCGACTCGTCCGCTCTGTGCCAGCGTACCTGCGCCGATGGGAGGTTGCACCATCCGTAAAAGTAGCAGCGGTGATACGACAACTCAGCTCGACCATGAGTAAGTCGTTATGAATCTCCATTTGCCATCGTCCATCTGGAGAACGACGCAGGGGAGAGGGGGGTTGATCTGGTGGGCAAAATCTCAAAATAGCATCATGGAGATTGCCTCGTCCCCAGTGCAAGTTCGCGTTTGTTACTCCGTACCTCACCTTGCTAAATTTGGCATGCACGAGGGCTAGTAAAGTAAAAACGTGCTCGCACCTGCAGTTCCAGGTTGCAGTCCCAACAGCATGAGGAAACAAGGCCATGACTCCCTCCTGCCTTACGCCAACCAGCCAATCTACCTACCAGCCAACAACAAAGCCCAGCTTTTATTACTGCTCGAGTTTCTTCCCCGCTCCGGCATCCTGCAAAGCACCACATCACATTGATCACACCCGATAACGACGCCTGTTCTGTTCTCTCCCTCAAGGGCATCGACTTGGATAGAAGCCCTTGGCGTCTTTGCCATCTTGTCAAGAACACTTCAGGCCCCTGTCCGGGTCCCGGGCTGTCAGTCAACGCTCCCTACAGGATCACTACCTACCAAGTCCTGCGCCCTGGCAGCTGTCTACCTACCTTACCCTCAAAACGGGCACTGTTGCACCCTTTACGCCCAACCGATCCGGGTGCCATCCATGGCAGGGGGGTGCCACCACCAGACCCCTCCCAAGGCGAGCCGCGGCCGCCATCGTCGCCAAGTCTCCAGTCTAACACGCACGACCCGTTTCTGGGCCCCTGGTGTGGAAACGCGCGGCGACCAGCTACCTACACCCGCGCAGCCAATCCACGGGTGCCTCTGGCTCCAGACGCCACCAGTCATCACAGGGCTTTCCCCGTCTATTCCGCCAGTCACCGGCCACAACGCCAGCAGCTACCCGCGTGCAGGCGGCCTAAACCCGTCCAGAGATGGCATACGATTATGTGTTGAACAGCCTGTGACAATCCATCACCTTCTAGTCCTTGATGCATAGGTCTAGTCAGCAAAGAATGTCCGAGAAATCGGCAACAGACCACGGCGTCTCGTCTCTCGAAGCCATCCATGGTACAGCATACAGCATTGGGACTCTGGCTCCTTCATCCAAGAACACGCACGGCGCCTCTAGAGTAGGTATTGTGACACCAGCTCGCCTGTCAAAGCGTACTCGTTCGACCCTGCAGATATATGCCAAGTGCCCACGCCGAGTCGTCGGTGTATATGCCCGGGATCGTGAAATGGAGATGTCCCAGATCTCGCCCGCTTCCGCTGTTGGGGTGAGACGGCAAGCCAAACATGCGCCTTGCCAGTCATGTGTAGTCTAGGAACAGATGACGCTCACGGATGCGTTGGTGCTTGGGCTCATTGCAATGAAGCTTGTCTGCCTGCGCTTCCGTACTCCCCAGCAAGCCTCGAGGACCAGCACCTGTCAGGTTGAGAAGTCGATATCGAATCCGTCCAAGTACAGTTTGGCTGGTATCATCAGAGCCGGGGCTGCCTCGATGGACAAGGCACAAGGGCGTCGGCTGTTGTCCAACCACGGAGCCAATAAGAGCAGCGCGACTAGGGAGTGAGCCGTCAAGAAACTTGGACCTGGCTGGCACTAACGCCGCGTCTAGGACCGTCTCGTCTCGTATCGCCGCCGCCGCCGCCCGCGGCTGTGCCAGGCCACGTACGGCGTACGCTCGACCGCATTTCCATGTTGCCTTCACCCGCTGGATGTGCACCACCGTTCCACTAGCGTCTGCCTTCTGCTCCGGCGCCATCCATCTGTGCTGTGCTGTGGTACGGCCGCGAGAAGAAGCACCTGGAACCCAGTCTCGGATGCTCACAGCGTGCCATTACAGGTACAGTATCTTGGCGACATGCCACAGGACGTGAGGGAAGGAGTGGAAACTACTAGTATGAATCCTCTTTTCTTGCGTCCTAAATCCTTCCGGCGGTGTGATATCTCAGCAACTTCGCAGCCAAGCGTTTCACATCGAAACAAGCCGCCAACTGTCTGGCCAAAATCCCCAAGATGCCGTGTCCGGTCATGTGTGCTACCAGCAGCTTCAAAGTCGGCCCTCGTAGGATGATGTGGCGTGCTGGATGAGTCGTGCCGGCCATTACAGCCAAGCAATCCTCTGCCGCAGATTGTGCCAGCGTTCGACGACGTTGGCGATCGGTTGTAGCGATGTGACGAGGAGCTGCTGCCTCACGCAAGAGTCCGGCCGGCACACACTGCAGCACCTCTAATCTTTGCGAGCCATGTTCACCGCAGGGCGTCTGGTTGCTGGGTACCATATTTACTATATCTCTATTTCATAAGTAGGTACTCGTAGGCTAATAGTACCAGCAGCTTGTAGCGCGTCCCGTCTAAGAGGTAGGACCTACTACCTACTAGTAGTAAGTATCATAAGGAAACGGGAAACCTAATAACGTGTATATGATCAAGTCTAAGTTATGATCTAATTACCTACTGTATATAGGCAGATGTTTATATCTCTAACGTCAGTTATAACTGCTATATTAGCTGTAGTACCTACCTAGTAACTGTTCCTCCTCAATCTGTCAGTCTATTGCTCCTAAACGGCATGTCGATATCGCGACAAATACATAACTTGCCTGCGCCGTGCCATTGCCGAGTGCCAAAATTCGAAAAGCAATGTCGCATTTTGTCTTCCCATTTCAAACAGCTTCAGGCCCCAAACATAGATGGTTCTTCCCCACACGGCCCTTTGGTCCAATAAACTGCTTTAATGCCCTTCGTCAAGAGTTTACAAATACAGAAGAAGGCAAAGGGGAACAAAAACAACAACAGCAATCAAAGTCAGATCCCGTCCTCACTATCGTCTCTTTCTTTCTTCTCCACCCCCGCAACCGCCTCGAACGCTTTTTTTTTTCGCCCAATGGTTTCCGCCCATATAGCCGCCCTCCCCTATGTTACATGATAAGCGCCCTTGTGACACGCTTTTCTAGAACGATTTCTTTCTTTTCCGCTCTAATTTTTAACGCTCTTGGCCCTCTCTCTATGCGCCGCGCTCCATTTTCAAGGTATGCTTTTCGCATCAACAAAGAAAATGAAAATGATGTAGCACTCGGGCTGGCTATTTTTATCGCCCATGTTTCACATGCAAGGCATCATTATCACACCTTTGGTACCTTGCATACAAACTACCTTACTAGGTAGTAGGTATTGCCGCCGCCCCAGATCCCGGTTCCCAACACGAACAAAACACCAAAACGAGCCGCCTCTTTTTTTACCCGCCCAGGAACCGCTTTCTCGCGATGGAGACAAAACCCACAGCTTTCCACGCCGAGAGCAACGACACGCAGCACTTGTTTCTATTTCTGTCCCTTCCACATCTACACCTTCCCTGTCAAATGTTTCTCTTTATGGGATCCAAAGATAGTAAAGCGGGCAACATGGTCCCGGGCTGCAGGTCCTCTCTTCCCCCCTACAACTAACAACATATGCAGTCCCCGAGGTGTTGCCCTGGATTGCATCTTGTTCCTGGATCGCCATCCCCATTCCCACGCTCGCGGTACCGCCGGCCACAGCTTGCTGCTGCTGTAATGCATCGTACACGCCCCTCCAACTCCTTCTCTGGGCGAACCCCCCTCCCTCCCTCTTCCTTCCCCTGGACATCCCAGATGCACCCAGATACAAGCTATCTCGATCTTCGGATACCCAAGTCAGATCAGGGGACGGTTGTTTATTTTTAGAGACCATGTTGCTATATTAAGATGTAGCCGCAATGCAACTGTCTAAAAGGAGCATGGGCTTTATCGAGACATCAGTTCATGAACCCCCCATCGATGAAGCCTTCGTCTCTCCCTCCTCCCCCTTTTGGACTCTTGCTTTGGTACATTACTCTAGCCCATTGGTTCCTTTTCCCCGGTCAAAGCAGCTCTTTTGGTCCATCATACTTCTACAAGAAAACTGACAGCTTTGTTTCGTGTGGAACACACCCCCCGAGCCTCGTAAGTTCATCTCATTACTCTTCAAGGCGCCCACAAAGAGCAGAGCAGACACGCGGCTGCCTTGTCCTCTGTACGCGCCCACCAGGACGTCACAATGCTTTCGGGACCTGCATGATCCTCTCATTTCCATCTTCGAGACCCCTTCTGCGACCATGGCGCTTCTGAGATGCTGTGGGGGAAAGAAAGCCGAGGAGCAAACACAAGCACCCCTTCGCCCTCCATCGGAAAACGTTTCTTAGCAGAAGCGCTCGGCTGCTAGAACTCGTCACGGCAGTTCTATTTGTTTCATAACGTATCTCTTTCATCTTGCACAAGCGCTGTTGACGGGACCACCGGGGGGTGTGAACGTTCGGTAACCGTTAACCTCTTCATCGTTGGGGGTGATAGTGGCGATTTCAGGCGCGCTGCTGCGCATGTCGTCGTTGCTGCAAGCGGATTCACACAATCGTAGATGAATCTCGCTTCCCGGTTCCTGCAGCTTTCTTGTTCCTCTTCTACCCCGTCGCGAAAAAAAACAAACAGGGGCATCTCCCTGCCATTGATATTCATAGAAACAAAGATAATGATGATGATGGAGATTGGGCGCGTAAGGACAAAGTACCGGTACGCGAGAGGTACTTGGGAGGATATCATTTCTTCTGCTTCTTCGTGCTCTTATCACTCACGGAGCTCAGCACACTCGCGCTCCGCTTGCGGGTGGTGACGCCGCCGCTCTCCGGTTGATCGTCCTTCTCCTTCTCCTTGTCGGGGTCGGCGTCATTGTTCTTGGTCTTGTCCTCTGGTTCTTCGACGGATGGCTTGGCCGTTGCTTCATCGGATGGCACTGCCTTGTCGCCTTCCTCTTTCTCGCCGTCCCCAGGTTGAGCTTCGGCACCGTCGTCCTGACCATTGTCCTTAGAGGCCTCGTCTGCCGCAGCCGTCTCGTCCTTGGCATCACCGTCAGCGTCCTCGGTCTTGTCAGCTTCTTGATGACCCAGGGCCTTCTCCAACTCAGCCTTCTTGGCCAGCTCCAGCCTGATTTCCGCATCAATCTTGTCGTTGACCTTGCGAGCATCGAGAAGACTGTTGACAGCCGCCAGAAGTTGCTCAAACGCGGCCGTCGTCGCGGCCGTGGGCATGGCCAGCTTGGCCGGGACGTCCAGCTCGTTAAGCGTGTTGGTGATGCGCAGCTGCTGCTGGTTGGACTTGTGGGAGAAGAGCTTGTTGATCTTCTCTGTGCGGAAGGTAGGGCCGGAGCCAAGGCGGTCGTGATGCGTGACGCCGTAGATGAGCTCCTCTTGTTCCGTCAGCTTCTTGCGCTCCTGCGGCTGGGCCTGCTGGGCCTGCTGCTGTTGCTGCGCTTGATGCTGCTGTTGTAGCTGTTGCTGTTGCTGCTGCTGCTGTTGGGCTTTCTTGTTCGAGGTGGACGCCGCCGTGGTGGGCGCATTCGACTCGCGCGTGCCGGTAGAAGCCGCAGCGCTATCGCGTCTTCCGTTCTCCGGAGCCGCCTGCTGCGGTGTGGGCTGTCCCGATGGCGTGGGCGCCTCGCCACCCATGATGGACTTTCGCTTCTTGGACTTGTCCGCCGTCATCAAGTTCTGGAGCAACGTCTGCAAACCGGCCGATGACTTGAACGTTGCGATGTCCTGCTCCGCATGCGGGTAGTCCAGGCGGTTGTAGAGCTCCCTCCGCTCCTCGTTGAATCTGTCGCTCCTGGCCAAGATGCGCTTGATCTCCAGTAGTAGCGATTCCTCCTCGCGCGCCTCCTCGCGCGTCCTGCCCAGGGAATTGAGCGCAAACTCCTTGCGCAGCTTTTCCTGCTGAGGGTTGAAGTGTGCCATGAGCTCGTGCAGCGCAAACTCGGGCTGCGTCATGTACTGGACTGGCTTCTGGACGGCCATCATCCGGGACGCCACTTCGTAGTATCTCGCCTTGAGATCCTCCATCGACCGGGATCGCGTAGCTGGGACGATAGCCTTTCTCTCGTCGCCATCAGCGTCGGCCTCTCCATTGGTCGCCGGCGGGCTCCATTCGTATCGATCCCATATGAGGGGCCATCGGATATCGTAGTCGCGCACCAGCTCCATCAAGTAATCCGTCTCCTCCTTGGTCCAGTCGGGGTTCTCAAGCACCTGGCGGTACTGGTCGTCGCTGTACTGAGGCACCGAGACCTGGACGTTGTACTTTGCGTACAGCGAATCCTCGACCTCGTCCTCCTTTGACGCCGTCGTCGCGTCGCCTTCCCCCGCTTGCCTCTGCTTCCCGTCCTCGGCCCTCCGCCAGTGCTTCAGAAGCAGACTGCCATCTTTCCTGCCCGAGTTGCGAAACGCCCGCAGCTCCCAGTGCGCGGCGGGCTTGCGGCTGACGAAGCGGCGCTTCTTGAACTGCGTCACCTCGGGGACGATGGCGATGGGGTTGTCGCCGCCCAGGTTGTGCACCTCGCGCGCGAGGCCCTTGAGGTTGGGGCGCGGGGCGGCCACCTTTTGCTTCTTGGAGGGGCGAGGGCCGGCGGCGGCGCCGTCGGGGAGGTTGAGCACGTCGCGGACGTCGGAGGATGTCATGGTTCCGTCTGCGGGCGAAGAGGGTTCGGTATGAGGGTGTGCACGAAGAGGGTAGGGGAGGGATGTTGTTTATGCCGTCATCGCTTTGCTCTCTCGGCGTGAAGCTGTGAGATGGGGCGGCAGAAGATGAATAAGGTATTCGGTCGGAAAGAAGATTCGGTCGGGGCGATTGACAGGCGGTAGATACGCTGTGGTCGGGTGCTCCCTAGTTATCGAGAGCGAGTCCAGGCGACAGTCGAAGAGAATGCAGATACAGCGCCCGCGAGACGATGTGATGAATTATGATAGAGTAGCAAGCAGCACGAGGCAGTTGCAAGGCTGATGCATTGAATGATGGAAGTTCTGCAAAAGCGCGTCCGGGGCCGCCAAGGGTGCACGTGACCCGCTCGCCCGGCTTACAGACCCCTGACTTTACCTGAACGTGGCAGCTTCGCCTTTTAGCGGGCGGACGGACTCCAAGTATTGGCGGCAGGGAGACCGACTGACTATCTATCGACTGCAATTGCGCCTCTCTCTTTGCTCTGCAACTCTGCCGCATCAACCAGGGCTTCAATTGGCGAATCGACGCGGCGGCCAAAGCATCTACGTACCTTGTTGACCTTCGGTTGAGGAAGAAGCCAGAGACGAAATCGACGAGGTCCCACGCAAAGGCACCCTGTCTATAACAGAAGAGCAACCACCACAGAGCGAGCAACGAGGCTACCTCACGGACAAACAAAAAGACGAGATGAGGTCCCTCTTCACGCTGGCGACCTTTGTGGCCGCGGCCCAGGCGCTGTACTTTTACATCGACGGCGGCACGCCCAAGTGCTTCTACGAAGAGCTCCCCAAGGACACTCTGGTCGTGGGCCACTACTCGGCCGAGGAGTGGGACGACCGGGCCAACATGTGGCAGGAACACCAGGGCATCAGCATCTACATCACCGTCGACGTGCGTATACCCCTTCACTCAAGAGAGATCCCCCCATCCAAGCCTCAAGAGAAGATGTGAACAGGCAGCTAATTGCTCCGGCAGGAAATCTTTGACAACAACCACCGCGTCGTCTCCCAGCGAGGCACCTCCTCCGGCCGCTTCACCTTCTCCGCCGCCGACGCGGGCGACCACAAGATCTGCTTCACGCCCTCGTCCAGCAGCGGCCGCCCCGGCTGGCTCTCCACCGCCAACCACAACGGCGGCATCCGCCTCCGCCTCGACATGGTCATTGGCGAGACCAACCAGATTGAGAGCGACGACAAGGACAAGCTGCAGGACATCACCTCGCGCGTCCGCGACCTCAACGCCCGGCTGAACGATATCCGCAGGGAGCAGGTTTTCCAGAGGGTCAGTCATCTCCCTTTTTTTTAACCTTGTTTTCTTTTCTCTTCTCTAGATTGGCCAGGCAATGCTAAACGTCTGTTGTTGTTGTTGTTCGTGTAGGAGCGAGAGGCCGAATTCAGAGACCAGTCCGAATCGACAAACGCCCGCGTCGTCCGCTGGATCATCATCCAGCTCGTCGTCCTCGGCGCAACCTGCGCCTGGCAGCTCTCCCATCTGCGCTCATTCTTCATCAAGCAGAAGCTTACTTAAAGGGACGAAGATAACCATTGCGAAGCAGGGAAGGTTTGGGGGAGTAAAGTAAAAAGGGGGTTATTGGTTTCTGTTTGCTGTTTGGGATGGGAGAGGGGAGAGAGCGTGAGAACTTTTACAGCACGATTCGGTACGGCGGGATCAAACAAATCAAAGATAAAACGAAACACGATTGTTAGAAACCTACAGAAGAAGCCTCCCTGTCATGTTGCGTTGCCACAGGCGTACGACGAAAATCAGAGGCTGTCACTTAATACACGGTTAACCATGCGGAGGGGCGTATCAAGTCTTGACAGGCAAACGATAGCCCATATGAAGAGGTAGATTTTTCCAGGTGATTTACTCTAGTTTACGTGTTTTTGCGTGAGCTGTTTTTGTGGTTTCGTTGGCTTTTTTGCACAATCCTAATTCCATTACAAAGGTATACCGATGAATAACTCCCTACCTAATGACGGATCCCAAACTCTCAAAAGCACTTCTCTCTCCTTCTTTCTTCCTCTCCTCTCCTCTCTCACTACAAAGCTCGCAGGATTCCGAACTGCCGCTCCTTCGACCTCGTCTCTTCTATACACGTCCATGCCGGCTCATCGCTCTCTTTCCTTCCCGCGTCTATCTCGTTCTCTGCCGCTCCATGATCTCGCAAGGCTTATTATATAGACGGCGCAAATAGAGTAAAAAGAAAAGCACACCTGGACCAGACCCAATGCTGCCCTTCGTGACCGTCCTGCGCCTTGCTGCGCTGCACATCGAAAGTGGTGTAGTATGGTGTCGTAATGGAATGTCAGACATGAGAGAAAAAACGAAAGGAACAAAAGAAAAGTAATAATATGAAAGAAAAGAAAAAGAAAACGGGAAAAAAGAGAAAAGCAAAACGACATAAGAGTCCAAACTAAAAATCAAGACCAGTATCCGTCTCTCGTTTTTTTTACTCCTCTCCTCTCAACTCCTTCTCGGATGGTCGTAATGAACACGCGCTCCCATCAATGCCGCAGATCTTCTATTGAGTGGTAGGTGTTGTGACATGGATGTGGTGAATGCATGGAGTAAATCGATTCGCTCTTGTTTCCAAGCCAGGGCGCCATCGCCTTGAACGGTCCATCGCCTCTTTCTCTGGTCCATCCATCTGCGGCTCTTCTGTCGACATCTCGGGGGAGTTCAACCAAGCCGCAGTCGCCCAGGTCCAGAGAACGAACAAGGCGGCCGTCATGCCAGCAGGTCAGCTTTTCTTTTTTGTTCATTTGTTTGCTTCGAGGAATCAAAATCTCCAGTGTGGAATTAAGAGTGGCGTCGACACAACTTGTCGGGATACAAATTCGGAGCCATGCTGAGTGACTGGAAAAGGAAAAGAAAAGAAAAATCCCGAAAGTCGTGAAGAAAATAAAAACGTCGCTTTAGCCACAGCAGATGGTCTTCATGAACTTCTGGAAGCCGGTGGGCTGCGGTTGCTCGGCAGGTCGTGCGCTAGACTGGCCTGCGGTCGTCATGGGGCCCTGCTGGCTCGTTATCGGCTGAGGGAGGTTCTGGGCGCTGTTCTGGAACTGGGCCTGGGTTGAGCCAGTCGGGGTACCCATCTCGCGGAGGCCTGTTCCACTCATCCGCTGGGCTGGCAGTGCGCCTGGGGCGTTTGGCCGATCTCTCTTGCTCCCCATCTGCTTGATCGGCGATGGAGGAGGGGGCTGCGCGGCGTTTAAACGGCTGACAGTGAGATTCTGAGCCTGCTGTTGAGAGGTGGTATTCCCAGGACGATGACCACTGTGCAGCTCCATTTGAGAAGGACCGGGGCGCGCGTTTGGGTTGTGCAAGTATGCTCCGCCATGATTCTTCATCGAGTCCCACCCCTTTCCCGAATCCTTGGTGATCTTCATCCAGTCGTACTCGCCATCCTCCACGTCGCCGGCGTTCTTGAGGGCCTGGGTGAAGAGCTCTCGGAGGTAATCGTAGTCGGGGGTGTCCTCGAAGCCCAGGTTGCGGACGTACGTCAGGTACTTGCTGAACTCCTCGGGGAAGCCCTCGCACAGATCCTTGATGGCAGTCGTCTGCTTCTTCTCTCCAATCTTCTCGTACTTTTGCTTGTTAGTAGCAGCCTTCAGGCCCTGCCAGGGAAGGCCGCCGCGGAGGAAGTACATGAAGACGTGGCCGAGAGCCTCCAGGTCGTCTCGTCGGGATTGTTCGCGACCCAAGTGGGTGTTGATACTCATGTAACGGGCGGTACCGGACAGGGACTTGCGCTCGCGGTAGGGGATGTGCTGCTTGGTCTTGGGGTCCCGATACTGCTTCGCCATACCAAAGTCGACCACGTGAATAACATTAGACGCCTTGGTGCCGGGTCGTCCAATCAGGAAGTTGTCGGGCTTGATATCACGGTAGATGAGGTTCTTTTCGTGTATCGTCTGGACTCGGGAAAGCATCTGCTTGGCGACCATGACGACCGTCTTGATGGTAAACCGGCGGCCGCAGTGGTCGAAGAGATCCTCGAGGGACGGTCCGAGCAGGTCGATTACGAGGATGTTGTGCAGACCCTCCTGCCCAAAGTAGTAGACATTGGGAATGCCGGCTGAAGGAAGCGCGCCCGCGTCAGTATCAATTATCCACGTTGTATGGAGGGGATTTGGATGCGGTTGAGGTTCAGTGTGGCTTACGGCAACCAACAAGGATTTTGTACGTGCGATACTCATCTCGAAGCTGAGGTGCATCGCTCTTCCGAGGTTCCTGTGAGGCAGCAGCGTCAGTACATATCGAAGGAGAAAAGTAATTGAAGAGATGAAGCTGGACAAGGCGACGAGGCGCCGTGATGGAAGCGGAGAGCAACGCGCATCTTGTCCGTCTCTGCGTGACGTGTGGCGTGGCGTGGCCGCAGCCGTGGGCTGTTGCTACTCACAAATTTGATGGCCACCTGCTGGTTGTTGAGCAGATTGGTTCCCTCAAAGATGACTCCAAAGGAACCCTCTCCAATCTTCTTGCCGACCCGGTAGTGGACGCCGACGACGTTTGACGACGAGGAAGCCATTGCGATGGTGGGCGAGGAGCAGCGTCGAGAAGTCGAGGCAGGATGGCGGCGATGGAGGAACTGAGGGCGAGAGACGGATCGTCGACTACTTCCGGTCGGGCGGACGGTCGACCACGACGAGGCTCGGGAGCAACGAGAGCAGCAGCCCCTGGACAGGGGGAGCGCGGATAATCAGAGGGCCGGCGGCGGGTGGGAAGAAAGGGCCAAAAGGATACAAGAGCAAGCAAAAGGGTCAGCGGCGGCGTGAACTGGGCATTCCGGCGCGATGCTGGGACAAGTGAGGCGGAGGCGGCGGGTGATGGGCGAGTGGATGGATGGACGGGACCAGACGAGAAGAGGCTTGGAGGTGATTTGACGGGATGACAGAGGCAGAGGCAGAGAGAGGCCAGAGGCAGCGAGGCAGAGCAGCAGACTGGAAGCAGTTGCAGTGCAGCAAGCAAGCAAGCAGGAAAAAAGAGGGCGAAGGAGCGGGCGGACAGGACTGGACTGGACTGGACTGGAACTGGACTGGAACTGGAGCTGCTTGGGCCCGGGATCTGGTCGCCCAGGTCAGGTCAGTTGTTCCCAGTCGGCCTGGCTGGCCTGGGGCGAGGCAAAAGTCTGCGCTGCTGCGGCGGCAGGGGTTGGGCAGGGGGGGCGCCGCGCTGGGGGTCCGGGCGGTCAAGCCAGCCTGGGGGCTGTCCCGTGTGCTGGGGGCTCGAGCCTAGAGGGCCTGCGACGAGCGCTGAGTGGCGGGCGGGCCACTAGCCTTGGTCCCTAGCAGGCCTAGCCGGTGCCTAGCAGGCGGCCGGTTGGCTGCTGGCCCGAGGCGCTAGCGGAGCATCCAGCGAGCGAGTTGCACCTGCACTGCACAAAAGCTGAGGACATCATTGATCCATCTGCACAGGATGCGAACATGGAGATTCTCCAAGCTCCAGCTGCTCCATTGCCGCCGGCCATCGCACAGCGTCTACGAGCGTCAATCCGACGAACCGACTACTACAGGTCAGATTTCTAGTAGGTATCCAGAGGCGCAGAGGCACGGTCAAGCGCCGCCGAGCATGGCGCACCGCTGGAGGTATCTCCGGTGCAGGCGGTACGAGGCCGAGCAGCGACCGGCGACACCGCGCCACAAGCCCACACCAGACAAGAGCCGACCCTTTGAATCCAGACACTCGGCGGCTATCACTATTACTAGCTTCAATTGTGCAGGCGCACATCAGCCGATGACCGCTGCGGTTCTGTTGGTTTGCCACTGTGCTGGAAAAGGCTGGAGATTGGCGGCGCTGACGCTGTTGGAAGTGTCGATGAATGTTGTTTCTGTTGTTTCCGTCGTCTCTGTCTTGAGTCTCAGCTGTTATGTCTGGGCAAACAGCAGCGGATGGTTTCGGACGACGACGAAGCACTGGAGAGCGACCGCTCGATCGGGCAAGACTCCAGACGGCGGAAAGGAGGAGCAGAAAGAGGAAGGAAAGGGAGAGCGAGGGAAATGGGACGCTGCAAGGTTCCATCCAGCAGCTCAGGCTCTGCTCCAACATGAACGTTGAGGCCCCGACAGGGTTCCGTCGCGCGGGATTTCTGTACCTGGGGGCTGCCAGGGTACGCGCGCCAAAGGTACCGGCCAGCCTGGGGCGAGCGCGCAACGATACCTCGCTAGCCTGTGTTTTGACGCGTTCTGGAAACGCGAGTGACCTTGCTTTTGAACGGACGTTGCCTGGAGAGCAGAGCAGAGCAACGAGACGGATTCGGCCGCGCATCAGGTCTGGCGCAATGCAAACGAAGCTACATGTATACCTGTACTCAGGTACCCGGATATGGAGCCGAGCTACGACTCGAGCGAACGTAGTGGTGCTAGTAGCAGCAGCATGGCTTTTGGACCTTGCACGCGACTCGGTGCCTGGATTTGAGTACCTAAGTAAAAAGGCAGTGGCTGAAAGTGATTCTCGAATTCAGGATGCAATATGGGCCTTCGCTCTGGCACGCTCAAGCACTTGGACCCGGGTGCGGCTCTCACACATCTCAAGTCGTCCCTCTCGTGGTTACCACATGTGACCTGCGAGCGACGGGCTGCAGCAGATGCGTCAATGCTACCATTGCGGGCGGCGAGACACGTGCAGATTGAGTTGCTACACACATTTCCTTGAGGGGGAAAACGAATGGGAGGACGAGAAAAGTCAACGGGTAAGGTACATGTAGGTGCTTACCTGAGGTCACTCGACAGGCACTTGGCCGTAAGCCCTACCGGACAGCAAGGTAAAGGGAAGATGAGGCAGGTCCGGCATCGTCATCCACAAGCCCATCTCGCTTCCAGAATCGCCCTCAATGCGCGCGCCAGACTCGCGACAACCACTGGGAAGCGCCATTCACTTCTAGAGAAGAGCCCGTTCCTCATCCTCCTCCGCGAGCACCATCGGCGACGGTGGTTCCCGAGTCGCTGCTGCTCTTGGCAATGAGCGCCAGCCGATTGCAGCGGGTTGCCATGACCGGCTCGAGAGGGCCTTTTCGCTTGGCTCTCGCATTTCGCGTGCTCCCGTCATGGTCTGCCTGAGTTGCTACAGTGTACGTGCTTCCAAAGCGTCGATTTCCGATGTCATTCAGTACGCCGGAAATGCAAAGGAGCTTGGGACACAGGATGGACAATGGGTGACAGACATCTGATCCTTACTCGAGCCAACCTCGAGGCGCCCACAGAGATGCTACCATCCCTCGACGTCTCCTCCTCGCACTTCGTCTGACCTTTTGATTCTACGGAGCATCGTGTAACTCGTACGAATCGCACGCAATCTACTCCGTACATGCCTTCGAATGTACCTACTCTGTACGTCCAGACCTGAAGACGACTGAGGTGCTCCGTGCTGGATACGACTCAGGAATACCTACGAACGAGTTCTAGGCAAGTCAAGGTACCTACAAAGCTCGACTCGAAGACGACCAAAGCTCGAGCAAAATGGACCCCATTCCCAGGCCCAACAGCCCAGCTCCGTTAGCCGCACGGGGGAAGCCAGTAGACGAGGGCCCCATTCAGTCTCCACGGCAATCACGATAGCTGGCAATGCGCTTCGTACAGGTTCGCTGTTGGCACATATAAAGAGTACGAGTGCCCATCCCCAGCTGTTTATCCGAGTTTATCTCGTTCGCTAATGACCGAACAGCTTTGCGACGCGCCCCTTACTCCGTATTACGACCAGGA
The DNA here is from genome assembly GCA_023628735.1 of Trichoderma sp. PF4103. Lineage (NCBI taxonomy): Eukaryota > Fungi > Ascomycota > Sordariomycetes > Hypocreales > Hypocreaceae > Trichoderma > Trichoderma sp. PF4103. The sequence goes on along the minus strand of JAMAKC010000040.1, from coordinate 1,304 downwards.
AATTTTATCTGCTCATGTCCTCAGTGCCTGAAAGTGCTGTCCTACGCAGCAAGTCGTTTGAGAAACCCAGGACTGAAAGCGGAATGCTGCCACCTTGGAATTGCCGTGCTGGAGCCGGAATGCTCGATGGTTACCATTGAAGTAACATGAAGGCATGTACCTTGACTAGCCGGCTTCGAGATTACAGATCCATTTTGCGTTAATTAACTGGCGGCGGTGATGCTGCTGGAACCGCTGTTGGGTCTCTGGAGAGACGCATCGCCGGATCCATCTCTAAGGTACCTTACCTATCACTCTCCAGCCATCAGTACCGGATCCAGTGCTGCTCGGCAAGATACGAGACACGCACAAGTGACGTACCAACACGAACGTTGTCTGTAAGGTGAGGTACCTACCTTATGTAATAAGGCAAGGCAGTAGAGATCACAACGGCGGCATTTGAGACCGTCGCCTTTCCCATCGCCAGTCCGTTCGTTTGCGTCAACGCGGTACAGCCTCCCCTTCACCTGTTACTCTGTAGCAGATAGGGCACCGCATTATCAGCGTTTCAACGGGCCAATGCGCGTATCTTGAACGAGGCACCTTAATTCGTAGCCCCGTCCCATGTGCAGCTTGCCGCTCCCGCAGCTCCCTAAAGTAATACTAGGGACTCGCTATTAAGCCCCCCCCCTCTAGCTAGCAAGCCCCCCCGTGTGGCTAGGTATCGCACTAATTAATCAAGATCTCTAATACCGGCTTTTACTAGCGTTTTATAATATATATAATCTTTACTAGTTTCTTTATTTATTAATAAGTACTATAATAATTATTTAGCTATATTATTATTACTACTATAACTTAAAGCTATTTATAACCTAACTTTATATATAAGTAACTATTATAATAAAGTCTCTTTTTAATAAGGAATTTAATAATATTAAAGCAGCTAGGGCTATTATTAATGCTATTAATAAGGAGACTAGCTTTAGCCTTATTATTTATAAAACTAAGCTAATTATTATTAAGCTTTACTATAGTAAAAAAAAGAAGTTTAAATTATAATTAAATAGTAATTTTACTAAGTCTTACTATTAGGTAATAAGCTCTTAAATAACTAGCTGCTTTTATAAAATTATTATTACTAAGTAGTATAATAAGGTTTAATAAATATAAGATTTTAATAATAATAATATTAATTAATATAATTATAATTTACTTTTTTAAATAAGCTTTTTTTATTATTAAAGTTATACTATTTAAAAAAGAAAGAGTAATATTCTTATTATATATAAAACTAGTATTAGACTTATATAAGTTCTTAATAT